>JAHMML010000067.1:695129-711478 GCA_020341155.1 Eciton burchellii | reverse complement strand
GGTTTGCCTTTATGTTTCTCAATTTCGTTTTTAGGAAGGAGTTCTTCGGCACTAGTCATTGTTAAAGTCATTGTCGTTTCCGCGATGTCTCTACCGAGTATACTCGGTTGTGCTGTTTTTTCTGCAGGAAACTCTTTTTTAATTAATAGATCTTCAGCTTCATTAGAGATAACTTGTGAAACAGTTAACGAAGATAATTCGTCAATTTGCTGTTTACCTCTATGCTCTTTAGGGCCTTCCGTAATTAATTTACTAGGTTCGGACATTGTTGTTACTTGAGTTGTTTCGGCAATTTCTCTGCCAGAAACACTAAAATCAGCCTTGTGGTCTCTTGGAATAACTTCTCTAATTAAAATATCTTCTATTTCGTTGGAAACAGTTTCTGATACTGTCACAGAAGATAATTCTTCAATTTGTGGTTTACCTTTTTGTTCGTTTAATGTCATAGCTTTTTCGAAATCTTCAGTAGTATTCGCCGTAATTATTTGTGTAATTTCTGCGGTTTCTCTTTCTATTAAGCTCGGTCGTGCTTGTTGTTGTTTTGGTGCTATAGTTTCTGGTAAAACATCTTCAACTTCATTAGAAGCTACTTCAGTAGTTATGACGGTTGTAAGACTTTCCAATTGTGGCTTGCCTCTCTGTTCTGCTAGTTTAAATTTGTCTTCAAATATATCCTCTTTTTCGGCTGCTGTCGTTTCGGATCTCATTATTGTTTCCATGGTTGTTTGTATTACAGTTGCTTGCGAAGAAAGTGGTTTTTCGTCGTAGAGCTCTTCGATACTTTGCATACTCTTGACGAAAGAATTTTCAACAGATTGAAGTAAATCAATATCCTGCGTAGCTTTGACTGCGTCTCGCTTCGAAATAATATTTAATATCTCTTCTTTATCTTGAATAATTGTTTCTGAAATTTGCAATGGTTTTACTTCCGTTATATCGATATTTGCTGCCTGTGTTATAGGTTTAAAGTGATCCTCAAAAATTTTCTCTTTTTCTTCGATAAGATTTTCATTAACAATGATACTGTCAAAGGTGTCTTGAGCCGGTATAGCCACTTGTGGTACTGAACTACGATCAGGAATTTGTTCAGGTACATCAACTCGTGATTCTATCATTACAGTTTCAAGTATATCTTGTTGAGTGATAATGGTACTAATAGCTTTTCGCGATGTTTCTTGTTTCTTTTCTTCTAATGATATTTCCATTTCACCAGATGTTATTTCCGTGATGGATATACTATGATCTTCTTCAAATATCGGTATAGCTGTACTAGATATTGTTTTGGGATATTTATCAAAAATGCCTTCGCTTTCCGCGCTTGGAATTTCTTCGACAATAATAGATTGAAATGCATCTTGTTTTATATGAGCTTCCGCTTGGATCTTTTCGAAAGGTTTAATTAAATCGGTATTTTGCTCAATAAATATTTGTGCTTTTTCGGCAATATCCATGCCAACTTTTGTCAATTTTATTTTAGCTATGTTCTCTTCATATTTCGGTATACTTATCGTATTTTCTTTATCTTGAGCTATGACTTGACTCACAGTAATACTTTTTTCCTCGACGAATCCAATGTCAGCATTACGTTGATCAGGTTTAAATTTTTCAGTAAATATCGTACCTTGTTCTTGAGAGACTGTTTCGCAAACATCAATACTTTCCAATATAGATTGTGTTTGACGTGCTTCATACAGAGTTGGTTTTGATATCGCAGGTAATTCTCCGAGTCCTTCACGTAAATTAATTTCTATTCGTTCGGCTATTTCTTTACCTTCTATTAAAAGATTTGCAGCTTCTTCGTGAAGTTTTTTAGAAATAAATTCCTCTTCAACATCTTGAATTGTAGTGGATTCCGTAATAGCGACAAATCTGTTTTCATCTAATACAATGTGCGCATTCGTTTTCGGAATTGATATTTTTTTAATTCTGTTTTCTTCTTTTTCAACAGGAATTTGTTCTGTTAATTGTACTGTTTCGAAAGGTTTTTGTCCAATTTGTGCGATTGCTTTTGTTGGAGTTACTATTTCGCTCATTTCTCCTGTATTTGAATCGGGAATAATTTCGGATTTTTCAGCGACTTCATGACCAGGGATAATAACTGATTGTGCTGAATGGAAATCTTTTTGTATCATTTCAAAAGGAGCTTCCTTGTCGGCCATTTTAATTTCCGTAACAGAGATAATGCGTTTACCTTCTTCAACGCCCAATTCTACTTTATGTAAATCTGGCGTGAATTTTCCCTCAAAAGGTTTCTCACGATCTTGAATTAGGCCTTCAGTCACTAATAAACTTTGGTATACTTCTTGCGTTGATGATATGCTTTTAATGTCTGGTTTTTCAATAACAATTTCCCCAATGGAATATTCGGCAGCAACCGCTGTCGTTTCAGCTATACTGTGAATAGCATCGATTCCAAATGAAGCAGCATGTTTATGTGGTTGCTCTTCGATGATATATGGTGATTCTTTATCTGCAGTTGTTATATGTGCTATGCTAACGATTACTTTACCTTCCTCCATATCGATATTAATAGTTTTGTTTTCTGGCATTACTGTTGGCACAAATTGTTCTTCTCCTTCCTGGACAAAAGGCTGAGATTCTACAAGTGGATTAAAGACTACATGATCTGGAATTGCAATAGCAGTTACTGGTGCTTGGTCAACAGCAATTTCACTAGTGCTGAAGCCAGGAATTTGCAATGTCGTTTCGGCGACGCTATGAGTTTCTATTAAAACTTTGTCTGCCGTTTTTGGTTTCGGTATTTCTTTTGGCTTGTATTCAACTTCTTTATCATTTAAAATTATAGAAGATATTTGCAAACTTTGCTCTACTACCATAGAAAGATCAGCTAGAGCTGTGGTTGGCATTTTATCTTTTCCAAGTGAAGTTTCTGCTTCCGTTGCTTGTGTTTCCATTTGTACTATCGCCTCTAATGGAATGCTCGAGAGAACAGCTGAAGCAGAAGCCGGTTTCGTTTCTGTTAATTCTCCAGCGCTGGAATCTAAAGTAACTTCGCTTTTTTCGGCAATTATGTGTCCAGCAAATTGCACCTCAGCTTTTTTCTTGGTAGGTTTTTCAGGAATTCGGAGAACATCTTCTTTTTCAGCTGGAATTTCAGTAGACATAGTAGCACTGATAATTTCATCAATAAATACTTGAGCTATGTCAGTCCTTGTAGGTTTATCCTTAAATTCTATTTCGGTTTCTGTTATAATAGTCTCGCTTTGAACGATACTCTCAAAGGGCAAATGTTCTTCTTTTGCTGCTGCACTTATTGGTACTTTTATATCGAGATCTCCTGGATAA
Organism: Eciton burchellii; assembly: GCA_020341155.1. Classification (NCBI taxonomy): domain Eukaryota; kingdom Metazoa; phylum Arthropoda; class Insecta; order Hymenoptera; family Formicidae; genus Eciton; species Eciton burchellii. Next base: position 708,172 of record JAHMML010000067.1, on the reverse strand, counting down.
GTACCTGTCATGATTTCCGTAAGTTCAGCGATTCTATGAGCATCGAAACTCATAGTAGCTTTTTCATCAGAAATATCCGGTTTCTTTAAGTATTCTCGCTCCTTATCAGACGCGATTGTCTCAATTACATTTATACTTGTTTCCTCTTCAAAAGATACATCAACTTTCTTTTTATCTGGTTTCATAAAATTCAGCATTGGTTGTTCCGAGTCACCAACTGCTGTTTCCGATGTAATGATACTACGATGAGTAATATGTTCAGTCGTAGCTGTTGCGGAAATTGTTCCTTCGCGTTTTAATTCATTTATATTATCGGTTGTGTTTACTTCAGTAGTTTGTGCTACTATATGAGTTGAAATATCAAAAATAGCAGATTTAGATTCTGGTTTTTCCATTTCTGTAAATATACTTTCCTTGTCACTAGTTGTGACGGATGAAACAACAATACCTTCTCCTACGACAAATTCAAGATTAGCTTGTCGCTCTGATGTTGGTATATGAGATAAAGGCTTTTCTGTTTCTCTTGTTTGAATTTCTTCAGCGACGGCTGTTTCGAATGGCAATAATATCGTTTTAAGATGCATTTCTTCAGTAGGTTTACTTAACAGCTCGGTTGGAGCAATATTACTGATAACTTCGAATTTCGATGCTATTCCTTGTGTTACCACATCGATTGTAGCTTCAGCGGTTTTTGGTGCTGGTTTCTCGTTAAATATATCTTCTTTATCTTCCGGATGCGTAATTGCGATTGTCAAACTTTCTCCCACTTCAAAGCTAATATCAATTTTCTTAACATCAGGTTTTACATGTGTTGCTAAAGGAGATTCTTTCTCAGATATCGATATTTCCGTTTGCTGTACGATGTCTAATCCGGTTTGCAATTGTTTAGCGTTTTCCAAACTTGGTTTTTCCTCTTTTAATTCACTTATATTGCTCGCAAGAATTGTTTCCTGTGTTTCTGCTATTTCATGACCTTCGGTTATATCTAGTACAATCTTTCGTTTATTTGGTAATTTTTCTAATGATAATTCTTCTTCTTTCAATGCGCTTGTCACTTCAGTAACGGTCAATTTCTCCAATTGACTGCAAACTTCGATTGCGGCGCTCTGTGTAATAGGACGCATATCTTCTTCCCTGACTCGTTCTGCTTCACCGACATTTGTTTCGGTTACTACTAATTCTTCCAGAGCATCTTGCTGCAGCATTGCTTTGCTTGATTTTGGCAAATCATTACTTATCTTTCCAGCACTTTGTTCTATTAGAACTTCTGTCTTGGATGCGATAGTATGACCTGTTATAGATGACTCTACAGTATATATTTCCGGTACAAAATCCGGCGTATAAATGTTTTCGAGATCATGTGGAATTATTTCCAAGATGCTGGCGCCTGATCTTGTCTCAGTAAATTCAATGTTCGCTATTTTTCCTTCAGGTTTCATATCTTCTTTATAAATTTCTTCTTTCTCTGCGGTTTCTTGCATAGCGATGCTGATGGTTTCTATAGGAATATGAGATGGATACGCTTTCCCGCTCGCAGGTTTATCTTCCGCCAGATACTCAGTCGGTGATTCCGTCCTTACTTGCTCGTATACAGGTGCTACTTGTGTCGTATATTCGGTACTTGCAAATGCACTTTTAATATCAGCTGAATCAATGTATTCGATTTCTTTCTCGCCGGCTATAATCATTGTGGTGTGTACACTTTCAATTTGATCTATGGCGACTACCGCGGTTTTGGTATCGGGACTTTTTTCCTCTTTTGCCGGTGTTACATCTTCTGCTGTGACAGTTTCATCAACAATTGTCTCTTGCAAATTGACTGCTTTGATTTTAGCCGTTGCACTTGATAAAGTTTCTTTTATAATTTCGCCTAAATTATTTTCTGTTTGAGTCTCCTGAACTTCAAGTGAGATCATAGGATGTGTAGGTACGGTTTTGCCGCGATGTGATTCAGGCATCTCGAAGATTTTCAAATCGGCTTCTTTCTCTATAGAAGTAGTTTGAGATATTTCAATACCTCTAACAGCATCATATACTGTTTCGACTATATAACTTTCTGGTTTAGTCTCTTCATCTATAACAGTCTCTCGATCGTGAGTGAGTGTTTCAAGTATAGTTTTCGCTTCTGTCAATTGAATAGATACGACACCACTCTCGGAAATATACTTAAGTATATCTTTGAAATCGGCAGGATAATCTGCGGTTTGAATTTGAGATACCAACACATGTTCTTCTGGCCTGATCGATGTTTCCGCTAGTGCTTCGGTTGGTTTCTGATCGGCGTTATAAGTTCCCTCAGATTCTTGTACAATAGTATCGATCACTGAACCAATCTCTAGTGAAGATATCGATGTAATAGCCGATTTGGTAGCGGGTTTTTCTTCAGGATGATAATCCTGTTCCTTTTCGGATGTAATGGTCTCTACCGTTATAGCCGACATAATTTCGATAACATTGAGATCCGCTGTAACTTCTTTGCTCTCTTGGATTGTTAAATTGTTCTCCCTTTGCTGAGTATCGATTGTTGATACTGTGACTCCTTCCAAAAGAACGACATTCGGTGTAGCTTCAAAGATATCTGCTTTACGCTCAGGAATATATTCGCCTTCACGCTCCTGTATAATATCATGATGAATAACAGCTGTCTCATTTCCATAAGAGATTCCGATTTGAGCCGTTTGACTTGGTGGTAATCTACCTGGAATATATGTACCTTCTTTCTCAGGAGCATTCATTTCTTCGGTAACACGTTGCTTTTGCGATATCACCGTTTTCGTGGCAACTTCAGTGGGCACTATCAACTCTGGATAATATTTTCCAGGTTTATCTTCGGGACGAACTTCTTCTACTATTAGCGGTTCCATTGTATTGATGTTAACTCGTGGTTTTGTAGGTATTGTCTTCGCGGGTTCTAACTTCTCTTCAACTAGACCTTCTTGAATTTCATAAATCGAGAGACCAATTTGTGACAAAATGGTATCTTCCGCTTTGACGCTTAAGGGCGTTACGAAATCTTCGGTAGGTATTTCACTTTGGTTAATTATAGTTTCACTAATAGTCGCAGCTTCTTGTACAGTAACTTGTACATCTGCCTTACGGCTTGTTTCCGGCTTGGCCAAAGTTAAATTAGACACATCATCACCTTGTGTCAATGTTTCGCAAACGAGAAGACTTTCCTTTGTTATTACAGATGATGTAGCTTCATACGAAGTAGCTTTGAAAGTGCCTAAAAATTCATCAGTAGATATTTGCGCAGTAGTTTCTGTGATAGAATATGGCTCCATCGGTGAGATTGATATTGATGCTTTACGTTCGACGGGCTTAAGTCTTGTCACATCATCAATTTCCTTCTCATGTATTGATGTTGTCTGCTCTGTTAACGCAACAACAGTATCCAATATGTATTTCGCGTTTTCCGAATCAGGTTTGCCAGGCGCTTGCTCGGTCGTATGGTCTAGCGGTATCACTTGATTACGTTGACTAGATACATTTAGAACAATAGATGGCGTTAATTCATCCTTTATGATTTCGAATTCTTCTGTCTCTTCTAGCTCTACTTCATCTTTACCAATATTCGGTTTTTTCGGTATGAGTGTCTTTTTAACTTTCTTAATCATCTCTTCTTCCATCTCTATATCTAGCTGTTTTTCTTCATCCTGCTTTTGTTTACGAATCAATCTGCCCTTCGAATCCCGTTCGAGTTCGATAATTTCTTCTTCGATTTCTTCGGTGTCCTTTCCCCTTTCTTTCTCTATTTCTTCAATCTCTTCGATTTTTATAATTTGAACCCCCTCTTCCCTATCTTGTGTTGTTTCTTCGATTTGATCCCTCGGTTTCCTATCTTTGCGTTTGCGCAGTGTTGTGTGTGCCTGCCGTGTATCCTCGTATTCTGTGGAAAGTATGTGAGAATTTTGTGTCAGATGAGAGTGTTGCGTGATGTTTTTGCTTGTTTTAAAATTCTTTCTCTCTCTTTCTCGCCTTTGTTATTTTTTTTCTTACAATCATACATACTATTATACATTCTTTCATTTTTCATATTTCACAATATTCATGGTTAGGGTACCTGTTTGCCTACTACATGAATGTGCCCAACAAAAAAAACAAGTAATAATTTTTTGAGTGTCCAGAAATGTGTAAGATAAGTATAATGAGATTGATTTAATAGAATGTAACGTCATTAATCTTGATTATGCTATACTTTTTTGTGTTGAGCAAAATATTAATAAATGCAAAGAACTTACATTTCGAAACATAAACGATGTAGCACAAGCAAGCACCAAATCGAAGCGAAGCAATAAGTTGAGCGAAGCGTTGATTTTAAAGCTCGTACAAAGGTATGTAACCTTATAGAATAAATAAAATACGGATGGAGGAAATTATTTTATAAAATGAAAGGATGGGATGTATCGCGCGTGGAAAGCATAGCGGTATAAACGAAAAAATCGCACTGATATTATTTCATTAAGTAAAGCTTCGTGCATCTGAAAACATAGTTTAAAACAATCATTATAATAACGATAAACAGTGTAATTTCTAACCGTAGCATATCCTAGTATATCTTACTATATTCTACTAATAATACTAATCTTACTATATCCTATTTGCTAAATTTTCCATGCTATTTAAGAAAATGGAGAAAATGGAGAAGTCGTTTAAAAATATTATAAATAAGAAATATCATTTTAACAGATTGTTTTTGTGAATTTAGAATAATTTTAATTTATAAATTTAAATATATTATGTGAAATGCTGTTAATGGAATCATAATTGATTAAAATTACAAATATGTGATGTGGCATTAATTGTAAATTGACAATAAAATTATGTAGAATAATAACAGAAGCATTGTTTATTTTGACAAGCATTAATTTGTAAAAATATTGGATCGATGGAATAGTTATCACATGCATGAAATTTGTTGTTTCGAACCTTTAATTTCTCGAATATCCTGCACGTGAGTAGCTTTTCTTTCATCTCTTCTTTCTGTAATTACAAAATTTTTAATCCCTAAAAAAATTCAAAATTAATTATATAAAAAAGCTGTATATAAATATATACATTTTTTTGAGCTTGCAAATGAATAATTTTTTGGGGATTCTTTTTCTTTAGAAAAGTCATACAAATTACAAATTTATCTTACCCATAAAATGAACTTCCATTTTCTGAACATCTACTCTTTCCGTAGCATGTTCTTCAGTCTCAATCTACGAAGAAAAGAGAATGGAAAAACAATATTTTAATATTTTGTCAAAAAAAATGTACAAAGAGAAAGAAAGAGAGAAAAGGAAAAAAATTCTTGAAGAATCATTAGAAATTCAAATAATATTTATATTATATCTCAATACCTCAGAAATTTCTGTTACTTCCCAAGCGCGTGGTCTGAAATCTTCCGGAGCAAAATGTATAATGACTTCTTCTACCGTAGCATGCTGTAACTCGACCATCCTCATAAAAGCACGAAAACCAACTGTTGCTGCGACGAAGCTCTCATCAGTTGTTGTTTCCTCAGTAAGTACTTGTGTGATCAGGGGACCATGCCCTTTCCTCTCTACCAATTGAACTAAAGCATTTTGTGCGTCGGGTGTTTTTAAAGCGGGGAAAATCTCAGTCCTATAAAGACACTCATTTATCTCATTGATGGAGACACCTTGTCGAACCAAATAGCCAATTGTCGCAAGTTCTCGAAGGGGAGATTCTCCCGGGCCAAACTCCTTCGCATCAAGCATTTCCATTATTTCATCCACTTCTCGAGCTATGTTTTCTTTTTGTCGTTCTACGATCTCTTTTACAATGACTTCTTCTTTAATCTTCTCAACTTTCGCCTTTTTAACTTTCTTTTGTTTCTCTAAACGTTTTATTTCTTGTACATCGGTTTCCACATGTGTTTCAGAAACTGAAACTTTTTGCAAAGTTTCCGAGATAACTTGAGCGCGATCTAATTTTGTTTCGACTGTGAAATCAGAGGCAGTATCTTCACTTGTAGTTTCTAATATAACGATACTATCCCGTTCTTCAACAATACGTTTGGCATGTTCTTCGACTTTAGGTATGAGTTCTCGAAGCTTTTGATCATCGATTTTCTTTAAGGAAGCTGTTGCTTCGGTCATGACTGGTTCTTGGATCGGTATTATCCTTCGTGCTCTAGAAACCTAAAATGTAAAAGATAGAATAATAGCTATAAAATCTTAGAAAAAGACATAATTATAGAAAACTATGAAAATGATTTATATTAAAATACCTCCTCAGGTTTTTCTTTTATAATTTCTGTAGTTTCCAGTATTTGTGTTTCTTTAACATCGACAATTTTCCTGAAAATACAAAAAATAAATATACATAATTTGAAAACGAAATAAGTTTGATGTATAATTCAATAATCAAATAAGTGTAATATAAAATCACTGACTTCTCTTCCGTTTGCTCTCTTGGTACAATCTTTTCTTCATGGATCTCTTCTTTTTCGACTTTGATACGTTCGGCTTTTACTTTTTCTTTGACTTCTTTTGCCTTTTTTAATTCAGGTTTCTTCATTTTAGATGGCTTTTCTTCGTGTTTCTTTAGTTTTATTTCCAATTTCTCCTCCTCTTTTATCGTGTCGTCCGGTTTTGATCTTAATTCGCTTACAGCATCAACATGCAGTTTGGCTTTTGTTGTCACCATACCAATTTCGCTAGTAGCTTTGCAAACATATGTAGCATCATCTTCTTTGGTAGCCCGCTTGATTGTTAGAGTTGTTTTACTTTCTTCTTCGTGTATGCGTACTTTCATATTTTCCGTATTCATTATAAGTTTGTTATTTTTATACCAAACAATATCTAGAAATTAAGAAAATAATCAAGAATTATACAATTTGTGAATTTTCATTTACTTCATATGTGATAATCACCTGGTTTGGGATTACCGGAGTAAATGCATTCAAATATAGCGACATCTCCTTCCTTTGTATAAACGTCCGTTATTTCTTGGATAAAACGTGGAATGGCTTTTGTGACTAAAAATGTCATATAACTTAATATTGACATATTCGATACTTATATCGAGGATGAACGAAAATAGTTTAAATAAATTTTTTACCTAATTCTTTGTTTAATGCTGAGATTGGTCTCATAAATCTGATGTCAGTAGTCTAATTAGACAAAAACACACAAAAGTTCATGCATGGTTATTTTCAAACAATACGTCTCTATATATTAGTTTTAAGTAAAATTCTACCTGACATCGTGCCTCTTTCATCTTCCATTCGATATCCATCACATGATATCTCGGATGCAAATACATTGCCTGCTAATCCGAGATTTCCGCTGCATTGGCTTTCAAGTAATAAAAATTCCTGCAATTCTTCTTGACTATCTGCTATATGCAATTGTTGAAATGATTCCAAATCAATCTCTCTTGGTTCTAATGGAAACATTCGCGGATCCATGATATAATTTTCGTAATGTCGCTCTCTTGAATATTTTGAGATTGGAATTCTGGATTTTGGATACGTATGATATTTTCTTTTATAATCGTAAACCGATTTAACTACAAGTTCTTCAGGAATTGTTTCATATATCTTTATATCCGGATTATTTTGGCCACTCATTCTTTTCGTTTCGCTTTTTTCTTCATTTGATGGCAAATAGAATGGCGAGTTTAATCTGTTTGGAGAAACTATTTCTTTAACAACCGATTGAGAATATTCTTGAATCTTTTTTTCATGCCTGGTAGGTGGAAATTCAATAAAATTCCTTCTATCTGTTGACTTTATAGGTGATTGTTCCAATGTTTTCATCATACCTTGTTTGTGTTCTTCAGATTTTATTTTCGTATTTTCTATATTTAAAATCGATGTAGAAATATCCTTCAAATTGCTAATTGATGATGTAATGCCTGTTTTTTCAAATGCGAAATCGCATTTTTCCATATTGCTAGCTATAGACTCAACAAGTGTATCCGTTCTATTTTCCGATGATATCATATGTGAAATATATTTTGAATCGATGTTTTTTCTTTGCTCTTTTTTCTTTATCTGCATCATTAGATCTGATGTTATCGAAGCTTGTTCCTCGTAAAAAGCATTAATTTGCCAAGGATATTGTATCGTAGTATTATTAGCTTTGGAATCCGAATCTTTTCTGAATAAGAGATATTTTTCCGAGGCAGCTTCGTCTTCGTCAAATGGTGGTTTGATGTCATCGCCAATGTTCATTAAGGTTCTTGTTGATGAAAATTCACTGATTACAGTCGAACTCTCGTCTCTCAATGCACGATCATCCAAACTGTCACTCGAATAGCTATAATCTGCGTCATTCGGCATGCAATCAATCGCGTTCAGACGACGAGTGCGATTCTTACCTCTTAAAGCCTCTTGCATTTCTTCCATATGCGTGACCCATTCTGGTTTTCGATATGCCTTAGTTCCGAGTATACCTAGTCGATAGAATGATAATAAGTGTCATGTAGCAAATATATAACAAATCCTTTCAGTCTCATGATCTAGAAATTTATCTAGAAATTTTTAGCCGAGACCGAAGAGATTCATAAATTTATATAAAATAACGCAATAAATAAAATAAAAGATAGTGTAAGTAGAGGATGTACGAGTGTTTGATATGGATGATGTCAGGAATGTGGGATAATTAGCAGATTTTTTACCGGGAAGCTATAAAAAGGTGTTTCGATGATGTTTCTCCGATTGAAGAATGCAGCTGAAAAGAATTTGGCTTAAACGAATTAGCAATATCTTTGGAAATTTTAAAAATGTTACCTTCTACTGATAGATATGTCATTGTGGTCGACACACCGAGTGGATTGTATGCTTCGAATACTATTTCACCAGTGTCATCAGGGAATGTTTCAGTAATTGTTAGTACTGACGTACCATCTTCAAATTCTTCGATTTGGAATTCCTGCGATGGAATAATTTCCATGCCCTGCTTATACCATTTTCCCTTTGGTTTTGGTTTACCTTTCATTTTTACTTCCAATCTGTGCAGAGAGATAATAACTATGCATGAGTATCTAAATATGATATAAAGAATGAACTTTGGAACAGTTTGTTAATATAATATATATGCAAATTAACTTTATAATTAAATTAAATTAATATAAGTTATATTAATATAATTTAATTTAATTAATTTCATAAATTAATGTTTAACACGATTATTGTTTGTCAAATGTATCTTACATATATTTTGTATTAAATGTATTTTACCTGGTTAATTCTCCATCTTTGGTAGGAATTAACTGAGGAAGAGTCTTGATTATTTCTGGAGCGGATTCTTCTATATCGGTGTCGAAGATTGGAGTTTCCTAATGAAGATATTAATTTTAATGTTCGATATTGCATTTATAGTACAATTTTATATTTATTTTAATCAATTTTAATTTGATTCATATATTTACTTTTGGCGATAGAAGATCTTCTTCTGATCCGCTTTGTCCTGTAGTAAGAGATGTCGCAACTATTGAAGATGCAATTTCCGAATCGGGTACATATTCATAAGCTAGAAATTGATTTTATCATGATAAAATGAGAGAATTTCTAAAAGAGAAGATAAGCTTTTTATTGATGATTATGAACAACGTACCTTCAACAACAAGCGATGATTTGCAGATAGCTTCACCAATGGGATTTACAGCATGGCAAGTATATTCTCCAGCGTCTTCTGGGAATACTTCAGTAATAGCCAAGCTGCATACGCCCTCCATATCCTGGATAATCGTAATTTCCTTACCCTCTTTGATTGGTTTATTATTGTGATACCATTCTACTCTGGGTGTCGGTTTTCCTTCAACGATGCAAGTCAGATTAACGCTTTCACCGTCCATGACTTTTACAGGTGAGAGTCTTTTAATGAATGTCGGCGAAACTAATTCAACTGTTTCCTCCCATATTGTTTCAGTGATATTCACAGTAGCTGTACAAGTGACCGAGCCACCAACATTTTCAGCACGGCAGGTGTAGCTGCCGGCGAGTTCTGGCGTGACTTCCTTCACCATCAAGATTGATCGATTTTCTTGAGTCACAATTCTTATCTGTGGCGTTGACTGTAAAAAAAAACGAATAAAAGTTATAGTCCCCTAATCATATGAAATTTGGAATAAATTCTTCTGCTTTATGTAAAAATCAAAAGATGATCTATATCCGTATCCGTTGCTGTATCCGTTGTATTATATTATAAATAAAGTAAAGTAGAATAAATTACCTCAAGTGGTTTGCTTTCATGAAACCATTGGAAAGATGCTGTTGGATACGATTCGACCCGTGTTTCCATTATAACAACTTCTCCTTCTGCAATGAGTTGAGGTTGAATCGGTTCCACAAATCTCGGTGCTTTCACTTCGCTTATAGTATCTTCGTGTTCCTTAATGGTAATAGAACTTGAACTCCTTGCTTCGCCGACTTCATTCTGAACTCTGATTTCATACTTCCCGCTGTCTTTCTTCGTGACATCAGATATAATCAATTCAGCTGTGCTTTCATAAACATTTATCTTGCGCTTGTCAGTCGGTGTAATTTCAATACCATTGCGGAACCATTTAATTTCCGGCTTAGGTGCGCCTTCAAAGTCAGCTAAAAGTTTCAGAGGCTTTCCATGCTCTGCTATGAGAGCAGGTAGAGGTCGTGTAATTCGTGGTGCTCTAAGCACAATTGGCTTGCTTACTTTAACGATATTACTGATTACTAAATTGGCTCTGCATTCAGCGCGACCGTATTTATTTACAGCACGTACGCGATAGATCGTTTCATCTTCAGGCATTGGTTCTAAAATCTTGAGTTTAGCTTCTCCAGTTACTGGGTTGAAAGTCATCTCGGTTCTTTTGTTTGGTTTTACTTCTTTCTCACCCCGATACCATTTTACTTCTGGTACTGGTATACCTGTTACAACACATTCCAATAAAGCAGATGTATGCTCTTCAACCATTATTGGTTTGATTGGCGTTGGGAAATGCGGTGCTACTCCGTCTTCTTCTTTTTCTGTAAAAATAAATATTATAATATATTTATATAGTTATTAAGAAAGTTATTAAGATTAGTTATCGACATTTTTTCAATGTAAAATCAGGCATATAATTAGATATAATATCATTCACAACAATATCATTAATCGTTCGAATTAGCATCCATAAGTTAATCACGCTATTTCTGTTTCGTGGTAAAAAATGTTACTGCATCGTTCTAATAGCTTTAACTAGCAAGCTTTAGCTAGCGCACCGTGTTACAATTTAAAGAAGTTTTATTAAACTGAAATTTTTGCTAATTTTATTATAAGAAGATATAGGAAAGCAAAGGATAATTTGATATTTTTCGATATAAAATAGTAAAAACGTAATCGTACCGCTTAACACTTTCCAATATGAAGCAGATCGATATTTTTAGGCATGAAATAATAGAAGTGCAATCACGTTATTTGACATTTTTCGCATGTATTTTGCAATTAATATAATTAATGATATCCAAACGATTAATTTTTTTATGAGAAAAAATTTCTTTAAGATTTTTTATGTATAAATAAAGATTTATGCAACTATGATAAAACATATGTATATTCATGGCATCTATTAATGTTAAAAATTTCATAAGCATTATAATTTCATAAGCATTTTAACACATGTAATATATTTCTATTCTTCAAACTGCTGAAAAGTGCATTATGTTTTACTAATTTTTGTTAAAATCAAAATTAGAAAGATTTCACATCCTATAATGCTACTACCGAATATCACGAGATTGACGGTAGATGTTGCCACTCCAGCTGGGTTGGACGCTCTGCAAGAATACATGGCAACATCTTCTTCTTTAACTTTTGTTATTTCTAGAGTTGCAGTTGTCTCAAATATTGTCATTGTATATTTTTCGCTCGCATGAAGTTCTTGTTCGTTTTTATACCAAGATATTTCTGGAATGGGATTTCCTATGACAGTACAAGTAAATCTGGTAGATTTTTCAAGTTCAGCGATAACAGGCTGTAATTTCTGGATAAATCGTGGAGCAATAGTTTTATCTTTATCCACGATTGATATATCGACCTGAGTACGTTGCTTGCGTTTTCTTTTACGGTCTTCTATTTGCATGATATCTTTTTTAATTTGTAATTCGACATCTTCAACCGTTTTCTTAATTTCTTTTGTTTGTATCTCGGATTTCTCCTTAACAGGCACAATTTCTTCAAGCAATTTTTCTTTTTTTCTGATTGTTTTAACTGTTTCAATAATAGTTTCATCTTTCTCTTCTACTTTTGCTGTTTGCTCTTTAAGCTTTACAGGCTTTAATTCAATAATTTCTTGCTTAGGCTTCTCTTCCATGATTTTTTCTTTACTTATAGGTTTTAATTTAATTTCGTCTGGTTTTTGTTCCTCTTCCATTTTCTTTTTCGTAATTGATTTCACTTCAATTATATCTTTTTCAATAACTTCAGATAATTTTTCATCTTTAATTGGAATTGGTATATGTTCTTCAGGCTGTGATATTTCTATTTTCATTTCTTCGAGAGGTTTTTGTTTCTTTTTCCTCCACGAAACATCACTCGTTATAATATCATCTTGAATTACTTTTTCTTCTTTTTCTAATTGTACAGATTCTATTTCCTTTTTAACTTGTTCTTGAACATCTAAAGTTGTAATTATTGTTTCTTTTTGTTCACAAACTTCTGCAACTGATTCTTCTTGATCAATGGGTACTACCGTAACTTCCTCACGAAAATCAACAACTTTTTTTGCTCGTTTAGTACGTCGCCAAGGAGCTATTGTTAATTCTGTTGGTTTATCTTCAACAAATTTATCTACCATTTGTGATACTAATTCGGGCTTTGATATTATTTCCGCGTATTCTTTCTTCTCTACAGGTTTCAAATCTTTTAGTTCTTTCATTTCTTCTTCCTTAGGAAGTCTCTTGACGGGTTTCAGAACTATTTCTTCAGGTTTTGCTTCCTCAGGTTTCTTTATATGTTTCACTGGTTTTAAGCGCACTTCCTCGGGTTTTTCTTCCGGCTTCTCTTTCTTCACTGGTTTCAAAGTTATCTCCTCCTTTGTCTCTTCTTCTTTCGGAAGCCTCTTGA
>JAHMML010000067.1:336404-693814 GCA_020341155.1 Eciton burchellii | reverse complement strand
TCCTCCTTTGTCTCTTCTTCTTTCGGAAGCCTCTTGACGGGTTTCAGAACCACTTCCTCAGGTTTTGCTTCTTCAGGCTTCTCTATGCGTCTCACCGGCTTTAACCGAATTTCGTTTTTTTCTTCCGACTTTTCTTTCTTTATTGGTTTCAAAGTTATGTCCTCCTTTATCTCTTCGGCTGTAGAGAGCTCCTTGATGGTTTGCGGAATCACTTTTTCAAACTTTATTTTTTCGGTTTTTCTTTCAATTTGTTTTGGTTTTTTATCACGTCTCCATGGTAAATCTATAATTTCTTTAGATACTTCTTCGTTAGTTTCATTAATTTTTTCAAGTGTTTTGTCTGCTTCTAATTTTTCTTTTATAATTGGTTTAAGAGTAACATCTTCTGCCATTTCTTTTTCTTTAGGTAATTGTTTTACTGGTTTAAGTATAACTTCTTCCATTAATTTCTGTTCTTGAGATTTTTTATTTCGGTTTGTTGGTTTCAATACAACAGATGTAAAATCTTCAACGTGAAATTCTTCTTCAACAGGTTTTATGAATTTCTTTTCACGTTTCCACGGTAATTCTGCATGTTCTTCAGATATTTCCTCTTTCAGTACGATTTCTGAGACTATGTCTTGTATTTTTGAAGGTTTTGGTTTACAGCGCCATGCAGCTTCTGAAATCTCTGTAATATCTTCTTCTGATTTAGGCTCAGGTGCCTGTTGAATGTCTTGTATTTCTTTCTTTTCTTTTGCCTTTTTTCCTCTAACCCACGGAACAGGTATCTTTTCTTCTATAGATTTTTTTGTTATTATATCAGTTTCATCAATAGCAAGAATCGCAATATCTTCTTTTTCCGTATATGGTACACTTTCAGTGAGCTTAGGTTTATGTATTACTTTTTTAGTAGATTCAACATTTTTATCTGTATCAATAATAACTCTATCTTCTTCTTCATAATATTGTATTTTTTCTTCCATCTTTTTAATATCAGTTGAATCAACAATTTTTGTTTTGGCAGATTTTAAATCCACTTTTTCTATATTCTCTTTTTTTAAAACTACTTTATCTATTTTTGGTACTGGTTTTAATGATACATCTTCAAGAGTTTCTTTTTCTATTTCTTTTCGGATAGGTATAGATCTTTTTAAAGTGATTTTTTCTTCTGTCCATGATTTTGGTTGTAGTTTTTCTTGTAGTATTTCTTCTTCCCTTGGTTTCTTTTCAACGCTAATCTTGGTTTCTTGTTCCGACGTAATCTTAAGTATAGTAGTATCTTCTTTCTCCACATAGTCGGCTGTTTTAGCAGTTTCCACAATACTTATTTCGGTTTTTTCTTTCATGACAGGTTTCAAATCTACTTTTTCTAAGCTTGGTTTTTGCAACTCCGGTTTACTAGGTCTTGATGGTTTTAATTCTACGGTCTCTAGTACTTCTTTTTCTATTTCTTTTCGGATAGGTTTAGATTTCTTTAAAGTAATTTTCTCTTCTATCCATGGCTTTGATTCTGGCTTTTCTTGGGGTATTTCTTCTTCTTCTGATTTCTTTTCAACGCTAATCTTGGTTTCTTGTTCCGACGTAATCTTAAGTATAGTAGTATCTTCTTTCTCCACATAGTCGGCTGTTTTAGCGGTTTCCACAATACTTATTTCAGTTTTTTCTTTCATGACAGGTTTCAAATCTACTTTTTCTAAGCTTGGTTTTTGCAACTCCGGTTTACTAGATCTTGATGGTTTTAATTCTACGGTCTCTAGTACTTCTTTTTCTATTTCTTTTCGGATAGGTTTAGATTTCTTTAAAGTAATTTTCTCTTCCGTCCATGGTTTTGATTCTGGCTTTCCTTGCGGTGTTTCTTCTTCTTTTGGTTTCTTTTCAACGCTAATCTTGGTTTCTTGTTCCGATGTAATCTTAAGTAAACTAATATCTTCTTTCTCAATATAGTCGGCTATTTTAGTGGTTTTCGCAATACTTATTTCGGTTTTTCCTTTCGTGACAGGTTTCAAATCTATCTTTTCTAAGCTTGGTTTTCTCACTTTTGGCTTAATAGGTTTTGATGGTTTTAATTCTACAGTTTCCAATACTTCTTTTTGTATTTCTTTTTGAATAGGTTTAGATTTCTTTAAAATTATTTTTTCTTGTATCCAAGGTTTTGTTTCATCTATATTATCTGTGATTATATCGACTTGCTTATCTTTAGTTTCTTTAATTGTAGAAATATCGAGGCGTGACTCTTCTTCTACTGATATTATTTTGGGTTTTTCTTTGGAAATTGGTTTAAGATTTGCCTTTTCTAAAGTTGGTTTTGAAATGTCTTTTTTCATTATTTGTGAAGGTTTTAGTGAAACAGTTTCCAGCGTTTCCTTAGGTACCTCTTTCCATTCCGGTTTTGCTTTCTTTAAGGCAATTTGTTCTTCCGTCCAAGGTTTTGGTTGCTCTGATTTTTCTATAATAGGTTTTTCTTTTCTTATTTTTTGCGTTTCTTCGGCCTTTGAAATACTAAGCAAAGATTTATGTTCTTCTTCACAATAATCCATTTTTTCAAGTGTTTCTTCTTGTGAAATTTTCGTCTCTGGTTTTGTTTTCTTTAAGACAATTTGTTCCTTTATCCATGATTTTGATATTTCATCTTTCTCCTTTTTCGAAACAGTTTCGTCTACGTGATGTGATGTTTTTAACATAGTAGCATCTACTTCTTCTTTGTAAAATTCCATTTGCGTATCATCGATACGAGATATTTTTTCTTCAGTTGCTTTTGTTCTAGGTACTGATTTCAACTTGACAAATTCAAGATCGGATGCATGGAGTTCTTTCTTTTCAATCTTTGTTGGCTTCAATTCAACTTCTTCCAATTTTTCCTTTGCTATATCTTTGATAATTTGTGGAGTTTTCTTCAACAGTACTTCTTCCTCGGTCCATGGTTTTATTTGACTTTCGAAAGCTCGAAGTTTATCCAAAGAGGAATCTCTCGATTTTGTTTTTACTTTTCGCCATGGAAGTGAGTCGCTAATTCGAGGTCGATGCTGAACGCGTTCTTTTCGCCAGGGTAATGATTCATCACCTGGTTGAAGTTGTATTTCAAATGGTAAACCATTTTCATCAAGAGTTAAAGATTTTAATGCATTATCTTCCTTTATATCTTTACGAAATTTCTCATCTACTCCTATACTGGCGCCAGTTTCCGCGGGAACTGCATAATAGGCTTCTTTTCTTTCTGTAAGTTACGGAAAGTAGTTTTAAATAACTTTGAACATTTTTAATTATTTGTGTCACACTATATCACGCATGTTGAATCAAAGAAAGTTGAAATCATAATTCGTGCAATACATGCTATTGAACTAAAAAAAATTTTTATAAATTCGATAAGCTTCACAACATTGAAACATTAATGCCATAAATATTTATATATACTATGCGTAAAAACATTTAAAAATTTATTTTATAATTGCAGGATGATAGAGTATGAATTCTGACTGAATAAATTTCTCAAATAGAAATCGAGACAATTCGCCAAATTATCTTGGAGGAGCCAATTATTCGAGTTATTAATAATTCATGATCAATTATATTTAACTAAATTTGTTTTCATAAAATAATTGACCCAATAGTTTCATGTCAATTATTATAATTAATAAAATAATTACTTTAATGAAATATGTAACTAATATATATGATGAATATATATGTGAAAAATAATTAACTATAAAATGCATTAATATTGCTTGTAATTAATATTACTTAATATTATTCTATTATATATCGATATTAGATATTAGATATGTAATAGTTAGATATTATAAGAGTTATATATATTATAATAATGGAGAGACTTTATTATTGTTATAATAAAGTCTATTATAATATTAATATTATAAATAAATACAACTATGAAACTAATATACTTATATATTATAAATGCATGTATTTTATTTGCAATCAATTAAGTTAGCAGTCTAATCAAAAGCATATATGGAGGACACATGTGTTAAAGTGTTCATTGTAAAAACATAAAACGCGTGGGTCTATTTTCTTTACGTCAGTTTTAAATAATCTGGCTAAAGTTATCCATGGCTTCATTGCGTGAGAACCTTTCCTTCGAAATGCAATAAAATAAGTTGCGCCGTTACAATGCTTCGATGATGCTCAAGACGTCATTAGCTTTAATGGATAGCTCCGAGGTTGCGTGAAAATGGATTATATCATGTGCAGTCGCGCGAGTCGTTCCGTTCACTCGAAGTGCCTGTGGAGAGTTTGCGAAGAGGTACTTGCGAACTTCCCTCAGCGCGAAGCGGACTCCCGCGTAGTAACTCGGTGGGGATTCTTAACGTACAAGACAGACGTTCCTATTTCATGCTACTTCTAGCCGTAATAGTAATCAGTTGGAAGTCGAAGATGAAGGAACCAAGAAAAGCCGGACAAGAATGTCGACATGTTCTCCCAATTGTACGCCGATGACATTCTGATAATAGTGATGCTCAGTGAAATGGGTGAAAAGTGAAAGTGTTGCGTTTGACAGCTTGCTGCCTTCGGTCGAAAAGCACGTTTCTCGCCACTTTTCATTTCAAGAATTTTTCTTTTCACGTGCATTTGACCGAAATGCAACCTCTGAACTGGCCACATTCGAAGGTGTTTAGTCGCAATGCCGTAAAGGTGGTGCATTTCAATAATCAATCGCGCATTTTGAATGATGTATTATCTCGCAATCTGTGTACACAGCTGTCTCGAGGATAAATTCGTATACTCGATGATATTAGGGTGTTTTATTTTTGGTGGTTCTTGTTCGTTTAAATGTGCGCTCTTTGGTAGAAATTTTCGTGTAAAGTGAAGTTATCATTTATCGTTGTAATAATTTGAAAAATTATTAAGAATGCGAGCAAAAGCGAAAGGTATTTCACCGTCCAGTAAACTCATTAATGTACAATTAGATATTGATCGAGAAATTAAATGTTTGTATTTATATATTTATACGCGCATGTGAACAGAGGGACAATGATCTACTACTTTCGATAATATACAGTTTATTCGGTAAATTACGGAATACTAGATCATTGTAATTGTATACAGAATTAAAAATAAATGAGATAAACATGTATCGGATGTTGGATGCATCTATTCGGATTTTTTATCCCTCATTTCCTTATCCTTACGACTGCTCGATATATATTAACATTATCGATTATATTAACATTATATTATTACATATATCGAATATACAATGCATTATAAAGCAGGTTTTTCTTAAATAAATATACGTAAAAGAGTCATTGAATTTATAATGCAAGAATGATATCACATCGGTGACTAATGCTATGCCATCCTTTTGAGCATTAATAAAGTTTTATTTTTTTCTTCTTATTACACAAAAATAGCAAATATCGCGAGACAGAATGTAAAATAATACTAGGAGCTTATTCTTGAAGCAAATAATAAATTTTCATATACTTTAGATTTAATTTTTCTATTTCGTTGATTATATGGGCAACATAAATTAAATTAAATTTAGAAAGAGCGCTTGAAAAACTGAACATGAATTATTAGTTCACATTCTCTCCGTTTCTATTTGTATTTCTAAGTACGGTCACGTGAACAGCTAATGTCAACTTCCCGCCACGTTTGGCCATTGCAACGTAGCCTGCTGTGCTATGTATCTTGAATGCTGGATCACTAAAAATAATTTTTCTCTCGTTTTGCAGAGTACGCTGACACGCGCTTTCCCGTATTATTTCTGGCATGGCTGAATCACTGGCAGCTGGTTCGGGACGGAGCCAAAATAGTCAACTGCCTCGGCCAGCTCTTCTCTCAAAATCACTGTGCTGACGAAGCGTCGAGCGAAGGTGGCAGTCTGGGATTGAAGACACAGATGAACCATGAGTATAAGATGAACCAAAAGTATATCTTGATGAATCAGCGTATCCATTTGTTCGTTTGGGAAATGCCATCGTTTCATCTTCAAGGTCGCTTGAGGCTCGTCGAGGTCGCCGAGTTGATGTGCCAATTTTTTAATTGAAATATCAAAGGAGCGCGTTTCGAAAGCAGATATAGTTATAGTTTTGAATCTTTCTTCGTCGATTGAACGTTTAGAAATAGCTAAAGTTATTTTTCTTTTGGATATATGTATCCGACGTCCGAAATTCTTCAGCCCAACGTTAATCATAAATGACGAATTTCCGAGGTATTTAAAGTTGATGTTAAATTTATGATACCTAATGAAAATTTGTGACAAATAGCAAGACTTTAGCAAGACGTGCGCAAATAATCTTTAAGGAAATCCTGAAATACGCATTTTACGAAGTATTTGAAAATATGAAAATTAAGTTATGGATTTTTAGTCTCATTGAATAATAATTAAATATAAGTAGAAGCGGTTATAAGATGTAAACAGAGTAGATTATACGAGGCGATAAGGCATCTACAAATGAGAACACGAACAATCCAAACCGTGGTCGACGTCGTCGTCAAATCTTCGCGGAGTTCCGCATCGGCAGCCAAATATAGCCAGGTAATGTAATACACATCACGTGTTCAGAAATAGCCCAAGAAAAGGGCCTAGCCGAGTCTGCACACGGCACTGC
This sequence comes from Eciton burchellii, assembly GCA_020341155.1. Lineage (NCBI taxonomy): Eukaryota > Metazoa > Arthropoda > Insecta > Hymenoptera > Formicidae > Eciton > Eciton burchellii. The sequence goes on along the minus strand of JAHMML010000067.1, from coordinate 687,260 downwards.
ATCTGCTTTTCGTTCGGAACGTGTGCCGCTCGATGACAGAAACAGGCTCGATGTAAATACGCGCATATAGAGCTGCGACGCTTATTATTAAGAAAGATCGCATTTATTATGTAAACGTTCGTCACAGCGATTATATGCTTCCGCGATATCCGGAATCCACGTGACCGGTATTCATGTAAATCAGAAAAATCGAGAATATTCATTTTAGCTATGCCATAGGTTTATTTCTCCGCTAATTTGATTTGTTTTTCTATGCTACACGCGAACGTTGCGTACCGTTCTCTCTTTCCCTCGCTCTCTTTCTCCCTCTCCTTCATTCTCTCTCTCTCTCTCTCTCTTTCTCTCTCTCTCTCTCTCTCTCTCTCTCTTTCTCTCTCCCTTTCTCGCGCGCGATACATCCCAAAGAATTCAAACGGAAGCACATCCTCTCCGTTACAAGAATCCAACGGGAATTATCTTTTACTTCATCATATTACCTACAAATTATCGAGTGTAACGATCTAGACTGATTTACACATTACGCGCGCAAAATTTATGAGAAGAAAACGTATATAAATAAAGAGATATAATTATAAAGAATTTTACGTGTATTTTACGCTACGCTGGGCTTGAATCTCCTATACTATGAAAGTTATATCGGGCAGTCGTAATATCGCGTTGGAATTGTCATTTATATGACAGAGCTTGACAAAACATGAATAATTAGACAATGGTTGTCGAAACGGCAACAAACGAGACTTGGACGTACTTACAACATTCGGTTTTATTGCGACTTTCATTATACAATAATAAATAGTCGATTAGTAAGACGTTAGACAGTATCTCTATCCGTGTGCATGTGTGTTGTGATCTTTCTATTAAATGAATATTTATAGTAAGCATACACATATAGCAAGAAGATGATACATGTCTATAAATATATGTATATATATATATTTTTTTTTAACTTTGCGATATATTTTTTGTAATAAACATCGGAAACTACAACGAACGAGTAAACGAGTTACGTATTTAACGCAGTCGTGTCATTACTGATCTTCTGTGGCTTTGATCCATCGATATTGACCAATATCGTGTGTTTTATTCTGCGGTTATATTACCTATTTACAGGATTGATAGCATTCATGTATAAAGAACGAATTGCATCCTGAGACAGAATTCGAAATGCAAAATACGACGGGACTCTCATAGAACGATGTCTCGCTCTTTGATCGGTTTTTATATTTATTGATGTTAGGTAATCTATACTACCTTTGTCCCAACCGAATACATTTACAAATGGAGTCTTTTGACTTTAACGTCTCGATAATATATTTTTGCAGCACCACCTTCGCGACTATTGCGCATTTGCATGATATGTCTTACGGTATTTTCCTCAAAGATTGCTTTTTTAACAATAGTTTCTCGAGCGTCATTAATTACTTCTCGTTTCACTCGCTCGGCTATGTTCAATACACGAGTTAGTACAAACTCCCCGAACGCGCACGACACTTTTAATTAGAGGATGTTTGTGATAGGAGAAATCTAGCGATCGGTAAGTTATGGTTTTTGAAGGAAGGCAACAACAAAGCACAAAAATAAAAATACGGATGAATAATTGACGGCGAATCGCGCTGCGCGGAGACGGCTGTATTTGAGACGATATACAGATTTATTTATTTTACTATTAATACCACGTATAAATACGATAAGCGGAGAACTTTGGTACGTATTAATTATGATTAATTGTATATTAGAAGAATTCTCAAATTTATTTACCATTAATTCTATTAATGTTTTTTACGCCGTTTCGGTATTAAAGGTCGATTAAATTAAACTAAACTGTTTTAATACGACGATCCGATTAAGTCCCTTCGAATTTCCATATCGTATGCATATGCGAATACCGAAGGCAAAAAACCACATAAAAGAAATAAACGAAATTTAATCGACGCGCGAGACATATAACAAGACAAAAAAGTTAATACCATTCTTTCCGAAATTTAACAGGAGGTTACTAGTATTAATTCAATATGTTAAATTAACTTATCATGCCAATGTCTCGAATATACGTTCGTCTCCGGCAGTGTTCTTGGAGATGTATAATATAAATCCAATCTCGTGTATCATGTTAGCAATCGAATCTGTATCTTTGATTCAGTTCTTACTTTTGACGATGAGTTTGGCGGACGTTTCTACGGTACCGGCTGAGGTTGTAGCGCGGCAGGTAAAGGTACCAGTGTCCTCCTCGTAAGTGGTTGCTATGAGTAGCACTGCGTTGTTGCCTTCGTGAATCATCTGGAAGCAAGATAATCATATTTGTATAAGTATTATGCTCGAAAATTTTCTTTACAGTCTTATAATAAAGCAGTAGTGAAGTCTACCTGGAAATCTGGCGATTGCGGAATCAAGGCGCCTTCTCGGTACCATTGAATTGTCGGCTTAGGTTTTGCCGGGCTCACTTGGGTTTTAAATTGAGCCGGCTGTCCTTCCATGACTATCTGATCCTTCAGAGGTGTTAGCTTTGGTAAAACATCAGCTGTGTCGGGTGCTAATCAAGAATAAAAAAACAATGTTCCTTATTTTTATGTAGTACACCAATAAAAACGTTTTTAAACGAAGAATATATTATTAGAATAAAATAATTTTCCTTTCTCTTACCGAGAACTTTGAGATTGGCAGATGTGGTGACCTCACCAGCGGGATTTTTGGCGATGCATTTGTATACACCTTCATCTTCAGGAAAAGCCTCAGAAATCCTCAGAGTACATAGATCACCTTCTTTGTGCATTTGAAAATACTTCGACGGTTTGATTACCTACAAATTTGATAAGTATTTAAATGAAAACAAAGAATATTAAAGAGAAATTCATAAAATAAAGATTATTATTATAACACTCGATACCTTATCGGCTTTCTTCCATTGCACAGTAGGAACGGGTTTTCCCGTAATCCTGCAAGCAAAAGCAACGGAAGTACCCTCTTTAATAGTTTGATTTTTCAATGGTTCCAGAATAGTTGGCGCTTTTTCTGCTGTTGGTGTTATGGGTTTTGCGACTTTTGTTGGAGATTGAGGTCCGCGAACATTGCACTCTGCTTCGCATCGTGCTTCTCCGGCACTATTAATCGCAACGCACTCGTACTTTGCTGTATCTTCCGGCACTGTCTCCAGAATCAGAAGTGTATAAGTGTTATCCTCTTCCAAAGTTTTATAACGAATGTCTGTCGTTATTTTTTTGCCGTTCTGCAATATAAAAAAAAACGCATTTAAATTTAATTAATTTCATATTTATATATAATAAATAATCTATATTTTATATTTAATAAAAAAATTTTAATTCTTTTTAAACATATAAACATATAAACATTTATAAAACATATAAATATATATTTATTAAACATATAAAATTGAGGAATTTCTATAATACATTTAATAGTACATTAAATTAAAGTATTCGTTATCTATTATGTATTACCTTGAGCCAATAAACATCTAAAGGTTTAGTGCCAGTAATTTTAGCGTCAAATCTGGCGAGCTGTCCAGTAGCTACAGAAGTAGCTTGAATTGTAGACAGGAAACTGGGTGGTATTACACCACCTCGTCCAGGTTGTCTTCTGCGTTCTTCCACGACCAAATTGGCGCTGCATTTAGCCTTTCCTCCTCTGTTTTCAGCGATAACGGAGAAGACACCAGAATCTTCCATAAAGACTTGTCTGATAATCAACACCGATTTGGTACTGAAGGTATAAATTTGGAGGTCAGCCGAGTTTTGTATAGGGAAATCCTCGCGATACCACTTGATAGTAGGTAGTGGATCGCCATCGAACTCGACTTCGAATTTGGCTTGTTCCTGTTCGAACGCTCTACAAGGTTGAATCTTCTTCGTGAAAACAGGCGGTTTAGCTGGTTTAACTTGGCCTTGAACCATGCGCTCTTGCGTCTTCGCTTTGTGCTCTACTTCTGTGGTTTCTGTTGCTGTGATTTTTCTAGTTATTTCAGTATCACCTTTGATTTCTTTCTGCGTCTGCTTCTGTTTTGCCACGTGAACCTCGCGACCATGAACTGTTGATTCCGATGGTTCTGGAGGATATTTTCCAGTGGCCTTAACACGTTCTGTGTCTATATCCACTTCTGTAATATGTGGTTTCTTTACATATTTCGACGGTGGTTGCAACGGTGGTTGCTGAGGTTGATCTTCCCTAAAAAATAGATAAAAATTAATAGTTAGTACGGATATTATTAAAGACAGCATTAGTGCAATATCATGTTTGTTAAATATTTATTATAATACTTACAAAGTCTCTTCATATTTTTGTGCCATTCCTCTTGTTACGGAATCTGAAATAATTTTGTCGCCAGGAATAGCGAATTGATGTGAGGTTTCTCTTAATCTGGTTTCTTTGAGCATTTGTTCCTCCTCGAGGTTCATCAATTTGTTATAATAGTTTTCGTTCTTCTTATTTTTCACAGACTTCTGCCATTCGGTTTCGGGCTCTTTGATAACTTTAGGAGCAAGATGTTCCGTGGCTATTTCTATGCCCTGAGAAACGCTCTGGTGACGCTCATCAAACACACGCTCCAGTTCTGTATTCTGTCGCTCGCTTTGGTATTGTGTTAGCCCATAATCGTACCAAGCTAAAGAAATAATATGTTAGATCCGTGTATTTTGTTGTGCTTTTGATAAAAAATTTGATAAAAAAAATTTTTTTTAAATAAAATTGCGTGCTTCGTAAGGACATATCGATCGCTCTTGGTAAAAAATACAACGTTTTTCGATTTTTTATCGTACAAATTAACGTTTATATATTTCTTGAGCATATAATGTCCATCACAATTTATTAAAAATTTAAACATGTCTTATTGAAGCAACGTTGTATTCCTTTTAATCAAAAACGAAATTTAATCAAATACCATAATATTTAAAAGACACAGTACGTAGACGATGCAACACATATCGACGACACCTAAAGGATTCGAGCTGGATTTGGGAAATTCAAATTATATCACGTGGTTATAACACAATATTTAAAATTGTTTTCTTTTTCTTTTTCACATCATTGGAAACGTTATTAAGTCGTTTGTCTTTTATAAACGTGCTTTCCTTCGTATTATAGGAAGGTTTTTTTTAATATTTAAATGGAATAAAAAGATTATAACAACATTGCTTTGTATAATCGACTAAATAATTCAACATAACTAGTCAAACTTTACTTCTTTTCGATGAATTAGCTTTAACATACTTGCTTTAATTTAAATGAGGCACCAAAGAGTGGATAACGCGAGGAATACATATCTTCAAAAAGAACGAAGACAAACTAAACACATCATAGAAATTAGAACTCAATTATATTGAATGCGCAATATCGAGAAATACGGTCTGTTTGATATTTGCTTTAATAAACTACGTAGGAAACGTAAAGTAAAAAAACTACGATTGATACGACGTAACGAAAGCAAATATTAAACAAAAAAAGATGATGAAGTACATAATAATATATGAAATAATAAAAATAATGAAGCACATAATAATATATCGAATAATATCTTGAGAATCTAATTCCCACATATGTTTACATATATAAACACGCATAATAATAAATAAATTTTAAAAACAAATAAAATATGTTAAAAATATTGTATTAATGAATCCGTTTTCTCTTCAACGCAACAATACAAGAACATTTATTTATACAAAAAGAGACATTGATATAATGTAAAAGCACGAATATTTTTCTGACGATTACTTTGCATACCTGAATGTCGATGTAAGAGATCAAGTATATACGGTACCTTTGATCTAAGACGATTTCACTTTACTATTCCCATCGATATTTCCAACCACGATGAAGAAGAAGGAGAAACAGAAGAAGCTGCTGGACTCGAGGTGCTTTTCATGGCTTTGGAGTGTCAAACAGAGAGCAGGAAGGGAAAGGATTGGTTATGTACAAATGATCTATAGTGTCTCTTGTTCTCGAATGGAATGTACATGTCGTATCGATATATATTATGTACTGTATTTCGGTACGGTTGCTCGATGCTTTCCAATCTACGCTCGCTTTTCACGAATCGTTATTGGAGATTTATAATCGTTTTTCGTTCGGTTTCACGTGTGGTATATTTGTACCGTTGTAAACCATTCGAATTGTCATACTACACGTGAATTCTCCGCGTGAAATTTTTTCAAGATACATCTCTGATAAAATATTATTTACTAATTATAGACTAATCTTCAGTTTACATATATGTATCCAATATTATATCCAAATTTCAGTTTATTCCATAATGACACGAAGAATTCACGAACATATACGTGTGCAACAGTTTAAATGCGAACTTACGTCTTGGTGAATTTTTCAATACACCGCGATAATCATCGGTTCGTTGTTTAACTGTTAAAGTTGTTTCCGTACGTGTTTCACCAACAGAACTCCTTGCGATCACTTCCACTTTACCGTGATCGTATTGTCTAGTTTTCGGAATATCTAGATGATACATGCCATCATATGTCAGTTTATAACGGGATCCCTAAAAAAAAGATACGATATAATGATATAATATAATTATAAATATATTCATGCATTTAATAAATGTGTTTTCTAAAAATAATTTAGTAATAACGTATCAGAAATTCTTGAACTTACATTAACCACTGTATGTCCATTGATTATCCACATAACACGAGGCCTTGGATGTCCAGTGACTCGACAGCAAAATCTAGACCAGTCACCTTCTTCAACGGTTACCGGCTCTGGTTTGCTCACAAAAATGGGTGCTGAGCGTACTTTTTCTTCCTCACCATCTTCTTCAGGTACACTATAAAGCATGAATGACATTTTATATAATATATTTGGCATTATGCAGCGTTTCTCCTAATTTAGGCAGAGAAATTATTTGAAAAAATTTGAAAAATTAATTCTGGATAATATTAATTCTGGAAATAAATAAAAAATTAAAGTTTACATAAAAAGTTTACTCAAAGTTTACATAAAAATAAATGCTCTGTATTTATTTTAGTATTCTCCATCATTAAAAAAGACATTCTCATATATGTATTCTTTCTGTGTAAATAAGAAGATAATGAATAAAATAAGCTCTTACATCTGCCATGCTGCTTCCATTTCTCTGATCTTCTCAATACTTTTCATTCCTTTAGGAAGCTGAGACTCGTAAATAATTCCCGGTTTTCCCGCGGTTCGAATTATAGCTCTAGTCTCGTCCATTCCGTAAAGATTCGTAGCTCTGCATAAATATTCACCGCTATCTTCTGGATAAACCCAACCGAAGTTCATCGCTACATAACCAAAATCATAAATAGGCGTGAATCGGTTCTTATGAGGTAATGGTTTGCCGTTGAAGAACCATTCGACTTTCATATTTGGATCACCGACAGGTGCCAATTGGCACTCGAACTTGGTACTGTTCATTTCAACAAGATCAGTCTGATCTTGAATCTGTGTGACGAAACGAGGTGGCTGTTTTTTGTCAGCATCGTATAAATCATCTTCCGTTAGATGAACTTCCGAAGTATATTTTTTGATTGTCGCTTCCATCTGCATTAAAGCTTCGGATTTCTTCATACCCTTTGGTACTTGATTTTGCAGTATGATATTCGGTAATTCTGCAAAACAAATATGTTCATTTAAAGAATTCAGCATGAATTCAGCTTAAATAAAGTTATAATATTAGTTTAGATAAAAATGGAAAAAGACAAGAGGTACTCTGAAAAACATACTCTTGCAAGATACGGCAGCTTTGGTAGTATCTTCTCCTAAATCATTGATGGCCTTGCAGACATATTCACCAGAATCCTCAGGATAGACGTACAGAATGTCCATCGACACGAATCCCATATCGTAAACTGATCTGTATCTATGTCCAGCAGGTATTAATTTACCATTTCTATACCATTCGATGCGTAGATTGGGATCTTCCTTGGGTTCCACGCGGCACTCGAATCTGACTGGTTCTCCCTCATCTACGGTTGCTGATTGGATTTGTGTGATGAAATGAGGTGGTTGTCGCGGTGCTTCTTCCGCAGGAGCTTGAGAAACTGGTCCTCGCTCCAATTCCTTTAATTTCTCACCACTCATTCCCATTGGCAATTGGGAATCGAAATCTATCGTTTTCTTAGCTAAGAAAGAAAAGAAATTATTTCTATTATACATTTCTGTCATATCATTATATACATATATATATAATATATAATAATATATAGTAATGTGGAATATATGATGTGAAAGCAAAAAATAAAATAATAAAAATGTAATTATACTTTGTATCAAGAACATTAAATTCAATCGTGTAACTTACATTTACATGTGATCGTAGCTTTGGTAGTGGCGGTACCCCATTTGTTGGTAGCTCTGCAAACATACTCGCCACTATCTCGCGCATATGTGTACGACATATCTAGCGATATAAATCCAAAGTCATTGATTTGATGCACACGAGAGCCAGTCGCGAAGGGTCGACCATTATGGAACCAATCAATGCGCATAGATGGATCACCTACAGGTTCCACTCTGCAATCGAAGTGGCTTGGTCCAGCTTCCTCAATCTCAATATCCTTGAGTTCGACGGTGAATCTTGGTGGATTCGGCGTTTCCTCTTCAGCCAAAATTTCATCTTTTTTGTATAAAGATTCCTCCAGTTTCTGAATACTTTCTGTGCCAGTCTTGAAATTGCTCGGTAGTTGAGGTTCTAAGATAATGCCTTGACGTCCGCGGACTTGCAGCTTGCAAGATACTGTAGCTTCGCCATGGCGATTGGTAGCTTTACAGGTGTATAAACCAGAATCGCGTTGATAGCAATTCGCCACTTCCAGAATGACGAAACCAAAGTCGTGAATGGTCTTCACTCTGCTACCAGCAAGAAGAGGCTTGCCATTATGAAACCATTCGACTCTCATGCTAGAATCGTTAATTGGCTGTAACCGACATTCAAAATGAGCAAGAGAGTTCTCGGCCAATGTCAAATCAGAAGGAGTTGTAATAAATTCTGGCGGTCTTCCAGTATCATCCTCGGGACTGGGTTGACCCGGAACATTTCCCAGGCCTTCCAATTCGGCAATCTTATCGATTGTATTTTCCATTCCTGCGGGTAGTTGAGATTCCAGAATAATACTACGTTTGCCTGTACACTTCATTGTGCATGTCGTCACCGCTTCGCCATAGTCATTTATTGCTCTGCAACTATATTCGCCGGAATCTTCAGGATAGATGGGAGAGATTTCCAAAATAACGAAACCAAAATCACAGAAAGTACGGAAACGAGATCCCGTCCGCAATGGTTTGCCGTTCCAGAACCATTCGACCTATATTATAAAAAATAATATAAAATATATAATCTAAAATTCAAATATACGTAAAATGTATATGTGTGCATACATGTATGTGTGTGTGTGTGTGCGCGCGCGCGCATGCATGCACATGTGTATGTGATACATATAATATAAAATGTATATATAATATAAAACAAATTAGATTAATTAGATCTCAATGCAATAATAGTATTTATACAACTTGCCTTTAATTTTGGATCGTCCGTAGGCGTTAGTCGTGCTTCGAAATGAGCACTTTCTCCTTCACGAAGACCATCAACGTTACTTAAAGGCACAGTAAAAACTGGAGCCTTGCCACGTTCTTCTACGGTTTTTTCATCCCTTGTACGGATCATCGAGTCTTCGAGATTTTGGATCTTCTCCAAACCACCTTCCATACCTTTCGGTAATTGCGATTCTAAGATAAGATTAGCTTTAGAATAGCATTTAAGTGTCGCTTTTGTGGTATCCTCGCCGTACTTATTAACAGCTCTGCACTCATAAACTCCGGAATTCTCTTCATAACAATAAAGTATATCGAGGATAACGATGCCAAAATCATGGAAGGTACGATATCGATGACCATGAGGAAGTTTCTTGCCATTATAATACCATTCGACTTTCAGGTCGGGATCGGTGACTGGAGTCAGTCTAGCCTCGAAATGTGCGGATTGTCCTTCTACCAATTTTGTAATATCAGCGATTTGCGTGATAAATTTCGGTGGCTCGGCAACAAGAGTTGTGGGAGTAATTGCTTGCTCTCCGGTATAACTTTCGAGTTCTCGGATACGTGCGAGCGAGTCCGGTTGCAATGAGTCCAGATAAACTCCGCTTTTGCCGAAGCATTTAATCGTGGCTTTCGTGTAATCCTCACCGTACTTATTGCTAGCTTTACAAACATATTCTCCAGTGTCATGAGACATCACTCCGGCAATATCCATAACTACAAAACCGAAATCGGAGACCATCTTGAAGCGTGATGAATGTCGTAAAGGTTTTCCGTTATGGAACCACTCGACTTTCATATGCGGGTCACCCACCGGAATTAGAGTGCATTCAAAATGAGCGGATTGACCGTCCTTTAGACCTTCCAAGGACTGAATCTGTGTCGTGAACTTAGGTTTCTGTCCTTTAGACTTGTCCACACATTCCAATTGTACACTAATTTCTGCTTTGCCCCATTTGTTGGTAGCTTTGCAAGTATATGTGCCTGAATCTTCTATCTTAGTACCAAGAACTTCAAGAACAACCATGCCAAAAGCATAAACGGTTCTTGTACGATGGCTAGCTTCCAAAGATTTGCCATTATAGAACCATTCAACTACCATAGTTTGATCACCAGTAGGGATAAGAGATGCTTCAAAGTGAGCAATTTCTCCTTCCGATAGATTGGTCAGATTTTCAAATTGTGATGTGAACATTGGTGGCTGACCCTCTTCTTCTCCCGGTGGAACTCCTTCCTGTCGTTTCAAAGACTCTTCTAGATCCTGGATAGCCTCGAGACCTTCTTTACCTTTAGGATGTTGTGATTTTTCGATAATATTCTCTTTTGTAGAACAGTAAATCGTCGTTGATGTAAAGGCCTCGCCCGCTTTATTGTGAGCCTTGCAAGTATAAATGCCGGAATCACGTTCATAAACATCTGTTAGATCTAAAGTAACAAATCCAAAATCGCTGGTCATTTTGAAGCGTGAACCATGTTCCAAAGGTTTTCCATTGAAGTACCAATCTATTTTCAAATTAGGATCATCTTTCGGTTCGACTTGTCCCTCTAAATGTAATGGCTCGGATTCTCCTAGCTTAAACTCAGGCTGAAGAGGTACTGTCCAGATTGGTTTAGGATATTCGTGCTCGGGACCATCTTCCGGTCTTTTATATTTCGACTGATAAGCATCTTCGGCCTCTTTCACTTTTTCAAGTCCGGCTTGTCCTTGCGGATGTTGCGTTTGGAGATAAATATTCTGCTTGCTGGTACACTTCAAAGTACCTGACGTTTGCGCGCTTCCCTTTGAATTCGTAGCTTTAACGGTAATTATACCGGAATCTTCCTCATAAGCATGAGTTAAATCTAGAGCCACGTAACCAAAATCATATGTGCTCTTAAATCTTGCGCCGGTTGGCAAAGGTTTACTGTTCAAGAACCATTCGATCTTCATGGTAGGATCTTTCGATGGTTCCACATTACACTCAAAGTGAGCGTTATCTCCTTCAATGCATTCCACATTATTCAGATGAGTAATAAACACCGGTTCTTCGTAAACAGGTTCTGGTTGCTCGGTGGAAAATACATGAGGCTGTTCCAGAGCATCGATTTTTGGAAGAGCATCAGGGTGTAGACTATCTCCCAATAACCAGTGACGATCGATGATTTTCAAGCTACAGGTCGATACAGCTTCTCCCAGAAGATTAGTCGCTTTGCAAGTATAAATTGCAGAATCATCAGGTCTTAGACCGTTAATCGACAGTGTTACTAGACCAAAATCAAATGTACTACGAAGTCTGGTTCCGGTTTGGAGTGGTATACTATTTTTGAACCATTCTACTCTCAAGTTGGGATCCGCTCGCGGTTCTACTTGAGCTTCTAAATAAACACGTTGACCCTCGGTCAGCTTATCGAAGCTCTCGAGATGTTTAGTGAAAACGGGCGCCTGCTGCGGCGTTGTATCGACGAACATTTCTGGTACTTTATTCATTTCAGCTTCTTTCAATTGAATTTTCTGCCATGCATCAGCTTGAATGCTCTCGGAATCAATGGCTGAACGCGCTTTGACTTTCAACGAAATTGATGAGACTGCTTCTCCAGCTTTATTGATTGCCTTGCAAGTATAAACGCCAGAATCTTCGGGAATGACTTTCATAATATCTAATGTTACATATCCGAAATCGTGATTTACATGGAAGCGTGAACCTAAAAATAATACACAATGATTTTTTATGAATATTGCATAACTATGATTACTAATGATAATTCATCATAAAGACATTAATTATCTTACCCATTTTTAATTCGATTCCATTAATGTACCATTCAAATCTTAAGCTCGCGTCACCGACAGGAACAACTCTACATTCATATCTGGCCATTTGTCCCTCCCACAATTCGGTTGGCCCAGTCAATAATTGCGTGAAGATGGGTTTATCGAAGACTTTTTCCGGTTCCTCACGTCGATCAACCTCTTTGGCTTCCAATTGAGCAATTCTACGTTGCGCTTCCGGATGCTGAGTATCAAGTTGTATATTCGCTTTGGCTGTGGATTAATATAAATAATAAATTATTTTGTCAGACTTTGCGTAAAATAAATCTGTATAAAACAAGATCACTCACTTTTAATTTTCATCGAAGCTGTGGTGACCGCTTCACCCAATGGATTCGAGGCACGGCACATATAAACACCTTCGTCTTCGTCACGCACATGAGCAATGTCCAAGGATACATATCCAAAATCGTGCACTTTTGTAATCCGCGAACCTGAAAAGAATTATAACGTGAATATTAAATACCTTCATAAATTATCAGAACTTTAAATAAAACGCGTGAGAAAAAACGAGAGATTTAAATCTATTATCAGATTAATAAAAAAATTTTCGCATACGGTAAGCTCGTTTTTAAATTCTTACTTGTTTCAAGAGGAACTTCATTTCTAAACCATTCCACTTTTAGCATAGGATCGCCCACAGGTATGAGCCTACATTCGAAATGTGCGGTATGGCCTTCGGCAATACTGTCAATATTTTGCAGAGGTTGAGTAAAAACGGGCCGTTGCCGAGTCTGGGGTTCAGGCACATCCGGTCTCTTCCATGGTTGTTGAGCCTCGAGTTCCCGGATTTTGTCCATTCCTTCAGGTCGTTGAGAATCCAAAATGATATTGTCCCGTGGAATCACTTTAAGCTCAATGGACGATACGCATTGTCCCAATGCGTTAATCGCGCGTACAGAATATTGTCCAGCATCTTCCGGTACGGCATGACCAATATCCAGAGCCACATATCCGAAATCGAAAGTCACATGAAAACGTGCTGCTGACGGCAACGGTTTGCCATTGTGGAAGAATTCAATTCTCAAATTAGCATCGTGCAGAGGTTCCACTTGGCATTCGAAGTGAGCGGTCTGTCCTTCGTATATCTCGGTTGTGCCCTATAAAAAGAGTTGTGATATACATTTTAGTTAATCCATTTGTTGGATCTTTTATATCCACATTTATCATGCTTTACATATATAATACATATACATGTTCTAATTAACCAAAAATCATATATTTTTCATTTATTGTAATTATTTATCTATTTATTATTTACCCTAAGTTCGGTAACAAATCTTGGCGGTGTCACTGGCGGTTCTTCAATTTCCAATCGTGCAGGATGACCCTGGGCCTCCAATTCTCGAATTTTTTCTAAACCATCCGGGTGTTGAGTATCGAGAAGAATGCTTCGTCGTGCTAAAATGGTAGATTATGATACTTTTATTTTTCTTAATAAATGCATTTGTATCATTAATAAAGCCATGCATACTTTCTCGAAGAATACAAGTCCAAGTTTGTTTGTTTAAGAAACTTGATTTGGAGAGTTTTGATCATCTGATTTATGTTATCTTCTTTAAAATATTGTTTGGTTAAAATAATGATTCTTCATAGCACAACATTGTTATTTGTGAGAAAATTTATCTGAACTTGTTAAACTGAATTGAATCTTAACGAAACTCTTCTTTATAGAAACTATGCCATTCATTTGGCAAACGATTCTTTCTTTTAGAAATGTTATCGTCATCAATGAATTTTTTCAAATTCCTTACAGATAAAAAATTAGATGCCGGATATCGTACATCCTTTGCTGATGATTTCGCGAAACAATTTGCATTAGTATACAGTTAATATATTTTATAAAATAATACTAATATTGGATACTCACAACCGACTTTGATAGTGCATGTATTGACGGCTTCGCCGGCCAAGTTTGTAGCTTTACACATATAAGTGCCAGAATCTTCAGGATAAGTATAAAGAATATCAAGAGCTACATAGCCAAAGTCATGTGTAGTACGGAAGCGATGACCAGTTTTGATTGCGACTCCGTTAACGAACCTATCAAATACAAAAAAGTTTAATCACAGTGAACATTAAACTATTGGATATTGTATTAAAAAATTATCGTTATAACACATCTCATTTTCTAAATATTTAAATATTAAAATTAAATTTTTTATATTATTTAATTAATATCTGTAGAATGATAAAAATAAAACAATAAAGTAACACATTCATAAGCGTACCATTCAATTTTCAAGTTCGGATCATTAATTGGTTCCACGCGACATTCCAGGTGAGCATGTTCACCTTCTTTAAGGTGATCCAGATTGTTCAGCGGTGTTAAAAAGATCGGTTTCTGATGAATAACCTCTTTCTCAATCTCTTGTTTAATTTCGACAGTTTCCAATTCTCGAATCTTTTGCAGACGCTGAGCATCCAATGTATCAAGACATAAGCCTTGTTTTGCTATCGCGATAAATCGGAAAAACAGGAAATAATTTTATAAAATAAATATACCGAATTAATAATTCATTTATACTTGTCAATTTTACGAATGGAAAGATAAGAAAAATTGTTATTATATCTCATTTCAGTTCGTACTTTTTCATTTGTTTCAAAAATCTATAGAAAGAGATACTATGCAAAAAGTGATTGTCAAAATAACTGTACCTATTCTATAAATAAATGAATAAAAAATATATACATACAGTAAAAAATATACTTACAGTCTACACTAATCACACAAGTAGTAACTGCCTCGCCAGCGGCATTCCTTGCTTTGCACATATAAGTACCCGAATCTTCGGGATAAGCGTATAGAATATCGAGGGCGACATATCCAAAATCGTAGGTAGTCTTAAATTTATGTCCCTGAGGAATGGGGCGTCCGTCTCTGAACCATTCAACGACCATTGTCGGATCGTTCACGGGAGTCAACGTTGCTTCGAGATGGGCACTTTTGCCTTCTGGAAGATGTTCGATATTCTTCAACGGACGTCCGAAAGCGGGCTTCTCGGCGATAATCGCATCTTCTTCGACTACACGTTTGTATCGTGAATCATCTTCTAAGTATTGAATTTTCTTCAACGCGCTTTCATGTTGTGTGTCGCGGATAATCGATGCCCGAGCTACAAAAAGATGCTCTATTCAATTCAGTGCGAAAACATTAAGAAAAAAGGAATGAAATGTAACATATATGTGAAATTATATGTTTATAAAATAGTCGATTTCTAATATGTGTGTGTATATATATATATAATATATAATATGCAAAACTAATACAACGTGAAAGGAATCGAGTTACATCGGCTGCGCTTGCATTACTCACATTTCACGTCCAGATTAATCGAGCTCTTCGCCGATCCCAATTTATTGGTGGCTTGACAAGTATACGTGCCCGAATCTTCAGCATACACGGTCAGCACATCGAGGGACGCAAATCCGAAATCGCAAATAGTTCTGTATCGGTGTCCAGTGGACAATGGTTTGCCATTATGGAACCACTCCACCTTCATGTTAAGATCGGGATAGGGTTCTATACGACACTCATAATGTGCGCTTTGACCTTCGATCAAACTCGTAGGCCCGTTTAGTTGGACCGTGAAGGATGGTTTTTCTTTCACCACAATTTCCTCCTCCTCGCGGCGTTGGTATTTCGAAGTGTCTTCCAGGGCTTGGATTTTCGACAAAGCGCTCTCGTGTTGCGATTCGAACTGCAAGGCTGCCTTGGCTGTATTTTAGAAGAATCTTTGTCATAGTGTACAAGGTAGTTGCATGAACCAAAAATGGAAATCATACACATGCAATGGATTTCATAAAATCATAAGCAAAAGCTTTCAATCTATTTATTTGCAAGCGATAGTAAGTATATTTAGTAATAATACATCGGTAATAAAGCAGCTAATAATGAAATGCAAAAATATAAAATTCACGATTATGTTGCAAATCGTTATGATTTGAAATATTATATTAATAGATCTAATTATACCGAATAATTAATGTAATTTATTAAGGTGTATAATTTTTATAAGAAGCAAGTTTTTTTATTGTATATTGATTTATAATGATATATTGAATTGAGAGAAACTTGTGAATTGTATGAAATAAGTATATATTTGAATTCAGTATTAAGTTAACAGCATTTATTACTTACATTGGACGAACAATGTTGCTGAAGTAACTGCTTCTCCGAGTTCATTTGTTGCACGACATGTGTATGTGCCTGAATCTTCCGGATTGACATATTTCATATTTAATGCAACGTAGCCGAAATCGTGCATGGTTGTTATGCGATTTGCTATTAAAGAATAGATTTATAAAGATTATTTCTAAAGTATTTTTTTTTAATATATATATATGTATGTGCGTATGTGTGCGCATGCATATATAAGCATATTTCAATATATTTTAATATAAGATAATATTAATTACGATACATTATGATACTTACAAGCTGCAATAGGTACTCCATTACGTAACCATTCAACTTTAAGTTTAGAATCTCCAACCGGAATGACACGTGCTTCGAAATGCGCTGCTTGATTCTCAGCTACGCGAAGATCTTTTATTGGCATTGTAAAAACAGGAGCCTGTGTGATAATTTCCTCAGTCGTAGTTTTACGTTGATAACGAGATGTATCTTCCAAAGAACGAAGACGTTGAAGAGTTTCTTCGCTTTGAGTCTCCGTGTAGATTGATTTTTTAGCTGTAAAAAAGAGAAATAAATTGATTCTACTGATAAAATTTAAATAGGACAAATTTTGGAACGATTTAGAACTTACAATGAACAACAGCAGTTGCGGAAGTGATAGCTTCGCCAATGATATTTCTTGCTCTGCAAGTATATGTTCCAGAATCCTCTGGATATGCGTACATGATATCAAGAGCGACAAAACCAAAACTATTTGTTTCGATGAATCTTGAGCCTGCCTTCACTGGCTTATTATTATGGAACCATTCAATTTTCATCGTTGCATCGGAAACCGGAATCAACCGGCACTCGAAGTGTGCTCGCTGAGCTTCTTTTATCTCAACATTATTCAACGAAGTCGTGAAAATAGGCGCCTGAGTGGTAGTTTCTTCAACAACTTCTTGTCTTTGATATTTAGATCTGTCTTCGAGATAATGAATCTGCTCAAGTCCAAGTTCGTTTTGTGTATCTGTTAAAATCTGTGCGCTCGAACGACATGATAAGGTGCAGCATACTTCATCGTTGCCCACCAGATTAACAGCACGACAGGTGTAAGTTCCCGAATCCTCAGCAATTAAATCGATCACATCCAATGCAACGTAACCGAAATCATGAATTGGACGGAATCGGTGTCCTGTAAATTAATTAAAATTGAAAGTAATTCAGCAGTAACATATTGAACATGCTGCCGATAAATTTAAAGGCGTTAAATAATAATGTACTTATTAAGAAATTAATAACATTAAATTACCTATTGTTACTGGACGACCATTTTTGAACCACTCGACTTTCAAATTTGAATCCGTTACCGGCTCCAGCTTGCATTCGAAATGGGCGTGTTGGCCTTCTCGTAGATTTTCTTGATTCTTCGGTTTCGTGATAAACTTTGGTTTTACAGTAACGACTTCATCGACGAGTTCGTGCCTCTTGTATCGCGAGGCATCCTCCAAGTATTGTATTCTCTCCAATCCTTCGGGGTGTTGGGATTCCAAAAGTAAATCTTTCTTTGCATGTACTCTTACGGAACATGAAGTAACCGCCTCGCCGAGTTGATTTCTGGCCTGGCAAGTGTACACGCCCGAATCCTCAGGATAAACACCGAGAATGTCCAAAGCCACGTAATCGAATTCATAAGACGGTCTGAAACGATGACCAGTTTTTACCGGTCGACCATTGACGAACCAATCGACCTTCATGGTCGCATCACCCACTGGTTGAAGACGACATTCAAGATGAACATTGGTCAGCTCCACTGTTTCGATATTATGCAAAGGTCGAGTAAATTGAGGTGCCTGCATTACGGTGACTTCCTCTTGTTGAGTTTTGCGATACCTATGTATAATGAATGTCGATAAGAAATAATTATGGAAAGATATGAAATTGTAAGATAACAAACAAAGTCGAACCTCGACATGTCTTCTAACATCTGTATCTGCTCGAGTGATTGCTCGTTTTGTGTTTCAGTGACAATGTCAGATCTACCGATGACTCTGACGCATGCCGAAGTATGCGCAGTGCCAAGATGATTGGTAGCTCTGACCGTATATTCACCGGAATCATAAGCAGTTGTGTGTATTATATCGAGTGCGACAAATCCGAAATCGTAATAAGTCCTGAATCTGGAGCCAACCGTGACCGGACGTCCATTTTGGAACCATTCGACCCTCATCGTTGGATCACCCATTGGTTCCAGACGACATTCCAAATGAATATTCTTGCCCTCGCTAACTGGCTTAGGATCGCTTAACGGCTGAATGAAAATCGGCTTTGATTTAGAGATTTCCTCAATGTGATAATGAGGTTCGACAAACTTGGATTCCTCTAAACGTTGGGTCTTTTCGTAGGTACCGCGATGCATGCTGCTGGTGTCTATGCTGGAACGCGCTGAAACGAAAAATTGATTATATAAAAATATGCCATATTATAAATTGTATTATTATTTGTAAATTGTTTTTAGATTGAATTATGTATCAAATAAGATATCTTACTTTCTATAACCATAGTGGCAGACAAACGAGCTTCTCCGCGTGAATTTCTAGCCACGACAGTGTACGTGCCGGCGTCTTCGGGACGAACCTGGAGAATATCGATGGCAACATATCCAAAATCGTGATATGTCTGGATTCTATTAGCAGCGGTAATAGGTTTGCCATTGTGATACCACTCGATCTTCATGCTTAAATCGCTTTGAGGTTCAACGCGCGCTTCGAAATGTGCTCGTTGACCCTCTACGATCTTGTTGGTGCCCTTAAGATTGCCCAGAAATCGTGGGGCCTGTGTAATCTGTGTTTCTTCCTGAACCTGCCGCGAGTATCTGCTCGAATCTTCAAGAGACTGAATCTTTTGGAGTCCGGTAGGATGCTGGCTATCGTAAATAACATCATTTTTACTGATCACACTTAATTGAGCGGTAGTTTGAGCTTCGCCGACTCTGTTGTAGGCTCGGCAAGTATACACTCCAACGTCATGTATCGTCACGTATTTAATGGTCAGTGCCACGTAACCGAAATTGAAGAAAGTTGTAATCCGGGAACCTAATTGACAATGTCACGTGAATATGCACGTTTTTGAATAAAGAATAAAAATATAATTATGAGTGAAATAATATATATGAATAAGGTTATCGCTTACTGGCTTCTACAGGTCGTCCATCTTTTAACCATTCGACATGGAGATTCGCATCACCGATTGGTTCGAGGCGTGCCTCGAAATGGGCAAATCCGCCTTCTCGTACGCCACTTTGATCCTTAATAGGCGATTTAAATTCCGGTGGGCTGCTCGGTTCAGGTTGCTCTTGCACATATTTCTGGTGCATTGCTTGCTGATACGCTTCCAACTCCTCGGCTGCCTCAATGTATCTCATTTGTTCGGGGATACCCAAGTCGGTTGTTACGCTTGTTCGCGCTGCAGAAAATTTTGAAACGATCTTTAATGTCCGGGAAAACTATGACGAGAAAACTGTTCAGAAATAATTGTTTATTAGAAGAGCAACTTACCGAAGACACGGAGAGTCGCGGAGCTGATGGCCTCTCCCAAGCGGTTCACAGCTCGGACTGTATAAGAACCTGCATCTTCAGCCCGTAGGTGCATTATATTGAGCGAGACGTATCCGAAGTTGAAGATGCTAGTGATTCTTGAGCCTTCAAAAGGCAACAACCATAATATTTTTCTTTCTACAATCATCATAATCTTTTTAATATTGATACTCACTGGCTGTGATTGGTTTTCCATCCTTGTACCACTCCACTTTCATCGTAGGATCGCTAACAGGTGTCAATTGCGCCTCGAAATGGGCATTACGACCTTCCTGTAGCTCACCAAGATCCTGGAGTGGGCGGATGAAAACCGGCCGCTGTGAAGAGGTCTCCTCCACGCTCTCCTGCCTTTGATACTTGCTGTAATCCTCGAGCTGTTGGATATATTGAAGGCTATCGGGGTGTTGGCTCGCCTGTTCAATCGTGGCGCGTGCTAGGAAAAAGAAATATCGATTTAATTAATAAATAACAACACAAATCAATCACGAGAAAAATTAATTGCAAGATACTATTTACTTACGGGTTACGCTGAGGGTGGCTCGGGATTCGGCAACTCCAGTCGAGCTTATGACACGGCACAAGTATTCGCCACTATCTTGAAGGACGATGCTGATGAGATCGAGTGATATAAAACCGAAGCGGAAAATAGAGGTTGCTCGGGAACCTATAGAAAACATACGTGGATTAATTTATTTGAGAATATCCTGATAAGTATATAATAAATAGTAACATAAAAATCATATTTTACTTACTTGCGTCGAGTGCTCTGCCATTGACGTACCATTCCACCCTCATAGTGGGATCGCCCACCGGTTCGATTCTGGCCTCGAAGTGAATACGTCCACCTTCGATCTGATGAACATCTTTTAGCGGTATAATGAAACGCGGCGGCGGATAAATTTTATCTTCCTCAGCAGGCGGTAAATAAGGCTTGGCGCGTTCCACGTGTCTCAAGTAAATCACTTCGGGACCAGGTGCTGGTCTGTAAATATTTAAACCGTTATTTCCTTTGATCTTCCTGCTAGAAGCCTAATACTACAGGAAACGAATATTCAATTACATGCCAATTAATTTTAATCTCAGTTTAACTCATTCATTATATATCCTTCTAAAATTAGAAAGGAAACCTGCAGAAAGAACAAAAATTAAATTTAATTGATAATGTCGAAAGAGATATAAAATTCAGATTCCGTGATTTGTCTGCGTTTTGTAAAAATAAAAAATCGGACGGATCGTTCGACTCGGTAATTTGCAGTCTAAAAAAAAAAAGAACTCTTACTCTGGTTCGATGACTTTCGTCGGTCGAGGTAAATTCAGGCGTCTTGGTTCCGGGGCCGTTCCTTTTGGCGTTTCAACGAAAAGCCGTGCTCGGGTGGCGGTAGAGCCAGCTACATTTTGAGCAGTACATTGGTACCAGGCTGCATCTGAAAATCTAGCACATGGAATATCCAAAGTCGAAGCTCCGCTGCCATCGCTCGATATGCGTATTTCGGGACTAGATGTTATTGGTACACCATCCTAAAAAGAATTATCGATCGTGTATGAACATATGAGCATGTATGAAAATATTACGGGATAAAGAAAAGAAGATACGAAAAAGCTTGAAGAAATGATTAAAAACCACCTTTTGCCATGTAATGCGTGGAATTGGAGTGCCAACCGCGCGCGCCATAAAGACTACGGGTTCTCCTTCCTTTACGCTCGTTGTAACGAAACGTTCGACAAATTTCGGTGCAACCACTTGCTCTTTCTCGATGACACTCAAATTGCACTGGCATGAGGTTTCGCCAGCCTTGTTTCGAGCGACGCATGTTACCATACCGGCGTCAGAACGGTTCACATTCGTGATCATTAATGAGTTGTTACCGGATTCATTTACGAGGATTTTGTGAGTCATGTCGTTGGCAACTTGTTGACCGTTTATGTACCAAGTGACTTCGGGATACGGGCGGCCGGTTACGCGACAATCAAATCTGAAAATAGCAATTGTTTGTTAATTGAATCATTAAGTCTAAAATATTATATATATATTTCTTTTTTTTTTAAATATGCGCACATATTTATATACATATATATTTTTTAAAATATCTTCTATATATATAAAATATTTTTACTTATATTTAAAATATTTTAGATTTCTCTTTTGGATCTCTTTTAAATGTATAAAATATATAAAAAATATTATAAGAGAAAATAGAGAGAGAGAGAGAGAGAGAGAGAGAGAGAGAGAGAGAGATGTGCATACCGCGTCATCTTGCCTTCGGTGGCTTCTTTATCCGTCATAGTACGAACGAAATTTGGCGGTAGAACTTTGCCGGTGTCAGTGGACTCAGTGGTAGATTCCGTTTGTTGAGTCTTAATGAATTCTCTTTGTTGTACTTGATACGGAGCTTGATCTACTTGATCGCCGGGTTCGATAGCCAGATAAGCGGAGCTGACGGTGCAGCCTTGAGGATTCTCAGACAGCAGTGTATAATGGCCACTGTCTTCCGGTAGAGCAGTTCGGATTCGTAAAGTAGCTTGTTGATTCGAATAGTTAGTTTCCACGCGTTGGGAATCCCGGATCCTCTGACCGTTCTTGAACCATGTTAACTGCGGCAACAGATATGATTTAAGATATGCTGATAGAAGACTTGTGCATCAGTCGCGCTATTGTAATCGGATATTTTATAATAATAAACAATTCTCAAGAAACGATGGAGATAAAAATAATTGTAGATATATTACATACTTGCAAAATAGCAGGAAGTTAGATTTGATATATCGTTTCTCTCTGATAAAATTTCTACTTACTCTTGGTTTGGGATTGCCAGTTATCTTCGCGGTGAAAACGGCGTCCGATCCTTCGACGAGTTTCGAGTTTCTCGGTTTTTGAGTGATTTGTGGAGGTGCAACCGGTCCCAAGCTACGTTCGACAGTTATAGAAATTTGCGAGTCGGATTCACCCACAAAACGGCGAGTGATGGATTCACGGAATTCCGATTCGCGCAACAATCTATACTCGAAGGTGTCAACCTGTAGATTCGAGAAACAACAAATATTATTTATAAATGTTCTTGTGAACGTCCTCATTGAAGCGATAAAGTTCACAGATTTTGAGCACAAATTTAAATCTAATTCAAACAATTTATTCAATGATACCTTGAAATCTTCGATACTCATAGACGTGCCGTTGACATAGCTTCGCTTATCCATCGATTGTTGATAACTGCGTTGTTGGAAGACCTGACTGCCGGTTTGCATTTTCTGCTCACTCGTTTGGAAGCTTTGCGTAAATTCTTTTTTATAGTTGTCCGTCAGCTGTTGTGCCGGAGGCCCGAATCCCTCCGGCTGTATATAAACCGAGCAAATCGCTTCACCTAGAAAGTAAAAAAGATAATAGCTTCTTCTTTTCCGTTTTCGTTTTTCTTTCGATGATTATTCTGACAAAGTGTTAGTGAAAGAAAAAGTATGCACGAGTAAAACTGATTCTTTCTTTACAAGAGATCTTTACCATATTGATTTTTTGCACTGCACGTGTATTCGCCCTCGTCTCCCGGACCGATCTGATTAATTTGAAGTGTGACAACTCCAGTATTGTCGTTATAGGACATTCGAATCTTTCGTGATTCTAACAGCGGTGTTCCTTTATGCGTCCATGAAACTGTCGGCCTTGGATTACCACGAACGCAGCCTTCGAAAGTGGCATTACCGCCTTGCGCGAATCTCGCATTTTTGAAAATCCGCTCGAAAATCGGCGGTGATGGATCACCGGGTTTACCGGTAAACCTGCAAAACCGCGGAAACTATGGTTAAAAACAGCATTTCCTTGCGAAGTTATTCTTATAGAGTGCAATACTTACGCTGGTACCGTTGGCGTCGTTTGCATCACGATCTCTCCTTGAACTGCAGAAACGAAAAGAAGTTAGAGTAACTTATACGATAAAAGTGTGAAAACGATCGTTTATGTATCGTTAATAAAACGGATCGCGTGCGATAGATTGGTTAAATACCAGTTATCCCATTCAAAATTAAATTCGGCCCGAGGAGGGCCGTTGGACCATGAACTTTCATGCATTATCGCAATGGTGCGTTCTCAGGCTAACGAGTAAATTGGTTTAAATTACGGCGCATCTCTACCAACGTAGACACAACTTGATGAAAAATTGCGCCGTCGCCATCGCGCGTAACGGCGACAGGAAAAAAACGGCGTCAACGGTTCGTTTCCTCGATTCGTTCTACCCTAGTTGGAAAGTACGACAAGAATCGTGAAGAATAAAGATGTGTGTGCATGAAGACACGAGATACACAACGATTAGGTTCTCGTTTATAGCTTCGCTTGATAAAGTAAACTTCATGAAACAATTAGCTGTTAAATAGTTCGAATAACGAGTAACGAGTAAGATCGCTATATTAATAACAATTCTAAAACAAAAAAGGGGATTAAAATGTTGCTATTTAAAGAGATCTCAATTATATCTCGGAAGAATTTTGCGAGATCTATTAATTCAATCTGCGCGTTAAAGGAAGATTGAGACGTGACGCTTGACATTTTCACGTCATCGACGTAGATTTGGAAATTTGCCATGCATCTGGATCTCCCTATTGTGCAATTAATATGTTACATTCTAATGAATTAATTGCATCATAAAATTCATCATTTCTCGCCGTAATGTCGCTACGCGGTCACGCGTCGTTCGCTCGGATTCGCGAACCGCGAAAGCCACCAGCCGCGAAGGGGGCGAAGGACGTAACACGCCGCTACGAGCACGAGATCGTATTTTTACATTCGGATGAGGATCACGTTACCATGAGCCATTTTAGGCGCAACTATCTTTGCCCGGTGCTGCGCGCCGCGACGCGACGCGACGCGACGCGTCTACGCCATGTTGGACCAATCGCGTTTCCCGTTACGCAAAGGTAGTCACTGACCAAAATAAAATCGGGTTTAACGCTTCTCTTCTTCCCGCGCCTACGTACATGTACATTTCGCCTAGCATTTACGTGTTTCATGTTCACGTGTCGAATTTTTAAATCTAAAGAGAGAAAGAGAGGCGAGCTCCTCTCTTTTTCCTTCTTCATTTTATTTGTTGATCATTCCGTTCGTTCCCTACCATTTTCTTGCTATTCTTTTTCACCCTGATCGATCGGTCGGTCTTGTCATTCCTCACGGCTCGAAGCGATGACGCCAACGAATGCTTATTACGATCAGCTGTTCTTTGAAACGTTCCCGCAGTACAGCCCTCCTTTGACGATGTACAAAGCGAGATTTTTTTATATAAAAATTTGAATTTTACGATATAGTAAATATATTATATTGAAAGAGATTTTATCGTACGATGAGTACATCATAGAACATTTTTGCAGAAATTTTGCGTATGAAGAAGTTATTTCCATTTGAACATTCACTGTTGATTGATCAAAATATGCAGCGATATCATCTGATCGTAAGAGCAACTTACAAATCCTTCTATCGAGTTTCTCCTCAGCAAATGTCTGATTTCCCTTATACATAAAAAATGATGGTAGCTTAATTCTCTAATGGCTGGCGTAACGGCATTCCTTACTGTACACTTCATTATCTTTCAGATTTACACGGACGTTAAAATATAATCTGATACTTGCAACGCAAGTGTCATTGCAAGTGAGATTCGTAAATCTGTCAATGTTTACGTTATTTGGCAACCACGACGCTGACATGTTCACTTTTCCCGTTTCTTAACATATAACGCAGTTGGCAAGCACGCTTGAAAACAGCTATCCTCGCTAATAATTCAAAGATCCAAATTCGCAATCGCTGAATGTACAAATATATAAATATATAAATATATAAAAAAGACTCATGCGCAAGATATTGTATAATAATATTGGAGATATCGACGTCGTTGCTCAGGCTCTCGTAAATCCGAAATTGAGGTGCTTCGCGCGATTTGACCAAAGGATATCCAAAGGATAAATAGGTATTCATCAGTGTCGAGAAAAGAATAAATCAGAGCTACCGAAGAAAGACAATGGCGCGATAATTCGTTTGCCTATCATGTCAACCGGACAAATAATGTAACTTATTCTTACATTTCTTCGCGAACTTGGCGTTGCGCCTAGCTTAAATCTCGCAACGGATGTAAACAAGTTCAGAATAGACACTTTCCCCGAGCAGGTACTCCGTCTAGTTCTGGAAATTTTCCGGTATTGCGTTTATATCGAAATGCATCGAAGAAGCTGCTAGAGATAATAATGTTTTCAGATATAATAATATCTATATTGGCAATGCATCGAGGCGGAAGAATTTGGCTTCCCTTCGAGCGTCTTGAAAACAACATTGACGCGATTTTTGCTCGTTAGCGTAAAAATTGATGAAACTCAAAGCGAATTGGGAAAGAAGAAGAATCGCGAAAGCTCCTTGTACGCTCGCTCGTTAATCGCGACGCTATTCCGCTTCGGATGAGGATGCGTGGAAGAATTTTTGAAACGGTCATGCCGAAGAGCGCGGAGAACTATCTTTAGAGCTGCCGCAGCGACGGTGCTCCTGGCACGAAAATAGAACGTGAGTGTTTGTTAATGGGATAACTGACAGGGAAAATAATTTTCCGAGGGATGGAGATGTTCATTCTTTTCTCAATAGCAGGAAAGATTATGTAAACCGATCGTGGAAATGCATGTGCTGATAATCAAAATCCCTCCGGGTGGTGATCTTAAAAGTCACGACATGCGAGACGAACAAGAAAACTTCATGGATGGCGAATTCGCGCCAATCCATGGATTGGAGCTTCCCGCGAGGTGCCTTTGCTCGAATCCTTGCTGTTGCTCGTAGATGATTATCGAGGAACGTGATACCTCGATTTTTCAAACGTCCCAACTGACCTCTTTGCTGACTGCTGATCTGTTGCCGCGTGATTTGTCTTTCCGTCCGTTGCTGAACGTATTGCTGCTGTTGCTCCTGCGTGATGGCCTGCTGCTGCTGCTGCTGCTGCTGCTGCAGCCTGTGCTGTTCCTGGGACTGTTGCCGCTTCATCTTGTATCAAGGAATGGCGGATCTTTCATACAACGAGATCGTCATCAACCTCAATCGCTGATCTAAGGGGATCCACGGAGACCTCCGTTTTCTATATCCCTCTCTCTCTTAATTTCTCTTCCGATGTTGCGTTGGATCACCCGAGATTTAACAGAACAACTACTGATGCACAACGACAGTTCGGAGCAAGTCACTCGCGTTAATTTGCCTCGTAATACGCACAATATTCTGCTGGCAGCCGCGGCTTAATCCAGTCAGTCGGCAAAAATCAAGTCATCGTCAAAAGTCTTGTCCCCGTGATTCTTTAAACCAAGACGTCGGTCGAATGCGACGGCTTACGACTTGACGCTTGGCTAAAGTCTCAGAACGTGGAGAGGGTGTCGCGCGTGGTCGCGAGTGGGGATGATGAGCGCCCCGACGCCCGTGCGTGCGGACGCTGCTCAGGAGGAAGAGGAAGAGGAGCGGCGAGTTAACTTGACGTGAGATTACAAGAGAGTCTCCGTAATTTTTGTGTCCCGCATAGCGCATAATATGAGAACGATCAGAGACATCGCGACATGAGTATCGCGGCATGAATATATCATCGAGCGGAATCGAACAAAGAGCGCGTATGCTTCTCCGGAATTCCTCCTGAATTTCCGATCTGTCATGCGGATTTCAGAGTGCGGCTTCAGCACAATTCGGCGGGAAGTCAGGCTCGAAAACTCGTGCGACGTTCGCATGGAAAGTCTGCGGGAAGTCAGCTCGTTCCGTCCGCCGAGCGAAACGGCAAGAGGAACTCACGCGGCGTTCTTGCGCTCACTGACATCCGCCCACGCATCTCTCCGCGTTACCGCCGCTTCCGCGCTCGCGTCTCCCTCGCCGCTCCGTGAAGCCGCTCTCTTAAGTTTGGATGCGCATCGTGGTTATACTCCCCTCCTCTTCCCTCGCGCGTTTCCGTCTATTTTCTTTGTCGGATATGTACACAGATCTTTGTACCTCTTTGCATCCAGATGCATTAGAATGCATGGAAAAGTTAAATTATCAAAAAAAAAAAAGAAAAAAGAAAAAAAAATATATCGGAAATTGGAAGATGTGTCTGCCTTCTGTTTCCTCTTGCAGAGTGACAAAATTGGAGCGATTTCGCCGATCTCTCTGTGTCCTTTCTCCTCATTTCAAAAGGAGAACGTCGGTCCCCGTTGCATTCGCCTCGTTTTCGCATTTTCTCGAACGTTACGGACTCTCGATGGCAGAAGACACACGCGTGGGCCCGGGCCAAGTTTAGCCGCACGGGCAACCCCTGATCGCGATTCCGAGAGTGCACCGCCTGGTCTTGCGAATTCGTACCACTCGGCCACTCGCTAAGCACCGCATTCTAAAAGCGTATACGCGCGTGTACGGCTGAGACTAACAACGCGGGGGATTGCCTCGTAATAACCGACTCGCGTCCTGCCCTTTAATGCTACTCGCCCTTTGTACGAGACCCCCTCCGTCCATCGAATTTAATCAGAGTCATTTATCTGCTGCCCGCCAGCCGCAAACGCGAAGCCCAGTCCCTATTCGAGTTCTCTCGTACGCTCGGATACGTTCCTGGCGATCGTGATGATCTTCCAGAAGCAACGGAATGATCCTGTCTGACCGTTAACGTTCCGTACGCTGGCGAATCGGAGCGAAATACGCGCGAGGCTCGCACACGTTACCTGCGCGGGCAAACGATGCGAGAGTCTTTAAGCGTAATATATACCTCGAGATTAATCTAGATAAGCCTAAATGGATGCGCGTGCCTCACGTGTGTTCCATGGGTGCCAATAAAAAGTGAACGTTGACGGTCACGGTGGCTGCAACGAAGGAAGCACCCTTCCGCGTCTTCCGCGCTTACAAAGCACTACGGCACGGATCATCAAGGAAGGTGGGTCACGCGTGAATCACCGCCTTTCGAAATGCCGCATAGCGACGCATCTATTTTCAGGTCCCGTGGAATAATCTCGGTCGAGATGACGAGGGAACCTTCGCGCCTATGATTCAAATCCCGAGCATCTTATTCGCGCCGGAGCAACGCAAGGTTGTATATGTATGCGCGTTCTATTTTCGATGGCCACAATGAACAATCGTCATTAAGGATCGTCAACGTGGCAATCGAAACTCGCACGCTGAGCGATTTCAGATTCGGAACATTCTCTTTGATAATTCCCCAGTTATTGTTTCAAGCGAATTATCCGAAATGAATAATGTCTTGTTTGTTTGCACACTTATATTATAGCGACACTATAATCTTATAAGATGTCTGGATCATCGATGCATCATCGATGCGGAGAATTATAATATTTTTTCTTCATATATGAATACGTATATTCACAAATTCACCCGCAATGTCGCGTAGACACCTCGCCACACGTGGATTTTAAATACTCACCATTTTCGTCCATTTTAAATAACCCGTCAAGCGGTGGAGATCTGATATCCGAATGCAAATAATCATCAGTTCCGTTCTTCGTGTAGACAGCATCTGATTCACACACGATGGGATTTGTATCCTTTACTGTATCGAATTCTTTCCTCGAGTTTCTGCGATTGTTTCCCTCTATGAAGCTGCCAATTCGGGGATAATTTTATGACGGTTTAATCTTGGCCAGTTATGTTAAACGAGTGATCATCTATTCAACTACCTGTAATCTGTAGTCAGTTCCAAGTCATAAAAGGACTCGTATGGCTGTTCATAACTTGACCTCGAAACAGGTTTAACTTCCATGTCTCGCGACAGAAACAGATCTTTTAAAGCTACATATTTCGGCGAATCTTCGGGGAAGGGTTCGATTATGCATTCCTTCCGATCACGATAAATACCGTGTATCGATGACGATGCATCTGTAATTAAATAGCGATGTTGCTGTAAAACGTAATAATTGCCGTTGCACGATTACACGATTACATGACAATCACGGGAAAAATGTATTAAATATTTTCTTCACAAATACAGCCGCTTGTTTTCCTTTCGTATATTTTTGGATTGCCGACTCACATTTTCCTCCGCATTCCGCGAGATTATTTTACCATCTATTTTCATACTAGTTTCTCATGCAATAGATTTAAGTTCACTTTTATAATTTCCAAAGATTCCTCAAAATTCCCATGATGCAAAATTAAATCTTTTATATGTTGAATGAATATTTTTTTAGCTACTAACTCAACTTCAGATCTCAGATTTCAGGTTTCAGTCAAACAAATAATTTGTCATTTTTAAAAAATTGTGTAACATGAAATAGATGGTACAGAAAAGTAAATTTATAACAGAAATTACAGAAATATACAAATAGAATTATCATTATAGTAGTGTTTTAAGAATATTTAGATCAAGAAAAAACTACGTCACTGAAATGGCTTGTTTACTTTTAACTATGTAATTTATTATCAATGTTACAGATCAAAAAATCAATTGTTTTTTCAAACAATAAAAAAGGAATCTTTCATAACAGTTTTATTATCAATATCAATATAAAAATTTCTAAAAGAATATCATAGATTATTTTTATTACTTAAAACAAATTATCCATGTACGAAAATAATAAATAGCATTTTCTTGCACACTTGAATTATGCCAACAATATAATTTTATGAATTATTACGCATAAATCACTGTATGTCATCGAAACAATTTTACAAAAATGTCTTGTAAACATCAACAGAAAGCCAGTTACGAGAAATAGAATAGAAAAGGAAGATGAGGGGAATATAGGCGAGAATCTGAAATAATTCGTTACACCATAAACCCAAGTTTATACTGGAGAAAGCACACGTTTATTTACATAATATATAAGTATTATTTTGTAACCATGTATGTGAACAGCAATATAAATAAATAATAGTTAACTCCTTGCGATGAGAGAACACATTGAAACATCTCTTATCTTAAAAGTAATTTCAGTCATTTAGTAAATATTGGAAATTAATTTACATTTACGTTTACGTGACTTAGAAAATGTGATGTTTTTATGAGATTGCTCCATGAGATTCCATTCTTTTCTAAATAGAATCACAATTTTAAATCGTATGTCTAAATGCGTGAAGTCTCTGTCCATCACTGATGCAAGGAGCTAACAGGATAGCGATAGTATAGCAATATATGCCCCATAATAGCTGTCTACAATTTCCCACAAACAATGAGTTTTTCCTCTATTTTAAGCAAGGACAATATCGAAACTTGTAAAACAACAGAAATTCATCAGCCGCAATGAAATGAAAGATTATTCCTATTGAATATATTTATGTAATAAATAATATTTTTATTGTCACTTTCGAATGACTAGTATCTTCCAATAGTATCACGATGCATAAATAGAATTATTTGAAACGATATTAATCTTTGGGTTAAAATAGAAAGCTAATTTTATTCCTTACTCTGTCGTAATTGTCGTGCTTTCAGTCGCTGTCAACTTTAGCAAAGCTAATATTTAGAAAAGAAATGATATTATAATAACGTTAGCAAGAATTAATTAATATATATATTTAAAGAGAAATTGAGATAATATATTAATAAAAAGAAAGAATTGAAAAGAGTTGAAGAACGGATAAGAATAGATTCTATAGATATATAAATAAGAGATAAGATGCATGAAATGCAAAGAATCGAAAATTTTTTCAATTTCTTCAAGAGAGAAAGAGAGAGCATGATAAAAATATTTTACATATTCCAAAACGCTTTCTCGACATTTGAATTTCTTTATCATTTTTTTCAAGTAGTTCCTTTCGCCTTTGTCGCGATACATTAACTCATACATTTTCATTACATAAAATGCAAAATTATGCGCATTGAAACAAAATTAGCTTGGTTTTATATCATTGATTAGCATAATACCATATATCTATTTCCTCCTATTATCATAAATTGCCATTCAAGAAGCAAGCTTTAAAACAAGGTATTTTATCAGTTAACATATCTGTTTATCTTCATGTGTTTGCAAGAACTTCTACTCGCAAGTAGAAAAGATGAGCATTGTGAATGCCGTTATTCCCTTCACCATATTAGTTTGACGCCTGATCAAGCAATAGTCAAATGAGACGATGTAATATAAATCCGGCACCGACGAGTCGAAGTTAGGAACTGAGTTTTCCGCCACCTTGCATTTATCTCATTTGATCTTTTTCTCACTCGTTTCTCTCTCCGTATGATCTTTACGATATGGGAGCGTATATAGATCGTCTGTTACCTGGCACCTCCAAATTCGCAGAAGTTACAGTAGAACCTAAGCTATTTGTTGCCGTACATGCATAAGTTCCAGCATCATCTGCGTAAAGAAAATATATTTATTCTACAAAAGAGGAAGAATATAATTCTACATCTTTTATATAATTGATAATTTTATAAAAATAAGTATATAAAATGAATAACAGATATATACAAACAATTGCATATAATTGCAGATAAACTAATTTAATAGATAGCAAAAGATTATGAGAGAACAGATGTTGCATGAAGTATAATTATTTGATGTATGAAGTATAATTATTTATAACATACCAGGGCAGGCTCTCATTATGGTAAGGCGGCAAACGCCATTCCTGTATTGGATTTCATGGTTCGCGGAATTCTCGACGATTCTGCGATTCTTGGACCATAGGATATTGGGTTGCGGTTCAGCTTGAACGATACATTCAAATCTAGCCAATTGCCCATTCACTACTGCAATATCTTTCAGTGGCTGAAATCATTTCCAAATTTTATATTTTTATCTGACATAATTATTATTAGAATGTTAAAGAGTTTTAAAGTTTACCGTAATAAACGTGGGAGATCTTTTCGGTAATATATCGAGATAAGGCTGAATTACTTCTTTATTTGATGACACGCCATTGCTAGTTGGCCATGGAGAACCTATTCGACAGGAATTGACGGAAGAATCATATAACTCGTAACTGATATTGAGAAAATGATACTTAGACAATTGAAATATAAATTTCATACGATTCATACACAATCTGGCAAAATATAGCTTATAGTATATTTTTGAAGAAATGATTTTGATACTTCAGCGTGCATAAAAGCAAGAAACATCTGATAATCCATATTGGAAAAGTGTACTATATTTCTTTGTACCAAATGCATTGAAACTTCTTATAATCATTATAAATCATTATCCTTTAAATTGTTTTCATGCGCTATAAATCTATTAGAGAAATCTGTGAGAGAAATGCAAGAGAAGCAAGAAAACAACGTTTGAACGTGCATCACGATGAAATCGGCATTAATAAAAGAAGAGGCTTAAGGGAAAATTAAAAGAAATAATATAGATAACGCTCGAAGCAAAGCAAGATGAAGCGAAGCAAAAGACTGAAGCAATCGATGAAGAGTTCTCGATGGCAGATATGTACCTGCTGAGTCCACATTGCTGGATGGTCCAGTGGCGCTGCTATGTCTGGGAGAGAGACTTGGCAAACTTGGACTCAAAGACAACGGACTGGGCGTTATGCGATCCCACCTAGACGGTGAGCTGGGTATAATGATGCTTGTGGGTGTCATTGAACTCTCCATTCCCAATTGTTTCTTATTAAGATTTCTCGTGTCCTCAGCTTCGGAAAATTCACTCTCTGACGTTGGATCCCACTTTACTGTCTTCGAGCTACCGAACTTATTTGCCGACTTGCTCTGGCGATTCAAGGACGTGCTTTTCTTCGTGAAACCGTTCGCTTTTCTCTCGCTGAACTCGTGAACTATAGGTACTTCTATATCGCTGGCGCGTCTTTGTCCTTGGATGGTTTTCTTACTACTCTCGACAGTTTTCTTGCCCTCACCGGGTAAAACGATACCGAATTCGTAGCCAAAGTCGTATTTGAAGTATATGAGTCCAGTATCCGGATCGATTTGTTTCGTTCCTGTTTGTAATGAGTATTACATGCTTATTGTATCAAGTGCAATTTATTTATAGATACGACGTCCTACATTTATATCGCAGAAATATCTTGTTATAAAGCTATATGTATATCTGTGTATATGTATACAATACGTGCGTGTATTTTTATATTTTTATATTGACGGTATAATATATACATATATAAAACGAGTCATGTAATTAAGATAAATTAAATTTCTTTTAGATTAAGATAAAGCAATAATTCCGTTACCGTGTTCGGAGACTCGCGATTCTTCTCTATAAGTTCTTGGTTCATCCCTTTCGAAGGTCTTTAAATCACCGGACTGCTTCAGTATCGGTTTACTTTGCCTCAAGTCCGACTGGATATCATTCACAAATTTCTCGGTTTTCGTCTTGAAGCTGCTCGTCATATCGCTCATGTGACGTGTCGCGATTTCTGCGGATGTTTTAGAGTTTCGTGTTACGGAATACCATCTTTTCAAACAAAAATTTGGTACATCCGAGAAAGTAGAAAAAAAAACAATTTGTAAAAGAAAAATGTCAAAAGAAAGAAAGAAAGAAAAATGAAAAAATCGATGATTATCTATAAAGCGATAATTAATTAAACAAAATAAGAACAGTGAAAGTATTCAATATAATTTTCTAACGCTCTTATCAGTATCTACATGAAAGCGTTGAGACGTTGATATCGCTCTTACGGTCTGCTGCTTTTTTCACATCGCTCCTCGAAATGTACCCATACTCGGGTGGCGAACCGGGCTGCAAAACGCCATCGGTTTTTCCACTAGCCATGTGTTGCTGATATCTCTGGATATCAATCTTCTTGCCTATGTCTTCGTGGCGAGTTTGCGTGAGCGACGTCATCGAAGGACCGGTATCGAATTCCATCGGCGATGCGACATGCTCCTGTCTGACCGGTGCACTCAAGGATCTCCTCGCAGAAGGCGCTTGAACTTTTCGATAATATGGCTCCTCTGTGTCGCTGTCCACTGGGGTCCATCTCGGCCGGATTCTGCTGGAATCAACATCACTTTCGTAGTCGGATTCCCGGAATTGCCCTTGCACGAATCTCTTCGGCGTCGGTACGCGATAGCGCGAATGTTGCTTCTGAACGGATGTAGTATCGGTGTCGCCGAACTTGATGACTCGACTCGTTTGCTCGACGGTGACGATCCTCCTAGCGTTCTCCGTCGACTCGTCCATCCTCACAGTCTTCTTCATCTCCGTGCCCATCGCGTTGGTGAACGGCATGCTTGTGCGTGCTTCATAAAACTGCTGCGGCTGAGGTGGTGCGTACGCGATTTCCGGCGGCGAACCAGGTAGGAGAACTGTTTTCGGCTTCGCTGGTGTGACCGTCGTTTGTTGCTCATGATGTTTCCCTATGTAGAAAAGTTTGTCCAGGTGACCTCGATCCCAAACGGTTCCCAAAGGACAGCTCGAGAAACGAGCGTAATGGAAGGAGATAGCATCAAGAACAGATATGTTTCTATGCTGATAGAGTAATAGCGGCCGGTTTCACGTAGATCTCGTTAAGTCCGAATAACCAGAATATGATAAATCTTAAATTTAATGGGTATTAAATATCATATCTGTTTCTCTCTTTCCTTCTTTTTCTTTTTCTTTCTCTGTCTCTCTTTTTCTCTCCCTCTCTTTCTCTCTTTCTCTCTCTCTTTCTCTTTTTCTCTCTCTTTCTCTCTTTCTTCGCCAATTAGATACAATGTCTCGGACTTTCCTCGACCTCACGATGATGAAACCGGTTATAACGAGAGAGTGGAAGGCATACCCCGTAGAAAGCGGATCCGTATTATGCAGAAATAAACGTGGCGGTTAAAAGAAGGGGACGAAGCTCGACAACTACGTGAAAGAAACGGTCGAAAGAAGAAGAGAAAGCACACAAAAGCGGGAAGATAAGAGAACTTGTCTTGGACGTAAAGCTTGCCGGGAGGACTACACGTCATTAGCTGGAAAAAAAAGTAGAATTAAGAACCTGCCCGTTAAGAAGTCAGCCTCTCCAGTTACTTTCTACTTAGAGATGCATAGAATCATTAATATAATCGGGATTGAACGATAAACATGCACGCGTTACCACAACCAACTAGCTGTTCTACTATTTGCGTTCTACTATTTACACATTTACAGCAAAATGATTTCAGTACGACAGATACAATCTAATACTACTAATGTGTGTAATTCGATATGCATTAAATTCTTCTTCCTTCAGTAAATATAATGATGAAGTTTCTAATAAAATACTGGATTGGAAAGTTGGAATAATTAGAGCTGAAATAATTTCAATAACGTAATACCTGAATCAATAGCATTAAACTTCGTAGAAGTCATTGTACGACATGGCGGCGTCCTGCCGTCGTAATCACTTTCATAGTCGCTCTCGCGGAAATCAGCCTTCACAAATTTCGAAGGACTCGGAGAGGTTGATAGAATCTTTTCCGTTGGTCCCAATTTTCTATGCAATTGGTCCATGGAATGCTCCGTTTTCTATAAAAATATACAATTTAGTTAGAGAATTTATACGTATTTATATGCGAACATGTACAAATAAAAATGCATACACATTATTTTGTAATAGTTTTCTAATACATTCTTTGCATGGTTAATGTACATATATTAAAATTTGCAACTACAGAATGTTGTACTATATTCTATAAATCATTTATGATCTGCATCTCAATCGATTAATTTCTCAGGCCATGAAAAAGGAAATCATGCTAATAAAAGCAACACATGACACACGTATTACATTTCGAACCTTCACGGATTCAAATTTGCTGCGTTGTTGTTGAACGTTTTTAGGCGTCGTCTGCGAACAGACAAGTGGCGAAACGAAAGAGGTCTCCTCTTTTCGCACATGATCGCTTTCGTAAGTATGGCTTTCGAAGGATTTTGTCCTGCTCTCCATGCACGTGGTGCGGCTTTCCGAATGCATCATCGTTGAGGCACCATCACGCTTTCCGAAAGATTTTTGCATCGTCGTGAAAGAAGCTTTCTGCTGGAATGGTTCATCGGTATCAGCCATGTAACCACTTTCTTGTTGGAAAACTTTCACTTTGAATTTTGGTGATTCCGGTTTCTTGGCAGAGGGAGATTTTGGCGCGGAGCTCTTCGTACTCGGCTGTACATAAATCGGCGGAGAGCCAGGTTTCAGGGGGATCGAGCTCTGCTGCTGTTGCTGGTGATGGTGTTGCTGCTGCTGCTGCTGTTGCTGCTGTTGCTGTTGCTGTTGCTGTTGCTGTTGCTGTTGCTGCTGTTGCTGCTGCTGCTGCTTAGATTCTTTTTCATAGCGCTTAAATGTCGTCTTTCTCATCTTCTCTGATGATTCCGCAATAACGAGCGATTTAGATGGGCCCATGAATTGTGCAGGAGTTTCAAATTTGGAGGGCGGAAGTGGCTCGGGTTCGGTAGACCTTGGTCTCATCGGCTGCTTTGGAACGGGTGCCTTAACTTTTCTATAATGCGGCTCTTCGCTGTCGCTTTCGTAAGGTCTCCACTTTGCCTTCAAACGATTGTCGAAATCGGACTCGTAATCGCTCTCGTGACTGAAAGAACCTTTAGTGAATTTGGGTGGGACTGGTGCTGCTTTCATAGATTTTTTTGACGGAATGGGCGGCGGCGTAATGCGTACGTCTTTTGGTGGAAGTACTGGTGGTTCCTCTCTCTTTTCTACTTTTGTGATATGCTCCAATATTGGCTTCTCTTTTACGATTGGTGGTGAAATATATCCAATTTCCGGAGGAGAACCTGGTTTCAAGGTGATCGAGTCCACTTCTTGTTTTGTCAGATGTTGCGATGCCACGAGTGGTTTCGTAGCTGGCTCGATTTTTTTTACCAAACTGGGTGCTTTCAAGTCTTTATTTTCTGTCCAGAGTTTTGAACTAAACTCTTCGAACTTTTTCGTACTTTCTTCTTTCTCTATATTGCACTCGCTGACATACTTTTCAAACAAAGCTTTCTCTTGGATGGTATTTACAGTATGATCAACTTTAATGGTCTCAGCGTTATAGATTATCGGGCCGAGTTTCGGTATAGGAGCTGGTGATTCTTGCACTATCTTTTCCGTAAACTTTTCCTTACTGGACCATGAGCGCTTTTCTACATTGGCAGATGATTCCGTGGTAGTTTTCTTTATTGCACCTTGCGGTGTCTCCTCAATTTTCTGATTAAATTCACGCGAAGAGCTTTTGTATTCATCAGCAGGAACATTCCACTCGCGTAGATTTTGCATAGATTTCTGGGTGGATTCAGCTTGAGGTGGCCAGGACTTTCTATTCGATTCCGCGCATTTCTTCGCCCAAGATTTTTCCATGGCTAGTGCGTCTGCGGATGGTTTAGGCGATGTTGCTCTTAAAATTTCCTGACTAGAGGCGGCTGAGTGGCATCTGTACTCCGATAAATCGGTGGACACGTGTGACTTGGTTTCTACATCTGATGACGATGACCATGGTCTGATAGGAGATGTACTTCGCAGGATAGATGTTGACGTTGACATTGACGTGTACTTTGATGGTTCGATTTTCTCTTCTTTGAAGTACTTACTTTCTTTCTTCTCATATGCATCCTTCTTCACGCGCGTCTCCTCAAACGCTTCTTTTTTTTCCAATTCGAATGGTGGCGGTATTTTAAATGCGGAAATAGGTTCGGTTGGCTTCATTGATGGTTCTGATGCTTTCGGAACAGTTGTGGGAAAGATCTTCACACCACCAATCGGGGCATCTATAGGGGATAATGTCTTATCGAAGGACTCTTGCAACTGCTTCGCCTTGACGAATACATCGGGTCGTTTTTTTTTCGCCTCCTCTGGTTTCGGCATGTAACATATTTCGGGAGGTGGTTCCGGTATCAGATTGAAGCCACTCATCATCATCTCGGAGCTCTCCGTTTGTATTCGCAATTGTGAAATAGGCGACTCGGAAATTATCTTTTCCTCTGTCTTTTTAATTTCTGTAAGAGGCAACTTAGTATTTTCGTACGGGAACTCGAACAGCTTATTCTCCACTCCGCGAGATGACGATCCTTGCTCCAACTTGGTGAAAATATCCTGGACAGTCTTCTTCGTCGCTTGAAATTCGGATGATTTTGGTTCTGATTTTTTTGTCTCTTGAATAGTCGTCGCTTGCTCGTAACTTTTCATTAGTTTTCCAACTGACGTCTCTTGAATTTGTCCATCATCCGTTAATTTAATCATTTCCTTCGGTTTTTTCGCCACTGTCTCCTTTCTGTCACTTTCCTTCGTAATGGACTCGAAGAAGCTCAATGCGTCTTTCTTTGCAATTCTGGAGGTTTCCACATTCTCATTCTCGATCGTCGATTTCTCCTCTGTCATTATCAGCGGCTTCGCGACATCTTTCTCAAACTCCTTCGTCGCGATCGTTTGTTCGGTTCGAAATTTCGACTCCATGACGGATGGAGTTTTATGTTCCAGTTTCATATGAAACTTCTGTTCTGATTTCGTTTCGGTTTCGTGTGATTCGATTATAGATGAGATCGTTTCCGATTTGCTAGCCCTCATTTCTGGCTCGTCAATCTTTCGCACAGTGTCGATCGTAGTCGTAGTCAGCGTCGTAATTGGCTTAAGCAATGTACTCGGCTGAACTGTCGTTGGTATCGGTTCGCTCAAAATACTTGATGATACCTCTTCCTTTTTTGCTTCGGACTATACGCAATATAATATGACAAGTATTTATAAATTAATTTTCATTAAATATCATCTTAAAGAATTAAAGAACATTCTAAACATTTATCTTACATCTTCTAGGAAATAAATTTCTATTTTATTTTTTTACAAAAAATATAATAAATAAAATAATCTTGCTAAGTAACAAGACATTAAAGAAACAACTTTCAATGAAAATTACCTGGACGATATTTTTACCCTGGATGTCTTCATATATGAGAGTTTTATGCATTTCTACCATAGTTTCAGGTTTTGGCTCGAAAACAGCAACATCAGCGATACTCTGTGCTTCACCACCGGCATTCGTCGCTCGGACCATATATTTTCCGACATCCTCTTCCTTGGCTGTAACGTAAATGAAGAAATAAATTTTATTAAGACAAATTTTAAAAATTATAAGCAAAGAGGAAAATAAATGGAAATTTATTAAGTCAGATCAACGACTTTGTACAGAAAATATACCTTTATCTATAATTAATGTGTAACAATTTCCCTGTTGAATAATCCTTAATTCTGGTGATCGTTCATTGATCGGCACGTCATTCTTATACCACGTGACCGTGGGTTCGGGTATACCGGTGATTTCCACTTCCATGATAACGCGAGCTCCCTTTTTTACTACCTGGGCTTTGAGGCGTTTGCCGAAAACCGGGGGGAATATCGTCTCTGAGATTATACATAAACAATGAATCTCCTTTATGAATTGTAGATTGAATGCCTTTGATCGATTCGTGCACTTACTCTTGACAATGAGATCAGCCGTGCTGCTGGCGCTTCCGACATCATTGCTAACTGTGCAGGTGTAACGTCCAGCGTCCTTCACGTTGACATCTCTTAATTCCAGTTTCACATGATTATGAGCGTAACTAATTTTTATACCATTCTTCGATGATAATTCTTGACCGTTCTTTGACCACAAAATCGTCGGTTGTGGAAAACCTGAGATAAATAAATACAGAAAAGTATACAGTATAAATACATAAACACTACGAAAATAAATATATAATTACAAAATATATCATAACGTGGAGCTACGATTATCAAATCTTTGTGAAGAAAGATCATACTCACCATCGATGATACCTTCGAGGATTACATCCGCCCCTTGATCCACGATCATCCCCGTAATTGGCGAGACGAATCTTGGTGCTATCGGTCTTCTAGATGGCTTTTGAATTTGAGCCGTTTTGACATCGCGTTTCACGCCTTCTGTCTCTTCGGACACTACGACCGTCTTCTCCTGTCTCAGCTCACCCGGTCGTTCCTGCACGATCTTCTCGTATTCCTCAATCTTATGCGACTGAGAGATAATAGTTTTAATTAAACGAATATCACACAACGATCATACGTGTTCACAAATGTTTGTTGGAATAAGACAAGCGGAAATTACTTTCGCAGGAATGCATAATACAGACGCATGTTTACCTGCACGACAGGTGGTGCTCCGTTTTCCGAAGTGGACTGTTCCGAGCTTTGCACAGTTGTTTTCGTACAAACGTTGGTAGGTTCGTGTCCGGATTGTGATAAACTGGAACTCATAGTAGATGACATGAATTCTTTTCTCATTGACGTTGATGAAGAATGCGTGACCGTAGATGACATCTTAGTTAATACTTGACTCTCGCTGCCACCCTCATGATACGTTTTCTCGCTGGAGAAGTGTTTGTCGCTAGTGCTTGCAGGATGCATAATGTCCGCGAAATGTGGAACTAATTCAAGCACCTTTTCGACTTCGCCTGCAGTCTGCCTCGCTGATTCGCTATCTGAAAGTCAGGCCAATTATGTCAATAAAGCGAATACATTCTTGTGCGGCTAATAATAAAATATCCTCCGTAAGAGACGACATAACATATATAACACGTTGCAATTAATAGAAAAAACAGTATGTCTGATGTTGTAGAGTACTTTTAAATTAATGTTATTATTAAAATTATTGTGATTGCTGTGATTGCTTTGATATTTCCTTTTAATCTCACATTTTAATTTCTTTGGATATTTTAAATAATTAATATTAAATTAAAATGATCATTAAAAATATAATTTTTATTAATATAATACATACTCCTTTCCTCTTTCTTCGTTTTAAGATTTAAAATGTCAAAAATAAAGAATATACTGAAGCACATCAACTGCACAGCCGAAATGCCCTCGACGAAGTAACGAAATACTTTGCCTACGATCCACGACAGAAATAGTATCGTTCACCTAGTAATAGGTGAATCGAGCACTCGCATGCAATATATAACTCAAGACTATCGTCCCAATTTATCGTTGTCATTCTACATGCCTTAATGATATGCGCGTATTGTGCATAATATACCCGATAAACGATGAATATAATCATTTTTTCATCTTACATCTTTCTATGTTTCTATACAACTATATTTTATTTCTCATTATCCTTCAATGAAGTAAGGACTATTGAATTGCATCTCAATTTTTCAAACATTTTCGCATATTTCTATTATTAGCAAAATGATAATAAGAATTCCAATCCTAATCTAAATCGATTTCTTATTCATTCATTTTCTCTACTCTAAGTTAGGTTTGTTCTCCAGTCAAAAATTCTGTAAATCGTAAAATGATAGGCGCATGCATCACTAAATGAAATGAAATTTGGCGGAAACGATGCTGCCCCTACGAAAATGCATCATTCTTTACGCCAGCAACTCGGGACCAGACTATGCACTAAGCATTCGCGCCGACAAAAATAACATGGTTTCCGCGCGTATGCGATGAGAGAAGGTGGAGTGAACTGAAGAAGAATGACTCGTCTCTGAAATATTCCTAAATTTGTCGTTTTTAAAATGCGAATTCAACTTTTTCGGCGATTTTCGTATCATTTGGTGCTTTAACATTCTTCGCGAGAAGAAGAGGTGTTCGCGATGGCTCACGCCACGTCGAATTTATATATTCAGGTCACGCTATAAATTGCAACATATAAAAGTAGTTAGTAAATGCGCGCAAGTGTGTCACAGCGAGCGCATTTCGTGCGAGCCGAAAAGCGACGCTATCAGATTTCAAAGCTGATATTTTTCTCGATTTTCTTCCCACGCCGTTTCCTCCCTCGATTCCATCCGTTTATCGGCCGCTGAGAATTTCAAACGTGTCATATCGAGTGAGGGTGACGAGGGTATTAATAACTCCTGACTCGTTGCAGTTTTCAATATCATTTTCGACTAGTCGTCGAAGAAATAAGCGCAAGAACGAGAACCGTGACAAACGCAGCATCGTTAAAAGCAATGTCGGGAATAAA
This sequence comes from Eciton burchellii, assembly GCA_020341155.1. Classification (NCBI taxonomy): domain Eukaryota; kingdom Metazoa; phylum Arthropoda; class Insecta; order Hymenoptera; family Formicidae; genus Eciton; species Eciton burchellii. Next base: position 644,432 of record JAHMML010000067.1, on the reverse strand, counting down.
AATACGCGCATGGCAATGCGAGCGCGTCAAACTCACCAATTTGCACCTCAGCGCTACAAGTCGCTCTACCAGCCGCGTTCTCCGCTACACAAGAAACGCTGCCGATGTGCGCATCGCCTACCTCGGGAATCGTCAGAACTTGCCGATCTCCACTGACGGAAACTAGGAAATCCTTCCCATGCACCGGCCGATCATTAAACAACCACTGAATCTGGAAGAAGCAGACCTCGCTGGATATTTGTCATGAGAGAATCTCAATCGCGATACGAAATGCGAACACGAACGCGATATACGCATGCATCAAGAACGGCTGCGCACGAGCTTCTTTCGCATTTCTTTCCGTGGCATCGCGTCCGACAATTTGCATATTTGATAAGAAGAAAATGCAGGGACACGGTACAACAAAGTATGCGATACCTGCGTGCCAAGACCGCGTATCGCACCGCGTCAGAGGAGGTTCCACCTTTACGTTCCGCGGCGCGACTGCGATCGCGTGCGCGCTTTTCACACGAGGTATATTATTCGCGTTTAAATATAACTTGTCGTGGGCATGGGATTACTCTCGCCCCGTTACCTCCTGACAGGCCAGCCAACCTCATCTCATCTGGTTGTTTACGTGGTCCACGCAAAGAGCATCACAACTCGAGGAACCGTGACTAAAGCGATTCCTCTGATTCATATTTATTTTCTGATATTTTTACGCGTGAATACGATATCAATGCGTGTCATTCGATATTTCTGAAAGGACACGCTTGCTTCTGTTGAAACAATCAACAAGAACAAATCGTCATCCATGAAATCACGCAAATCTCGATTTTTCTAGCATTTTTCTAACATTCTATTTTCACATAACGACATTTATGCGAAATACGAAATGTTTTGTCCTATTCTATTTTGCTTTGAAATATTTATGACTTAGTTTGTCAAAAAATTATATGTAATAATAATTATGTACATGAACAACTACGCTTTTAGAAGAAATCATTTACATAGACTCTACCTTAGGAGACGGTTTGCCAGTAACGATGCATTCGAATTTTGTCGAAACTCCTTCCCGTACTTTCCTATCTCCGAATGTTTCTTTAAACGTTGGCCGAATTAATTTTTCTTCCATCTGAATAAACTCTTCATTCCTCTTAAAATCACCAAGTGATCTTACGACCAATCTAGCGAAAGCCTTTGCCTCGCCATGTATATTTACAGCTTTTGCTACGTAATTGCCCTTATCTCCTGGTATCGTCGATGAAATTTTCAGAATCCTTGTCCCAGCCTCTTTTTCTTTGATCTGTGATGGTCGAAAAATAGCTATTTAGTTGTAAGCGATAAAGTGCTGGAACGCGATCTATGTTTAAACAACACTTACTAGAATTCTATTATTATGAATGACTTCCCCATCATCCGAATACCATCTCAAATCGGGTTTGGGTTCTCCAGTCACCGCACACTCGAAAACTGCATCTTCGCCTTCAGCCACGAGTAAATCCGTTGGAAGCCTGACGAACTTCGGCGCCGAACCAACGAGCGTTTCCCTCCGTTCCTGTTTTCGATCAGTCGCATCCGAAACATGAGACGCCGCTGCAAATGCGAGAATGCAAAGTCAAATCATATAATATCTTTAAATGTGTATTTAAACGTGACTGCCGAAAAAATACATACGTGTAACTGTTAATGCACATTGACTAGAAGCTTCGCCGCCGGAATTAATGGCGACTACTTTGTATGTACCGGCGTCATCAAAGAAAGCTTCGTGGATAACCAGTGAGCATCTGTCACCTTGAAAAAGTAATTGGAAATCCGACGATTCTTTCACAGGCTGCTCGTCATGATACCAAATCACCTGAAAAACGGTCATAAAATTGATGGCAAGAATAAACAAGATGAATGATTTTAATAACTTGCATTGCATTGCACGATTATTCTACATTATGCTCAGCAAAAATATGTTTATGTATCTCTTCTTGCAGATAGCAATGATACGCACCTACCACAAAACTGTTTACTTTATGCTTTTATATTTTCAAACGCCTACATATTTTTGTAATCTGCAAAGCTCTACAAGCGGATTTATCATGCATGACTGTCAAATCACTAGTGTAAGTGATTAGAAAGCGGCAAAAAATTCCAAACAAGAAACAAACATACTTCTGGTTCAGGCTGACCCACGATCACGCAGTCCAGTCTAGCTGATTGTCCCTCCTGAATCTTAAGATCCCGTAAGGATAATTGAAACTTCGGTGCTGTTCGTTCTGCATCATTGCAGATAAAATCGGATTCACTTGTTTCATGAAGCAACTGCCCTTTTACGGAGACGGTGCAAGACGTAGTGGCTTCGCCAATCTCGTTCTTGGCGATCACTGCGTAACAGCCGGCATCTTTTGGGAAGGCTTCCGTAACGATTAGACACGTTCGAGCACCGTCTGTTTGAATCTGTCAAAATGATTAAATATTAAATGAGTGGTTAAACCTTTTACCTAAATGTACGAAAAGAAATATACCGCGTCTTACCTTCTGATATTTGGTTTCCTCTATCAGCTTTCCGTCATGAGTCCAAATTAATTTGGGAATAGGAATTCCTTCAACTTCGCATTCTAGTTTGATTTTTTGCCCTGCTTTGACCATTGCATCCGATAATGATACCATGAAACATGGTTTCTTCGTGGCGATTTGTGCGGCTGAAATCAATAATTATATAAAGAAAAAAAGCAATACCCAATTTGATTACGCATCAGTTAATAACGAGATAATCCTGCGATCTTACGTTTCACATCAAAGGAAGCGGTTGTAGACGATTGTCCCCATCGATTTGTCGCTTTGCAAGTATATAAGGCTTTGTCTTCCAAAAAGACTTCGTCAAACTTGAGAACGGCTTCTCCGTTGTTAAAAGTAATAATATAATCTGGCGAATTATCAATATTAACGTCGTTTTTGTACCACTGCACTGTTGGAAGAGGATTTCCTTCAACTGTGCATTCTAATATATGCGAGGATCCTTCCCTTGCGGAAGAGGGTTGTAATTCTTTCACAAAAATTGGGACGCTCGCCTGTTCCTCTGCGGCAGTTTCTATATTAAAAATTTCAAACACGATTAGTCCATTGTCATAATATGTATTGCTGATAGGATAGATACGCAAAACGCAAATCAGATTACCTTTGACGGAGAGTGTAGCCGAGGTCTCAGCAGAGCCAAGAATATTAAATGCACGACAGGTGTACCTAGCGGAATCCTCAGCAAACGTCTCTTCTATCTTCAAAGTACAAACACCATTTACATAAGTCGTCAGATAGTCCGGATTGTTCAGGATCGATATCCCGTCTTTGTACCATACAATTTCTGGTGTCGGCTGACCAACCAAGCGACATTCGAAATTAAATTCTTTGCCTTCTTGGATCGTCGCATCACTTAAAGGAACCGTAAATTCCGGAGTCAATGAAATCAGCTTATCCTCTGTAACCTTATTATACTCCTTATCATGCAATATCTCGCGTGTCTCTTCGGACATAAGTTTCGATGGACTAGCTTCCTTCTGAACGATCGGAACGCTTTTCTCCACTTCCATCTATAAAAATAACAAGCGTGAACTGTTATAAATGAATCGCAAAATTTGGAATTAAAGAACTTGCGATAAAAATGGCAAACATATTAACAATCTTTCACACATTATTCATTTCTATGATTTTTCTATTTTCAGAGTACATATATCGTTCTGTTAAACAATTGTTAAATAGTTCGGATAGTTAGCAGTTCAAGATTTGATATCCCGGAATCGAAATTATTCACGATACCTTCTGAAGAATGTGAATTTCTTTCGTTGTCATGGAGGAAGTGACAGTTTCTTCAACTATTCTTTCCTCGGTTTGAGCGGATACGGAATGAGACGAAACAGGTGGTGGGATCTGTCGCGCTTCCTTCTCTTTCAGTTTTTGCGCTTCTATTGCAGCTTTGTCCAAGGTCTCAGCCGCAAGCTGTTCCGCTAATTTTCTCGCGTTTTCTGCCTCCGCTCTGGCAATCTCTGCCGCTGCCATCTCGATTTTGACAGCCTCTAGCTTTCTGTCGGCTTCCAATTTCTCGACCCGCAGTTTCTCCCGGAAATCTTCGGCATTTTGCAAGTTCTGACTCAGAGTACGCAATTCGGAGGAGACAATTGCGAACGAATCCAGCATTTGTCGATTCTCTACCACCACCTCGTTGAATTGCGGAAGTCTATCGGTATCTGAAATATCACGTTTCAAATAAACAGTTTTACGTGCTTGCATACTCACATTTTTAATGTACATTTTATTTTACGTATAATATTATGTATAAGTATACATATATAATTTATAGGCTTACCGAAAACTAGTGTCGATAATTCTTTGAGCTTTTCAATTCTTTTTTCCTGCTGCTCTTCGCCTGGCTTTATGTAAACATCAATCTCTCGAAGCAAATCGATGGCTTCCTCAGGTGTTTTCACAGTTGTAGCCTTGCGTGCAATAATAACCAAAAGTTTACTACCCTCTCTAAACCATTGCTTGGCTTCTTCCAGCAGCATGAAATAATCGATACTCAAATTCATTCTTTTCTTCGTGTCTCTAATACGATCTTTTAAATCGTTCCATCTACTCCGCAGAGATGAGATCTCATCCGTCATTTGGGGCGTGAACGGAACGATCGTCTTTTCCGTTTTCTTCACGAATGACTCGATTCTCTCTTCTAAAATCTAATAACGAAAGAGCATAAGTTAGATAAATAAGAATAGAACTTTTTAGAACGAAATGATTTCACTTCGACACATGACATAATCTTACCGTTATGGTATGTTCAAATTGTTCGAAAGCAGTTAATGTCGCTTTCGATGCTGATAAATTATCACCGATTCTTCCATCCATATTCTTTAACTGTTCATTCAAGTTCCGTAGCTCCGAATTAATTCGTTCGAGATCCTCTTTAAAGATGCAAAGATGTCGATGTTTCTCGAGACGGTTATATGTTTCCGTTTGAAGCAATTCTATCTCAATGATCACGGAATCTATCGCGTACTTTAGTTTCTCAACATCTTGCGCCGCTGCTTCTAGCGGTTCCTGCAGTTTAATGTTACTGATTACTTCGTCAGATTTCGAACGTACACGTTGTAAGGATCCTATAATAGATGCCTTCGAAATATCAAGTTCTTTCAATGCGCTTTCCATATCGATTAACTTCGTAAAATCTGATATATGTTCAGTCCCTTGCTTCGCTCGATCAATTTTATGCTCAATCTTAAAAATAAGCAAAGAATAATTTGCATATTTCAAGTGAATCTAAGTAATAATATAAGAATATAATACATGAATTAAAAATATCTATTTAGAAAATCGGATAATTTATCTCTCTTACCTCTTCGAGATCCTTAAAGATAGAGATCAGAGATTCCAGCAATGTCTTGTAATCTTTGGCGACATTGTTCATTTTTTCATACATCTGCTCGAGTCTGTTGAAGATCTGCTCAACTATCTCACCTGTTTTAATTAATTTTATGATTAGATATCTATTTGATATATTAGATAAAAAACTTGTTATGCTTTTCTTCAGCGCTCTAATAAAGTAATTTAAATTTTTTAAATAAATTCTCATGTCTTTATATTTTTAAGTTTGAAGTTTGCATTGATACATCATATCCCGTAATTTAATGATAAACATAATCTCGTAAAGCACGATGAGCAATGAAAATTCATATATATGCTTTTCGTGCAAAGCATTCTTAACTTAGGTTGAACTTCTCTTGATTTGATGTGCTTTAGAATTACTATTCAGATTGATACGGTAATTCTTAATTGTACAACATACTCAAGATACGACTGAGATACGAAAAAATATTTTTCGAGAAAATGCGAAATTTATTCAAGAAATAGCAAAAAGTCATAGAAAATGAGGGCATTGATAATCAAATTGTATGCATAATATTGTGCACCGAAAATGAAAACGTGCAGAAAAAAAGACTAAAACTTGCACACAGCTAGCGTATTGAATAAGGTAAATATAATTAAGATAATTACCTTTCTCCACAAATACTTGAATATTCTTGATTCTGGTATCCAGTTCTTGGACGGCTCTATTTAATTCAGGTAGAACTCGTATTTTTACATCTTCCAAATTATCTAAAATATCGATTATTTTGGAAGATCGCGACGTTATAATTGGATATAGCGTTGCATCGAATTGCGAAGTCCATGCTAATGTCTGCGAAAGAATAAATAGACATGAATATTTTTTTAAATGAATGAATGAACGAAATTTACTATGTACTATGTACTATATCAAATGTAAATCTCTAAAATGTAAAATAATAATCGCATAAGAGACAGTAAGGATTTTGAAATCTGGATTGGAGAACTCACTTTCCTGCTCTCTTCAATTTTCCGCTCGCATTCGATTCGTTTTTGTCTCGTAATCTCGATAGTACTTTGCCACTTTTCCCATGATTCTGTCACGACCAATTGCCGATTGGCGAATTTCTCTAAAAGAATCTGAATACACAGACAAGCTCGCGATACATCGAGATAAGAATCATCAACCTACAAAGAATACAAAGTTGTATAAACAAAAAAAGTGTAATGTATTTTAAGAAAAAGAAAATGTATAGGAGCTTAACTTTATATATTTTAAAATTTTATCCAACTAATAACGTTATTAATAATATAAAAGTGTTTTGTAAATCGCTTACGTTGCTTGTTTCATCGAGAAACGCTTTCGCGCGACTGTCGAGTTTCTTGTAAAGAGGTTCAAGGGATTTCCATCTTTTCTCCAACTCGTGAATCTTAGCTTCATCTAACGCATCCTCGTATTTTTTCAGTTCGTTATCGATGGAATCCATTTCCTTGATCAATTCCTCCACGATCTCGTGAAATTGTATATAAATCGTGCCTAATTCGATTCTCTTCGCCACTGTAATCTTCGTTTTGGTCCAGTCATCCTCAAGTTTCTTTACTTTTGATTGCGCTTCGTATCTTTGTGATTCATCCAAACGTCCTATGATTGGAAGAATTTCCAACTCTAAATGGTCCACCTCCTCGTTCTTATTCTCCAGGTCGGTTAACAACTGACAGTGAACCCGACGAAAATCGCATGCCATTGCTAGATCGCTTCCCATGTCTTGATGGCCCTGAAGAAAGCCTTCGGCGATACCGGTCAGCCAGGATCGTAATGCGTCGTGTTTTTCTATGAATACAGCGAGCATTCTTGAAATCTCCAGGTTCTCTTCCTTGTGAGCTGTGCACTTCTCGATTAAATGTATCTTGCGATTCTCCAATTCCTCTACGGTATTTTTTACACCCTGAACATGAGATACATATATTTGTCATTAGATAAATCAATTCTTAGTTCATCTCTACATAAAATATTGCGATTATAAAGCAAATTCTACTAATTATACAAATTGATCATACAAACAAAGATTTTTTAACTGAAGAAATATACAATTCATGATTACATATTTTCTCAGCGATTTTCTCATAATCGTCTTACACCAAGAAAAGCAAATCTCTCATTGAGGTTTTGGCGCATAATGCGCGATAATAAACCTACAATTAATTATCATTTGATCTGACCTCGGCGCCAGGCGCTCCTCTTCCCGTGACATCCAACAGCGCGTATCCTTCTGACAAAGGTGTTGAAGTCACGTCTTCTATTGTCGTCACAGCTTGCGCGTGAAAACGTGCCAATCGCGTAGAGTACGGGGGATGCTCCGTCGTCATCAATTGAATCTCCAACTGATCCAATTTTGTGATAGCCTGTGAACATTAACGATTCGAAATTTAATGCGATTTTCGATACATTTCGGCTGCCAATGGAAACATCCAGAAATCACTTCACATACTTCTCTTATTTTTTTATGTTAACAAGACAGATTTTCATTGTCTTTCTCGAAAAATAGAAAACACGTTATGTATGTATGATATTTCTCATCGCAATTAATCCTCACACGATGCGAGATAGCGAATGTATCAACAAGCCGAATGAGTAGAAATTTGAAAGCGCTTACTGATCGTGCAGAATCGAAGAAAGACATTGCTCTATTCAACATTATACTGTATTGATCCAGATCGTTGACGTAATCGGCAGCTGCGCTAAGAATCGCATACGCCTGTTCGGTCGCTTGTTCGCCAGCAAAGTGTCCGGATGACACTAGTCGTTCGGTCGATTTGGTTATTTTAATAGCTCTATCTTGAAGCTCCTGAAGAAGAAAAATAATTATGAAAATGTAAATACATGAATATAATATTCGTATACGTACGAACGAGATCGTATACCTATCTTGATGAACGAATTATTACATATAAAATATATAAAAGATTTTCGTTAATTCATACCTTTGCTTCGATTTGCAAATTCTTCGATTCACAGAGAAGCAGTTCTGCGCTCGATGCAGAGTCTCCTAATTGATCGCAACTGCCAGCTAATGCAGCGATCCTATCGTTGAGAATCTCCTCGAGATCACGCAGATCGGTAGCGAGCAATGCGAGAGCAAGACATTGTTCCAATTGAGTCTTTCTGCTGCGGAAAGACGTCTCGATGAGGCGCCTCCTGTCATGAAGCTCTTCCAACCATCTTTCGACTTTTAATACAGCTGAAGGAATATAACATTCTAATTATATTTAATTTATGTAATTATGATATCATGATATCATGATATCTTAATAATCCATCAGATTTATGACGCGAAGCAAGTCGATCTAATTATTTATAAGAAGATATTACATAAGGAGGATTTATATAATTATTAATCGACTTCAGACGAATGTGTAACGCACCGTGATTAGCCTCATCCTTGATTCTGTCCGGTCTGGAGTCTAAAGTTCCTTCATTTGTCAATTCCTTAAGTCCATCCAACAATATCTTGCCTTCCCGCAGCGCACCCATCAGCATTTCCAACATATCTTTGCGGAGATCCTGAATCTTTGACAGGAAGCTCCTCACTGCTTCGATTTCGATCGGCAGCAATGTGTCGTTGCATGCCATTTCCAGTGCCTCCATGCTTTCTCTACATTGCGCCGCGCGGCTGTAAGAAAGATGACTCTTGTCAAATCTGATTGCTGCAAAATGAAAATCTTACATGCAAATAACTAGCAATATGCTCAGTTGTACCATTGAAATAACACATTTCGGTCGAGTATCTCTTTACGACGTTCCAGAAGCTGGTTTACATCATGCCACGCTTGACCTAACGTTTCCGCCATAGCCGTGTACACTTCCGCTCTCGGTTTTTGAGTGGCGATTAATTGATCAGCCTGCCGCAGCAATTCTTCCACCGGACTCTGCTTGTTCTAGTAATAGAAACATTTTCATCAAGAATCGAGTGATCCATCCAGCGTTCCAGCGCAACTTCTGCATTGTGTAAATCCTGGTTTCTAACTTTACCTGTAATCGAAGTAATACTTGATCATGGGCGTTTGAGAGTTCCGTGGCTTCTTTTACGGAGGCGCCAAGTTTCGTTAGCTCCGGTTGTAGCTCGAGTATTTTCAGCTTTAGCCATTCGCCACTCTGGACAAACGATAACAAAACGATGTAATAAAATCGTCTGTCTGCCTCCCGGCGGTTATACAAACAGAGATTGCGTTCGAATGTTTAAAATACGTAAGAAAGAAAGGAGAAACTATTATGCTCTGCAATTTTCGTGATCTATTGATCACGTATTATTCCTTATTGAATTATTAAAGATACGTCAGAGATATTATTGTATGATATGTTATTATATTGTTAAATAATATATCAGAACTTATCTTTATTACGTTACTGATGGCATAAGCGATTATCTGACTTATTAATTGGCTATTAATTAACAGATTACAACAAACACTTAAATATTCGTTGAGGCGCACTCTTCTTGATATTTATATAATATAAACAATTGTATGAAACAGTTGTATGAAATAATATTATATATAAATGTCAAAGGGCAAAAGATGTATAATTAAATATATGCAACGTTTCATTAATACACGTTTGTATTAATATATATAATAAACTTTTGATCGTGCTGCAAATCCAATTTATTAATAATAACTAATTTATTAAATAATAATATAATAATAACAATCACCACGATTTGTGATTGTTAGGATTTTATTTCAATTAATTACATAAGATAATACAATGAGCTCTTCAAGAACTCGATAAGAGCTGATTTCAATCTTCATAAATTTTTTAACTATCTAGCGATGACTTATGTATGATGTAAATCAGATCTACTCCGGATCCGAGTGAAACCTTTTGCTCTCTAGCGATATTAAAGAAGAGAGATAGAAAAAAGTGAAACGAGAAGGGAGACAGCCGAAACGGAGATCGGCCCTCAGTTCATCGACCTCGCGAGGTTGGGCCACAGAAAGGCGCAAGATATGTTTCCATTTTCATCTTTGGCAGACTGCCGAATATCCACGCTTGAATTGACCAGTCCTCTCCTCTCCGGATCGCCATATATCAACCGCGGGATCGATTGCTCCCTCATTTAACACGCGTGCGTGCATTACAGCGCGCTTTTTTTTTTTAAACGGAGTTCGTCGGATCGAGAAGAGAGCGGAAGAGGGTCGATCAGCGAGAGCTTGACATTTCCTGCAAAACGCGCGAGATGTATTACGTGACATGATTTATGTGGAAAATGTGCGATGCCGCGCGGAGTGAAAGCCAGCTTTACTTGAGCAGCGGCTCAAATTCAATTCCACAAAGTCACGTGTGTACGAGAAGAAACTTGGCGAGCGCAATGGTGAAACGGCTCACGGCGTGATCAAACATGGCCATATTTGGATGCTTGAAATTGGGCTAGGCGGCTTGGTCAAGCAACAGATATAAATTCAATCGGTTTCTCAGGAAGGTGCCCGAGGATAAGCTTAACCGAGTCGATCGTGTCGCATTATTCCTCTGATTATCCTCTTCTCATTATTTACGAGAGATTATTTAACAAACAATTTAACAGCGAGTACGCATGCGCAATGGAGGCGTTTGAATCATGCTCCAGCTGACTCCAGCTTGTCTCGCATGTCTATAAAAATTCCAATCAGACTTTCCTTCCGTTTCTCAACATCGTGGAGTCGCTAAATCGCGGCTGCGACACGGGGAGAGGTATGGTAATAAAGGAAAGAATCGTTCCGCGTGTTCGCCGCTAAGCCGGGCCAGCTTGGGCCGCCTCGAGCCCTCTCGCATAATACCGGTTTGTTAGATTATACGAGAGCGCGTGTGGATCCCCGCCACGAGAGATTCTTCGTGGTCCCAACAGTCCGTTTGTCTGCTTGTAGGATCTGCTGCAAGTTAGAGCGTGATCCGGACTGCAGGCCGAAGAAAAAAAAAAAGAGAAATTCACACCAAATCGGTGTGATCGCGCGATGATCGTGAGATTGCGAGTGGCGATCTCGCGGAAGCGCGAAAGGGACGATACGGATTGAATGCGCGACCGATGTCCGGCATTTTGATATTTCTCTTGTCAGATGATCGCGAAGGACGCGCGATAAAGCGGAAATTCGCACGTGACAGCGGAACGTCTGAATTTAACTCGCGCGGATCGCGCGATCATTCTAAGCACCGCAGAATCCAGTGCGACATAGCGTGAGATGGGTCTGATCATGGTGGCGTGTAATGGGAGTTACTGTACCTAGCTAAAGTTAAATTTATCCTTCGTGGAGTTTCGGGAGGTTCGTTTTACTCTGCGGATACCTAAAACGCTCACGGTTTCGAGAGGACTCGGAAATAGCTATGGACCGAAGCAACCGAGTCCCGAAATATCTACGCCATGGTGTTACGTACGAAATCGCGACGGCGAAATTATCCTTCGCCGGGAATTACCGTTCGGCCCAGATCATCTCCGCGTTTTAAATTTAATAAAGACAACACGAAGCGAATTCCTCGTTGAAATCTAATCAAAACTTGAAAGTTAGATGGAATTCTTTTCTTTTAAACAAGGGAGAGAGAATTGACAGGAAGCATGAATTATCATTGATTAAACGGCAGCGTTTGCTCCTTACTTGAAGCAGGGCGATCACTACACGCGTTTCTCCACTCTGCACGGCTATGGTGCTTATGGTGGTAGTCGGAGATGTGACCTGCTGCGATGTGTCCGCGTCTCTCTGCATCATCGTTCCTGGATTCGTTTCCCCTGATTCCTCGGGATGCGCGTGTGCCTCCATTATGTCCGGACCGTCTACCATCATCGTCGTCGTCGTCGGTTTATCCTCCGCGCGATAATCGGGGCGTTTCAGAATCTGAGCGTCAATTGATCAGCCGATCACCGGTTACGCTCGCGACATGATTACGCGATAAAATTACACGGTCGTCGACCACGTATGTGCCCTCTGTGCCCTCGCAAGCTGAGCGAGCTGGACGGATGACGGAGCGGTCGCTGAAAAATCCAGCGCTCGGTGATATTACCGCGCTTCGGCCGGACAGTGATTTCAATGCCTGGCGCTAAATATATCACGCTGACGTATGACGATCTAAAACGCGACACAATAAACAACACCTTGCTCATCGATATTCTCAAAGAGCTCGCGAGGCAACGATAAACTGTCTGTAAAAATTGCGTTCTCCAGTTGGCGCGGCTGTCTTCCCTGATTGACGTTATTTTTGGCGCTTTGCCAGAGCGACGACTGCTACGAAAATTCCGTGGCTGCAACGAACGCGAGCAACGATTGCACGTCTGTCATACGGCGGACCAAACTTCTGAGAGGGCCAACCTTCCGCCCGCAAGAACGAGATCTATCTATTTAACGGCTAAACGATCCCCCTTTGTTGCTCGGCGCGTCGTCCAGCGCGCGGCGATTTCATGAAAGATACGGGAGACTTTATGTTTCGCCGCTTGCGCGGGCTGTTAAGACGTCTCTGTCGCGCAAAGAGAACGAGGATTATTTGAAGATTGTTTATTTATTCGCTGTTATAATTGTTGAAATTGAGAGAAAGTACGCTCTCGCCTGTCTCCGCTCGAGGCATCCGTATTCCTTTTGGATTTAATTTCAATATATTTATACTCCTTAGGTAGATATCTTTATACGATGACGTCATCATACAGGGACGAACAAATGGTAGAATAAAACCGGACTGACTGGTAGCGTTCTTTCGGACAGAAGGTGCATTACGGTGAAAACTACGAGCGATGATGATCCCGGTGAAAGAGATCGAGGTCGATGTTGCGCTCTCTCTGTCGCGAGGGAGTTTTTACGGGCGTTGGAAGAAAAGAAAAAAAAAGAAATCGCTGGATATCGCGGTTGCACTTTGCTTGCACAATTCTCCGTCCTCCCCGTTGCGTCAGAGGATTACTCGATTATTCACAGGTGACACGAGCTATGCATCACGGGAACGGTCCGATTAATATTAATGCGAGATTAATGCGAGACATCCGCGCTATTTATATATATTATGACATTATACGACGTAATCTCATTACGTTGCATGTTTATAACTTAAACGTAACGACTCGGCATTCGTCGACACGATTTTTAATCAAAAGAGACGAAAGGGACGATCCCGGCCATCCCGCGGGATAGTTTTCGAATTCCGAAGCGAAAATTCCCAGTCTTTCGCAAGAGATCGAAGGTCTACTACGCGCGAGACACGCGCCGCGTGAGAACGAATCTTCGGATATGAATAATCCCCCGCTGCTCCTGCCCCCTTCCCCGCAGTAGTAGCGCGATTGCTCTTTACTTGGCACGATGAGGCACGACACCTGAAGTCGACCCGCGTTCAGGCGGAATTCTACAACAGCAATAACAGCAACAACGACAACGGGCAGTCGGCACTCGCGTGACACATGTCACGGGTGTATCACGTCACCTGCCGATCGGTTGCAGCAACCGGCCGAACCAAGACTGAACCGGCATGGCGCGGCACGTCCTCCGGCCGGAGGCTAGCCTGTGACCGGCCGCCTCCCGCTCACCTTCGTCGCGCTCGTCAAGCATCGCGATCCACGGCGGCGCCGCGCGGCGCGGCGCGGCACGGGCCGACAAAAGTGGAGCGATCGTAAGCGCAAGAAGGCCGCCCCGCGCGCGTAACGGATGACCACCCGGTATACACGGGGTCAGATGGGATACCTATGCGTACGCATCTTGCTGGAGCTCGTTTCTTTTTACTTGTTCTCTCTTTCTTTTTTCTTTTTCGTTTCAAACGAATCATTCGTTTATTCTCGTAAGGAAACAGAAACAACAAATAATACAATCGTGCGATGGTACAGTATAGAGAAATTAGATGCGGCATGCCTGCTATGCGCGTGCTGCCGCTTTGATCTGCGACGAGGGCACAAACAGCGAAAGCTAATACATAAGCGTGCAATTAATTGTTAACGGTGTTGTCCTTCTTCGATGCTTGGTCCTGTCGGTCTCACGTGACGCGTTAGAGAAGATCTAAACTATGATCCGTATATAGAAATGCCTCTCTTCCATGGTCACGGAGAGCCGCCTCATGTCGCTAATATTTGCTCATCGATGAAATTTGTCAAAGCTGCAAACAATGTCGGACGGATAAGCGTTAAAATACGAGCGTGTTATGATTGTGCTTAATACGCTGATGATAATATAAGCCTTGAAAGAAAAAATTAATGTAAATAACGTTAGGCACATAGCTAGTTGTTGTTAAACGATAAATTTATCAATCATCGATCAATCGAAGCTCACGAGCGAAGTGAGTTGCACTTGCAGTCAAACAACGGTATCGAGCCATCATCGACTGTACTGACCTTCCTCGCTCTGTCGAGATAATCCTCGCCTTCCAAATTATCATCCTTCTTCATCGGCGACATCTCGATCCCGCTGTCCTCGTGATGTCGCGAGAGATCCTGCGAGGATAATGATACACCTTCTTTCAAATTGGAATGTGAACTGTCGCTCAATGTATGCTCACGGATCTTTGCGAGCTTCGCCGTAATACTTTGATCCAACTGCATTTCTTTTGGATATCTGCCAATGTATTTCTCAGATTCTTCTGCAGAGAAATCGATAACAGGACAGCAAATATAAGTAATAAGCTTACATCATTGCGTAAAAAGCTGTTAGCATAAAATACTGACTGGACAGAGCCAAATCAACATTGGAACCGCAATGAACGCCATCAGAAGATTCCGCTGGCAGCACACTTTCCACATTTCGGATATCCTTTGCGTCAATGTGTTGCTGACGTTCATGCACAGTATTCGAAGTCAATTTATAAGAGGCTACATCTAAACGGATATTGTGAGAAACGCGTAAGACAGTTGTTTCGGTAACTTCTTTCATAATTCTGCCTGATCTTTCCTGCACGAAAAATCACACAATTCAGAGTACATTGTAAGACAAATGATGTTTTATAGCTTGCAAAATAGTGTTATTCTTTGATAACATAATGTTTCAAAATCACCGAGATTATCCGAATTGTCAAATCTGATGTAAAGTAAAATGAAAATCGAGGGGTAATATTGTTTATATTGTAAGTAATATTGTTTGCTTTGCTGATCAACTTATGCAACATACGTCAGTAATTTGGTCCATCGTTTTAGTTCGTGTCGTCGGTTTTACTTCGTTGACAGTGGTTATTTCGGCAAATTTCTGCGTTTGCTTTTCATCGTCCGAAGCAGAAGCGAAGGGCACAAATGCAGTTGTTGATTTAGGCATTTCGGTGGCCCACCTACGAACGTGAAAATATTTAAAGCTGACGAGAGGCGCCGTTGAAGAGTGATCGCCTGGATCTTATTTAATCATTCGTAAATAAGTAAATAAGACGTCCGTGTAAATACCAAGCGGAATCAGAACACGAAGATGCCGCGACTGTCGTGGCAAGATCCTCGCATTCTGGCAATGTTGCGAAAGATTCGCTCCTAGAACGTGGTGGAGTTACCGAGCACTCGGTTGCCGTTGTGTAAACTTCTACAGCGTGTTCTTCTGTTGCACTCTCGCTACGAGGTTTCTCCACACTCTCCTATGAAGCATATTATACGATTATTACACGATATGCAATTTTATTATTACGCTTTTCAATTATGTCTTGATTATATTCGTTCATTATCTCTTACCTTATTGAGAGGCATCTCTTTGCTCGAATCTGTATTTGATATTTCGACAGGCATCACGGAATGTGAGGATATACGAAGCGAAGCATCGTCGAACTTTTTCGTCGTGGTAATATCGGATTTAGCTACATCTGACTTGACTGCTACGGGTGCAACTTCGTTCGAAGACATTGAACGTATTTGAGCGGTTGCGGATACGGACGAAGTTGTCATGATTGTCGATGCCGGTGCGATTGGCAGGCTGGAAGTCGTACGAGCGGATATGCCCGACGACGACGTGGCGGACAGCAAGGATGAAGTGGACGATGTCACAGCGACAGGTCGAGTTCTAGCTCCGGCTTCACATAGTCTCGCGTCCAGTTTTTCCGCGAGACGCGTGACCTCTGCCAATTTCGCCGAGATAGCTTCCACTGCCGTCAAGTTACTGCTGAGGATCGAAGCGTCTCCGGCCTCCGGCATCCTAGAGAAGCGAATTTGTCAGCCGAATCGATACCTCTATAAATAGATGTTTTCTGGACTAGAAATCTTCGAACGCGGCACGGCGTTCCTGCGGTCCCAGCAAGTTCCACGGGCTGCGCGCGCGGTAAGGCTCCGTTTTCTTTTATTACTTTGTTTTTCTTATAATCCCGTTTGCATTGAGTGCGAAATAATAATGTTGGATACGAGACGTTGTCCGACATTGCACACAAACTCTGGGCCCGTTCATTCAATCGCGCATACGTAATAGATTTGTAATATTTATTTTATTTTTTCTGCATCTGCAATTTTTCTCTACAATCTACGATTCCAGCAGAGATTTGAAAATAGTTGGAAAAGCATGGAATGAAATTACGAAGGATGATATTTAAGAAAATATCGAAATTGCTAATTGATAATCGATAGTGTATTAATATCGTATATCGTATATCGTTGTGTGCACTTCATGATTTGGGGCAATGTTCTAATTCTGATAGCACTAGAGCAAGCGCTACAAAGTGTCGCAATCGGTGCATTCGAATACTCAGAAATCCAAAGAAGATATTCTTATTCAAGCGTTCTCAATAACAACTCACGAGATCTCTGGATATTTTTTTTTCGTTACTATCACGAACGTGCCAGAAATAATCATCGTGATGCAATACGATAATATAAACTCCCGACGATCTCCCACAACATAGGCCGGTCCACCAAAATATTATCGAGGCAAGATTTGCGTTACCAGCCGAGTTTTAAGTTGCTGCGTGACCGTGGAACGCAGCCAATGAATCGGAGAGTGCGATGTTTCGTTATCCGTGACCGTTATAACAATTTTCGATATGCATTTATTCAATAATGAAGCAATCGTGTTATAAAAGCTTGAAAAAAAGCCATCGAATAACGTTTTTTTAATAAAGTCCTGCAGATATTCGCATCTGTCAATACGTGATATCAATCGCATCTGTCAGTGAAATCAAATCGAACGAAAAGAATCGACTAAATCGAGATGAAGACGAGCAAAATAAAGAAGCTGGAGACTGATTCGTAAGTAAACATTTATGTGATCGAATAAGACTGTTATGAGATCTTATTTTATTGCAAGAGACTTACATGCACCGATTCAAGATTACAGAAGCTATCTCGACGAGAGTTGGCCATGGACTGACACACGGCTCTGTTAAATACGTAGGCGTTTTGCTACGCGTATCATCATAGTTAGTGTGATGTTGTTAGTTGCTCTACTTCGCTTGTCCTTTTCCATAGTTATATAGTTTATAAAAAAATCATGATTTCATGTATATCTATTTTTCTTGAATCGCTTCTAAATCGTAACGTGTATCTAAATTACCGGTTTCACGAAATCTCTTTGATCTTTGGACGAAAAATCCATTGATCTTATAAATTCTCGTAAAGTAACATGATCTCATGTTCTACTTGCCGTAGGTGATGAAGAGGTTCCTTCAATCTTGTCTTCAGAAGGCGGCCCAGTCTTACCATCCGTCCAACTTCCAGTAAAAGTTTCTCTCGATTGTCAAGGATGTCTCTTATATCCGTTTTGATACGCAACTCTGTTGCCTCTTGGTTCTTTGCAACGCGATATAAAGCCGTCACTGTTTCCATCAAGTTTCGTAATCTGATACAGTGCTTTAAACAAATTAAGCTGATTAACGGAAGATGTACATGCACTCGAAACTATATATGCACTCGAAATACTGTCCCTTAAATTATCAAAATCAGGGGAACACGATTTGCACGATCGTGTTATCGATTGCACGATGAATTGAATTACGTCGGTCTTATCAGTATAATTATCTTCGATTAATAATCATTTTATATCCGTACATCTTCAACGTTTCTGTGAAAGACGGCGCACACTCGTAGCCTTATTAATTGCTCCTGGCTGACGGAGCGGAATTGCCGCCAAGCTTGCCGCAATCTTGAAAAAAGTCTTGCGTTGCTCTCCAAAGATATTCTGCACGACAATCTCAGCACACGCGCGCCATTAACTAATTGACCACCGTATTCGTAAGTTCCCTGGAAATGTTCATTCAACAATCCTTTCATACAACGGAGAAGTTATTGTTTTTTGTCATTGTTCAAACCGCGTCGTTACCTTTGCCGTTTCTTGAAAAGATTGGTGTTCTTCCTTCTGCGATTGTATCTCCTTCGCATTGCATCCGACTTCCATGTGGTTTCGAAGCAAGACATCGAACAAATCGTCCAACCACTTAACAGCCTGGGAAACGTATCTTTCATTGTAAATTCTTTTTCGTTACTATATTTTTATTGTTATACTATAATCTGTATCTTATTTGTTAACGCTCACTTGCTCGGCATCGTTCTCGTACATGTGTATCAAAGTCACTTGCTTCAGCGATAGCTTCTGTAGCTCCACGCTGTCATTAAAGATGTTCTTCCTGGCATTCGTCGCATCTAGTATATCCTTTACATTGACAATATCCTCATCATAATTCACGGCTACCTCCCGGCCAAGCGCATCCTTCACTGGCATAGAGAGGATATCCGACAATTTTTCACCCTCTTTTACAAGCTCGCGCTCTAGAGTGTCTAAAAAGTTATTTATACGCTCGAATATGCAATCGAATAAATATCAAAACGGGATATTTGTTGTTTTGCGTTTTTATTACCTAAAAGCCCTTGACTCTTTTCCAGTGTTAGGAGCTTAACGCTCGCCTGAGAGAAATTGATGTAATTCCTGCCGCCCATGACTAACTGATCGAAGACCTCACTCGTCTTGTCAAAGTACTACGAATGACAAGAAAAAAATGTTTTTTGTCTCTTAACGTGGCTCATGAGAGAACGAAGAGATCTCTCGACTAACATTTGTTCGAGTCTCACCTCAGAAACCAGCCTGAAAAATCTTTGCGAAGTGATTAACACGTTTCGACGTCTCTCAAGCCGCGAAGCGAAGCTACGGCATACGAAATCCATGAAGTCTCTCTGAGATCTTAAGTCTTCGGGTAGTCTGCCTTTCGGGAAACTGTCAATCTTATGGAGCAATTCTGCGTATCGCCCGTAGGTTTCCTGTAAGAGCGATTGCGATTACGTCTACGTAGTATTTTATCTTAAAACACAATACGAGATACTTATCTTCCGGTCGGAGTTTGCTCATAATGTTTCTTACCCGACATTGAAGTTCTAGTTTCTCATGTTGTCTTCGTAATTCTTCAGACGAGGAAACATCGAAGCCGACCTGATAGCAAGAGTTTAGCATCATGTCCGCGGGACCTAAGATCCAATCGGTAACGCTGGATACACCTTGCTCGAGATTTTCGATCGCTCTAGCGGTATCTAGATTTCGTTCCATCTCTGTCCATGAATTCTCTATATCCATCTGGAAAATGAGACGATGAACTGAGTTAACTAAGTGTGAAACAATTTTTAATCATTATTATCCGAACGCATCTCTCTCTCTCTCTCTCTCTCTCTCTCTCTCTCTCTCTCTCTCTCTCTCTCTCTTTCTTTCTCTCTCGCGGGCGGGCACATGCTCTAAATACCTGCTTTAATTCGATAGAATCAAGCAGCTTATGAATTTCTTTGACAGTGTCCAAAGTATCCTTTGAGGATTCTCTGCTCATGGAGCTCACTAAGCTTCTACCTAACGAACAAATAAGATTGATTTATTTTTTCATTATTTCCAGTAATTTCCGTAATAATTTATTAATATTTCACTTTAGGCAGAATTCTTTGTCAACTGTTTGACAGCCAAATAAAGCAATTGCGGAAAATTAAAAAAAAAGAGCAACAAAAAAATAAGAAAATTGCGAAATGATATATAAACCTGATTGGAGTATGCGACGCGCCGTTGACAATAATTCCGTACCAATTTCCCAATAAGATTCTACGTCGTCGTCGGATTGAGTCATGCGGATACCATCGAGCGTGTTTAATCTTTGATGTAAATTCGTCATTTCCGAGAGGAGTTCTAACGCGTCCCTCGTGTAATCTTCTATTTTCTACGAAATAACATATCGGTTTACCGAGTAATTAACGCATTACGTACCAGAGATTTCTACACTCGACCGAGAGCTTGTTCGATTTACCATGCGTTTCTTAATCCATTCGACGTGATTGTACGGCCTGTTACCTGCCAGCTCGTACGGCAAGTGAGAGAAGTCGACGTGAGCGTGCAGCCTCGTCAAAGTAACGTACGTTGGCTGGAACAATCAGCTGATAAGAAAATGATCGATGTTGGCGCTAAATATCCCGTACAAAAGTGCACGGTGAAAACGTAAATAAAATTGACGTGCTCTCTACAAACTGTCATTCACTAACTTCGCCCTCCCTGTGCGACTTGGTGCAACTATCGACGCGTTTATCCCAGAAACCATCAGGCCGTATCACGATCACGGAGACAGCTGTAGATCCGATGAGATCTGTGGATAGCCGGATGCAGGATCTAGCTACGCGCCATGCGCCGCGACGCGCGTCCACAATTAAGGTCAAGCCGTTCTCTTTAGTCTCCTCGCTAATGGGTCATCGACAGACATTAAATTGCTGCGCGCATACATCGGTAAACATAACGCGCTACATTTCACTTTCACGAGAAACACGTAAAGGATGGGACGCTGACTGATCTGTACCTGAAAATCGACGTGAAGTACAAGATAAGGGTCTCCAGTTTCGGCTTGGTCGTAGGATCGAGCTCTGGTGGCACGTTAATTACAATCACCGGTCGTCCGTCGCGATCACGGCTGCCTGGGATGTACGCGAGCTTTGACTCCAAAGCTTCCAGGACGTCTGTTTTCAAATGATTCACCGGCATTTTCGCAACTGGAGAAGCAAAGAAAAATCATCTCAGATGTCTCGTGCAAGATCCCAGCTGGGCTCATTTGAAAAGGATCGAGCGTTCCGCTGAGGACGGACAAATTTCACGTATCGCCGACCTAAGAATTGCATGAACGGCGACTAATTCAGGTAACAGGTTAACATTTATACATTGCTAAGTATCTCTATCACTACATACATCACTACTACACGAAAATCGATTACGATACCGTGATCAGCAAGTCGAATAATATCGAAGATACTTAGAGACGTATGCGATGCGTGCAGTTATCAGGCCCGCATCTCCGTGTTCTTCGTGATTCCGTGTAGGAATGTTTCGGTTACAATTCCAATATCCGACGCACGTTCAGGAGGAGGAGGAGGAGGAGGAGGAGGAGAGGAGACAGCACTTACCGGTTTAGAACAACGATCTCCGCGGGTCAGAGATACCGAGAGCCGCACCCAAAATTTCTCGGGACACTCGCAAAGTGTCACAAGGAAGCGCCGCGTGGGCGCAACATGCGGTTTAACGCATCGCACGCTGGATGCATTGCGGAAACGAAGATCCCCGGCCGCTGCTTCGGCTTCAGGTAGTCGGATGCTGCGTTACGGCCACGCGTACGAGCAACGAGCGGACTGTCGCGCTTCGTTCACTCCCGCGCGGCTCTCCTCATTGGCGGCACGTGGCCCGCGTTTTAGCGAAACGATAAAAGGAACTGTCACGTGCGTGTAGGTACATGCACGCGTAGACCGCTGCCGCGCTGTGCGCGCGCGCGCGCACTGCGGTTGCTGCGGCTGCGACGGAGGCTGCAGGAGAACCGAAAGCCATCTCCTGGTTCCATTCAGACGCAACGGTACTTCGGCACCGATTAACCGCGCGTTCCCCCCTCCCTTCGCCCGCGGCACTTCTCCGCCTCCTCGCATCTCCCTATCTCTCCCGGGAACCACATTTTTTCTACTCCCTTATCTCCTCTCGCCTCGGCAGAAATGCGTGAAAATATCTCAGTACTGGTAAGCGCGTAACGGTGATCGATCGGGATGTCTGTTACAGGATTTCTGTAATGATCAATAACAGGTGCAGGGTCGACGAATACGATCAGATCGTTCTGCCGATTAATGAGACAAATTAAAAATTATGGTTTCGTAAAGAGTTTGTCGGCTGTTGCAACGATTTGCGTTGGAACATTCGCGATCATATCAAGTCTAATTTACATTTAACTTAGTCTGCTGCATTCAAGAGCCACATGTTGTTGTTCGATATTAACGTGATACTAACATTAGAGAAGAAAGAGTTACTTCTTTCTCTTTTTTTCGAAAAGAAATCTTAATCCGTTAAATCTGTTCGGTCCATTGAAGAAGGAATGTGTGCAAGCGTTTGAAAAGGAATCCTAGTCACGCTTGGCTTCGCGATGCTGCATCTCCGCCGGAAGTTTCGCTTCAAATTGCGCGATTCAATCCGCGCGCAGGTCATAAATTCATTCGACGCGCTCGATCAGGCACTCTCTGTCATCAGGTGATCTGCATTTTGCAGTAAAACGACAAGGTGCCAGTACCGTTTCTACCTGCAAGCTCGTATATCGGTACGCGATACCACGTGGTCTCGTTGTGAGACCGCAGCGCAAGGTCAGGCAGGCACGATCGGACGCGAGCGTTGCGGCAGACGACTATGCAGATCTCCAAAATCATCTGGCAATAAATAAAAGTCTCATGCAGCGGATATTTATACCGAAATTCGAAATCTCTTCTTTAAAGTCGCGCTTTTAATCCGTCCATTTGCTAGACGATGCTTTCCGCTAGCCGATACGCGAGCGTAAAGCGAAGATAATAGAAGTATAGACGAAGAGCAGAAACAGTCAGTGAGACAAAGATAGATGCTGGGAAAGCTGAAGAGATCTGGCGTCGCTACAGTCGTCGACTACGGGGAAGTTCGCCAGTGCTGCGCCGAGCCTCGCGCTATATCGAGCGCAGTCGTTGTCTCTCTTCCTCTGTCCATCTCTTTCCTTTTCTCCTTTTCTGCCTCTCTTCCTCTCTCACGCTTTCTTCTTTTCTCTTCCTCTCTTTCTCTCTCTCTCCTTCTCTCTCTCTCTCTCTCTTTCTCTCTCTCTCTCCCTCTCTCTCTCTCTCTTTCTCTCCTCCTCTTCTAGTCAAATCGCTCATCATCGAGGATCAACATCTTTTTCCTCGATCGTTCCTCGGATCTGTGCTGTGTCAATGTGATACTTTTGACACCTCAACGTGCAGGAACGATCGGAAAACTGGCCAGGAACGGAGTAATCGTCGAGCCAAGCTCGACGAGGAGGAGGAAGAGGCGGCACGATAATGGGCAACGCCACCGCGAAGGATTACTCGAAGAGCACGTCCATCGGCTCTAGCTTGAGAAAGACGCGTTGGGATGGTCCAGGTAGATTGACCCGTTAATTATATCCATCAGGACATCTCCGATGTCGATTTTCCGAATTTTCCGAAACTCTAGAGAAGCTACCGGATAACCGCCATGTTGATTAGATTTGAATTTGCATTAGGAGAAGAGAGACATGTATTTAATTTTAATGTTAATAAACTTGTCTCTATCGGCTTAATGTTCATTATATCTATTGTATGGCATTTGAATCTTGGCAAACTCTGAAGCAGGTACTTCGCATCAGAAATAGTAATAATTACACTCGATGAAAGACCATCATTAATGCGATATTTAAATATTAATCCGATTATTTTCTTTCTTCGGCAAAGAAAATTCGTCGTTCATATCTGTTAATATAAATCAATCACGAGAAATAAGGAAAAATCATTTTCCGCAATTCTTACAACATATCTTATATATATTTAATAATTGTAAAGTATATATTGCACATATTACATCCAATTATTCATTAGAAATATAAAAATTTATAACGATTGAAGTTCATTTTTAAGAATGTAAATATAAAATATAACAACGTTACGAAAGTTATTGTTGAACCGCATTCGATTAAATGATTTCGACACTAAAACGACATCTAAAATTAGACTGCTACTAACTACCGATCTATCTGCCTCGAAGGGGCCACGTTTTCTTATTCAGTTTCGTGGATCGCTCATCGCTCAAAGCCTTAATAACATTCGTTTTTAAAACCACGCTTTCGTTGCGTCAAAATGTTCAAAGAATGTTAAAAGAAATGATGTCGCATGCTCAATCTGTAGGCAGTGCGCGAGTTCAGTACTCCACTGTACTGCTAAACGTACGGATTTTATTTCGGGAGCGCCACTTTGGGAGTACCAATGTTGAAAATCTTGCTCTATATATATATATATATATATATATATATATATATATATGTAAACTCTAACAGAAATTCACTTCTTAACATTAGCGATTGTTTCTGACATAAAACGCTATAAATGATTTAACAAAATTAAAAGTACAACGAATCATCTTTGTTGACCAAAATCAATCCGAAACCAAAAAAATGTATTAAAAATTAAATTAATGTTTATTGCTGCTTTTAGGCAGCAGAAGAAACAACAAACAACACGCCTTTATAGATAAAAATTCGGTCTGTTTTTTAGGGCTTCCGACTCCACCGGGGAAGCCGATTCTGATATCGGGGACCAATGAGACACAGCCGGATATAGTGGCCATACGATGGGAAAGATCGTCAAACAATGGTGGATCGGCGATCGTTGGATATTTGATCGAACATCGACGACTAGGCTCCTCTTATTGGATACGAAGTAGTCCCGGTCTCTGCGCCTTCCCCGAGCTGACTCTTAGCGGTCTCGAGCCGGGATGGCGTTATCAATTTCGCGTGAGAGCGCAGAATGCGCTCGGGCTCTCACGGCCGAGCGAAATCTCTGAACCGCTCGCCGTCACCTTGCAGAAGCCCATTATCGCCTGCGCGCCACGTTTCGACCTGGAGCTCAAGGACACGACCGCGCTCGAGAACGAGCAGGCATGTAGACTTTTTATTTCATTCGCGTTTGTTGCACGATCTCAGATTATCTTTATTTAAAGAGATTCTCTTTCATTTCCATGCAGGCTGAATTTGTCGTGCAATTCGCGGGTGTGCCGTTGCCGAAAGTTTCATGGTTTAAGGACGGCTTCGAGATCTTCAGCAGCAGGCGTACCAGGATCATTACGGACAATGGAAGGAGCGTTCTCCTGATTCACCAGACCGCTCTCAACGATGAGGGCGAGATCAAGTGTACTGCCACCAATCGAGCGGGTCACGTCGCTACTCGAGCTAAATTAATTCTGGAAGGTCGGTCGAATTGTCATCGCCAACGAAATAGATAAGTAACCATGATTCCTTTGTGATAATTCATACATAATTCTCATTTCCAGCGCCACCGCGGATACGTTTACCGCGCCAATACGAGGACGGTCTCCTCTTTGAGCAGGACGAGATCATTAGATTGAAAGTGTCCTTAGCGGGTAAACCATCGGCTATTGTTACGTGGTATCATAATGGGGAATTGATATCTACGGATGCTAGACATGTGTTCGAAGTAATGGACGGTGAATCCGTCCTGAAAATACCGGATGCTAAACGAAATGATCGCGGAGAATACAGTATCAAAGCCACGAACAAACTGGGCGAGGATGCGGCGTCTTTTCTGGTCACCGTGACGGGTAATAGAATCACACTTAGCGCGGATATCTTTTTAATATTAGACCATATTATAATTAATTAACTTTTCATTGACTTTAATCAATAGATCGACCCGCTGCTCCTGGCAAGGTATCCGTTGCGATGACTCTTGGCAGATCGGTGACGTTGTCGTGGAAGGAGCCCGAGGATGATGGAGGATGTAAAATTGGAACATATATCGTGGAATACTATCGAGTACGTGATCGAAGTGACTTGCCTTTCTGCTCGCTTGCATTCTTGAAAATCTAACGTCTGCTTCAGATTGGCTGGGAGGTATGGCTTAAAGCGACGACGAGCAGGCGCACGACCGCAACATTAACCGAATTGATCGAAGGCTCCGAATATAAGTTTCGCGTAAAAGCTGAGAATCCTTACGGCGTCAGCGATCCTAGCGAGGAGAGTGATGTTGTCTTCATTCCAGATTCCAAGCGAAGGTACCGAAACAAGAAAAGTATTTCGTTACTTTCATTCGTTTCGTAGCAATAAATTCGCATTTCCACGTTGCAGAACTGCGACACCATCGTTAAGCGAGAAATCACAATCGCACCGAGAGATCAGTCGATCTCGCGGCGAAAAACGGGAAGTGAGCTTCGCCACGCCAGCGCAGAGGACCAGAAGCTTGACGAGGGAAGAAGCTAAAATACGAGATGACGGAAGTCTCCTTGGATACGATGACCGATCAGCTTCTGCGCAACGACTCATGACCTCCACAGACAGGCCGTCCAGAGCCGATAGCAGAGTGACGTTTGCATTGGATACTGTGGAGAAAGAACAACCACCGATTCCTCCAATCAGATCGAAAGATCATGCGAAACAAGATATCTCTCTTGGAAATCACACAGATCGAAATATCGCAACAGAAGCGCGAGACCAAGTAAGCATCAGTCAAACAAATTTGAATAATAAAACAATTCTCTTCTTGTTTGTACAAAATGATTCCTTATTTTTTTCGAAACGCAGCAAGATATTGTCAAGAGAGAGAGAACAGTATCGCCGAAACCGACAGCGGTTTCTGAAGACAGTTCCAAATTGCACGCGACGTCTATGACGAATGAAAGAAGAAGTGTCTCTCCGCTTTC
This sequence comes from Eciton burchellii, assembly GCA_020341155.1. Taxonomy (NCBI): domain Eukaryota; kingdom Metazoa; phylum Arthropoda; class Insecta; order Hymenoptera; family Formicidae; genus Eciton; species Eciton burchellii. The sequence goes on along the minus strand of JAHMML010000067.1, from coordinate 617,510 downwards.
CATGCCGAAAATTCAAGGACATCAGAGAGAAGAGAATCGTGTCGCGGCTGATCATTACTCTCTATCAAACTCCTCGAATCCGATTCTGAAAAGACAGTCCGTCGTCGCAAGTGAATCCATCGCATTCTCATCAAGTAGCTTGCAAGCGATGCCGCTAGATGATGAGAACGCGTTGCACGGTAGTTCGGAATTTATGCTAGTTTTATATCCTGAAGATGAAACGCGAGAGAGGGAAATATTTGACGCGATGAACGGTGAGAAAAGTCGAATGAAAAGTGTCATGAATAAGCACGAGCAGAAATTCCCAAAAACAGCTTTTTTATCGAAAGACATTGATTGATCTTGCAATTATTTTTTTAGATGGCAAACGGGATGCGATTGAATCGGCAGAAGATGAGAATGATCTCCTGCCGCCACCGATGTCGCTATCTCTGCCGGAATTATTCAGCGCGCAGCATCAAATAGTGGAGATAATGCGAGAGGCGGTCAGTTCTACGGAACTTCTTCATGAGCGAGCCATGGAACGTTTCTATCGCGCGGTTGCTGCTGAAGAAGCATCCGAGATTACCAAACAGAAGACGCAGCTTGAGAGGCAAACTGGCGAGCTGGCATTGTCGGATGTTGATGCTACACAAAAATCATCGCTTCGAAGACGCCTGTCCAATTCCGGCGTTACTACGCAAAATCTGATCGCTTCTTGGCAAGCAAGGAAAAATCGCCGAAGAGCAAGCGAAGGTCAAACCGACGTAATTCAGAAAACGATGAAGCTCCTCTCACCGACTCTGCTATTGGATGTAGAAGCCAGATCAGATCCAAATCTCCCGTCCGAGACGACAATAGCGGGTAGGAGGAGCAACGATCATGAGTCCTTAGAACGTCTGCGCAGATGGCACGAAGCGAACGTGCTGTTATTGGAGGAGATGCAACCGGAAAAATCGATACTGGCGGATAATGGAACGGAGGCGGTAACTTCAAGCGTGAACAGAATGGAGTCTCAACCGATAGCTCAAATAACAACAGAAGAGATAGAAGAAGAGGAGTTAAACAGTATTGAGACTTCTGAAGAATCGTCCGAGGAGATCAGTAGCGCGGATAGCGAGGACTTGAAGTTACTAAAATCGAGAATCCTGGCGAGACAAATTATCGACGAAGAAGACACGTATCATCCTAGAGGAAAACCGGTTTCATACGTCGAACCGGAAATGCAGCGATTTGCCTATGACAGACCGACCTTGGAAATCTCGCCTCCTCCGTCCGTCAGAGCAGTTACTCCCGTATCGCCGACCAATATGGTACCTAAGTCGATTCTGAAAAAGCCCAGAGAAGACATGACTTCTTTAGACAACCTTGACAAAGCGTTTCCTCCAGAGAAACCGATCAGAAAATCGCTACCGCAAGAATATCCTCACGAAGAAAAGGAGAAAACGAATTTCGACATAGAAGAGAAAATCTTGGATGTTCCGAGCATGTCGGAGACTCTTAAGACACCCACAATGTCGGAATCTGACACAGACAGCATCCTATCGGCGGCGGAAGCAGCGAAGAGTCGAAGGTTGCAATCAAAACTGCGGTCCATGTCATCCGAAGATGAAACAGCCGAGGCAGAGGCCAGATTAGCGGTTGTAAATCAATACACCGAGATTGTGCGGGAGCACTCGAGTCATTCGCGTCATAGTAGCGCAGCTAGCTCACGAAGATCCTCCTTTTCCGAGGATCACGATCAAAAACATCGAATGCAAGAGAAAGTCGCACCAAGGCCGATAGACAAGCAAGACGAGGCATCCAGATCTAAAAGCAAGAATGAAATCGACAGGCAGAAGAGGAACAGTCAAGTGTCGGATTCTAAAAGAGAGATCATTGATTCGCGAGGCACGACGCCCGTGAGAGACACAATAATCGCAAAAGAGAAACGCGGGAGTAAACCAAGCTCCAGGGACCAATCTCCAGCTGTAAAAAGGAGGGAACGAATAAGTAATGCCTCTTCGAGATCATCTTCAAAGAGCCGAAATCGCACACCTTCTCGAGAAAGAAGCAATCGGCAATCGACGAGAAACAATTCTAACGAACAAGGCATTCACAGGTCCAGAGTGCCTTCTAGGCCCTCCTCGCGCTCGAGATCAAGCTCCAGAGAAAGATTCGGAACGACGGAATCGGTGAAATCGAAGATTGAGAGACTGCAAAGGGCGCTCGAGAATAAATACCGAGCGATCAGGAAAGAATCCGATATCAGCAAGGAAAACGCCGAAGAAAGCGTTTCTGATCGAGCAGGCGGAAAGCAGTTAGCCTTGGAAGCTAAGATAACCGTCAGATCAACGGTGAGCTATATAACCGATCTGACATTGTTAATGGCTGCAATGTACGTTTATTTCTTCAAGAAAGAGACCTTGGCGGTACCATTTATTATACTTCTCCTATATCGCAAAGTACAGGAAGAGATACACAGATGGATGCCACGCCGTTGGTGGCGGTCCACCAAGAAGCGTTAATCGAACTATCGTATCATACATTTCTCTTGTACATCCCGTTTATTGACTTGAAACGCGCTAAATAATTGCCAAAGAAACAATAAATTATATTATTGAAATAACATAACATCGGTTTATTAATTATTCATGCTGTTCTTCCAATTAATTCTCCATATTCATTCTCCCCATAATTTCACCGATATGTGCTTGTTATTATTATATTTGCCGTATTTGTGATTAATAATGTTGATTCTTTACTCCTCTAATAAATCATTTACATATTTTCATCGAAATAAATCAATTTTATCCTATATTCCGTTACATGTTACTCCATACGTTATTTTTTTTCGATTAACACTGTAGTGTTAACACATTCGACGTATTTCATTTATTTAAATACATTTGAGTACATGAATACATAATCGAATGTACTAATCGTGATTCTCGCGTATATATGCCATGTTGGATCTCCTATGATGCGAGCGTCGCGTTTTCCTTTTTCACTGAAATTCCGTATATCTCCGGCGTTACCTAATCACCTAATTGCAATCCAGAAATACCCGTGCACCTCGGTACACAAGAGCAATTTCAGTTTCGCGCGCGGCAAGCAAGAAGAAAAAACAAATCGTGAAAATAGGAACGGCCGCCGGCGGAATTACATCAGCGAAAGAGAGACAACGTGGAAAAGAGGGTACGTAGATCCCGAACGGCGCATGTGCTTCTTTCGTTAAAACGACGAAGCCGAGAGCGCGGCGTCGGGACGATTTTAGAACGGAGCAGGGCCTCCTGCCGTCAGACGTCGTAGCGTAGGGTGTGCTGTATCAATATAGGGTCAAGACAAGGAACAAGTTGGCGGGTGGTGGTCTTCCCGTGTAATTCCGCGCGTAAAGCACGTCGGCTCTGCACGAGTAATGTTAACGTACAAGAAAATCCTGCCTGACTGACGAGATGACCTTAACAGGTAAGATGCATGTCGAAATGAGTTGTAGTGTTGCTTGCCGGTACAACCGGCTTCGATGAACGTGGTGCTCCGGATCGGTGCAGCCGGTCCATGGACGACATGACGGACGGTGCGGGACCAAAGTCTTTATGAATTTATTTTCGTGCATATGTAATCCCGGAAAGTGCCCGGCGACACGATTGTTCGGCGAGATTGTCAGTCAAAAAAGAGATGTAGCATATTAATCGAAGTGTGATATGTTATGAGATATAACACTGATCGTTATCAACTTGTTAGCCGAGTTAGCTGAGCGGCGACTTGATTTATGAATTTATTATCGCGAGGGAAGGCATAAAATTGAACGAGGATTATGGCTTACAATGCGCATAAAGAATTTATTTGCTGTTTACAATTAGCCCGGTAAACAAGTCTCTAAATTTGTCGCTGATGAACGCGGCTCAATAGAACAAATTCCAACTTATATTTGGAAAATAATCTTGCAATACAATCTTGCGATCGACATACAGTGTGTGACTGGATGCAGGCTTTAAAATGCGCTCAATAAGATTGCAAATGATGATTCGGGTAATTCTTCAGCAGATGAACGTCTTAGTTTAATATGCGCGGATATCAGCGATGTCAAAATTTTTTCTAGGCAAGTGTGAAAATATTTATTTCCATTAATGGTTTAATCTACGTGAATAAGGATGCATCCGATCGCAGTTTCGAGCTTACTTTCATCACAAAATCTGCAAAGACGAACGACTCTTCCGAGAAAAATATGCATAGATCAGTTACGTTTTATTTTCCTTACAGGCTGTATCTCTATATCTATATCTTTCTCTATATCTATATTTATGCTACTATTTTGCATGTACGTACTATCGCTGTTCTTGTGGCCATTTTGCATAGAACACGTGAGCCTCGAAATAGCAGATAGCTTTTCAACAGTAAATTTCCTTCTGTTATATCGACAAAATATTTCAAAAGTTTTTCCAATATTCCATCCCTGATGTTACAGTTAATAGTTAATTTACAACACACAAACTTGAGCATATTTGGGAACAATGTTTTCGAATTTTGAGAATTGTGATTGTTATAATTTCAGATAAGATTTAAATGTGCAATATGATCCGTCGTCAAAATGTTTTGTTGATAATTATTACTATAAAGAGCACGAATCATATTGGACTAAAATATCATATCTACATTTAAAACTTATTGATTAAATAAAAATTTAATCATATTATGTTAATTATGTTATGAGCATTTATGTGTAATCTATAAACGTTTAACATTTTATATTATAAAAACACATACAAAACGTAACGTACGGTAAGTTCATTTGTAGATTACGCTTCGAGGAACAAAGGATCACCGGAATGGATCGAGGAAGATCAAATCGCGCCAGTTCAAGGACGCGTAGGCGAAGACATCATCATTGAACTGAAATTGGCTTTATCCGACAATTATGATGACTTACGATTCGAATTGTGAGTATCTCATCGAACGAAGCGCGCTGATAACTTTTCTCACATTTCGATCTATCGCCGTCTATCGCTATCTCAATCGGATAATAACGTCTGTTTTCGCGTTATCATTCATTCTTAAACATTGGCCTTAATTTTATATAGGACCTTGGGACGTGCCAAGGATCAAACGCGGATTATTTTAAGCTGTCGCGCACTTAATTTCGGTGAAGTAAATCATGCTTGCCGCATAATCTCGCTCAATATTATTCTTGCATGGATCGTCATTGCGCCAATGCCAGAAATGTACGCGCCACATCCGTGTCTTCTACCGATCACGACTATTTTTTGTAAGAAAGCAATGCAATCGCATAACAGTTCGCTTGATATCGTCAAGCAAGAGCAATGCACTCATCATTTGAATCATTTGAAAGTCTATTTCGGTTCCAAGACGCGAGTTCATCTAACCTTGTGAATCAAGTAAGAAAATCGATAGACAAATGTTAATAAACATCGGCTAATGTTCTGTTCTATTCTGTACGAATCCATTCCACGCGAGTATATTTTCGTGTAAAGAATCGAATTACGTTATGCAATTTTTGAGATTATCGAAGATTCAGTATCATCCATCTGCATCTGCGTATCTGGTGCGACTGGAAGCTTAAGACTACAAATTATCATAGAAATAAAACATTCTGACAAATATTACTTGCGATGCATTTACGCGATGTTTTGGCAATGCGCACGTTGAGATTTCTCATGATTGCATTTCACTTTGAGCGCATTCGGATACCATTTCGTGCTGTCGACATGAGACGCCACGTCATAGTGACGATACAAACGAGTGATAAAGAATTTCGAAGTTCGCACAGTAATATCCGTTCCTTCTCGCGCAACGGGCGCGCAAGCTAATTTCGACCACGCTCGAAATTTTCACGAAAAGACGGAAGAGGCGCCCGTGCCTCTGCCCGGTCTGGCTACCGGTCCTCCGTTTGGCTTCAGCTAGCTTCTATATGAGACGGACATTGCTTACAGTTCCTCGAAACTATACCCGAGCCACCCGTTGATGGAGGTGGAAAATTGGGAGGGGACGACCTGACGTTAGTGTTTCGCTATCAGTCTGACGCCGGGAGAGCGTCCGGATGACCGACGAACCCTTAAGAAAGGGTGTTGAACCGTTTGACTCGAGTGTATCGATATGTGTCTCGTCCGTCGATATTAAAAAGATCTTTATGGGCTGTGGGCTCGACCGAATCCGACTCGAAAATTTGTTGAGTTCGATCACTTGACTTCCTCAAGGGAAGATAATCATTAATAGCGGTCAAAGCTGTAATCATTTCGCTGTCGCAGATTCCTCGTATGAGGAATCTTTTAAGAAATGTGGGAGCTCGTGGTTGTAAGTTTCAAAATAAAAATGACGATATTAAGAAAAACCGGGGAAAGATAAGAAGTTAGATATTATTGCAGAGATCGAATAATCCCCACACGGTCTGGCGAGACAAATCGAAGGCAAATCGATGCATCGGTATATTCGACAAATATATATATGTACATATATATATATATATATATGAGATGTACTAAGATGTATATATAAGATGCCACAATGAAACGAATTTGTAGAGCGCCATCGCGCTTTCAGAATCATCGATCGACCGATCTGTGTATCTCGCTAATTTTATCGCTCACGCGGTGCTCGCAGTATCATGAACGGACATCATGCGTGGCAAACCGATACTTCAGAAATTGGAATAGCTGGCAGATCGTGGCTGTCGCCGTGTGATCGTTAATACTGCTGGGACGGTTTCAGATGTGAAAATTCGGAGGAAGTAAAACGGTATATCGAAAAATGATTAATAATGGACCTTGCGTGAAACCAACATATTTGTTTATAAAGGCATGTGAACAATTTATGGCGATTACCTCATCGGTAGTGTATTCTGACGTAAAAGAGACACGACGGTGTGCCTCCCTTATTAATCCGACATCATGGGAAGTGACTGTTGCAAATGCACTAACGGTAAAAAGAACGTAATCAACGGATCCTCTTCCGATGGATCGGAATATCGGTAGGATAAACGGAAACATGTTGTTATCTGTAATATTACTCTAATATATTATTCATATGTTATTATTTTGTCGATACTTCATGATATTCTTGTTTATGCAATTGACGTATATCATGTGTGTGTATATATGTGTACATATGTTAAACAATTAATGCGTCAAGCTAGTTAATGATGAGATAACTGTGCATGATATAATTATTTTAAACAATATGCATAAATCGCGCTTCTCAGTAAAAGACGTGAAGCGATGAGCAAGATACACCCCGGCGATGCCGCGTTGCGTCATTGCACTTCCGCGGATGTCATGTCAGATGCGTGCACCGAGTTACACCGAGTTGCGTGATTAATTAATATACAATATATTTCAAGGATATATGTCTATTTCGATAATAGGATGTGTTTCGCTTACGCATGAAACAAAAAGCAAATAATTAGATGAACACTTGTACTTATAATGTGTGCACTTTTTCTCTCGATTCTAAACGAGCTCGTCAGGCGGCGAAAAAGATGACAAAAATAGGGCAGTAGAGCAATGCCAAGACTCTAGATCACTCTGCCCAAAATATGCCAGACCAAGCATATTTTTATACAGTCATGAGAATACGCACAATACGCATAACAAAGTAAACGGATGTCACGATGACAGCGTAAAACCATAGCAGTTTCTCTTTCATGTTTTTTCATTTGAAAATTAATTCGTTAAACAAATATTATCGGCGTAATATTGTTCTATGACGCAACATAAAATTATAATATAAAATGCAATTGAATAAAATTTAAAAGTAAACATAAAAGATCAATGGAGATGGAAAATGTTTAGTACGTATGTACGATTAATATTTGTATCAAATGTGATTTTATTTAAATGAGATTAAGCATAAAGCATAAATCAAACTTAATTAATTTCAATTGATCTTCATTCAAAATTTGATTATTAAGAATTGCATGAACCGAAAATGTTGCAAAAGAATATATTAATAAATAGATTTAAAGAAGGTATAAACTTGCTTAAACAATAATACAATAATAGAAAAGCGTAAATAAATCCTTTAAACTAAGATATTTAATGGCGATTTGGTAGTATATTGTAAATAGAAATATTACTAGTTAATTAGATTCAACTATAACAAAAACTTCTCTTTATTTCTTTTGGAACTTGTATCATGTTTCCTGTAACTGTTATAATTTGCAGTAAATAATATTATATGATTTATTAAATTTGTAGAATACGAGATGGAGTACCAATTTCGCCAGACCGCTACCGCTTGTCAATGCGAGGCAATATCGTGCAACTGGCCCTGAAACAATCGCAAAAGAACGACGCAGGTTATTACTCCCTTGTGGCAACAAGGCTCGGACAAGAAAACGGCAAAGGGGCTTTAAAGAAAATTCATTTGAGTATCAGCGAGACGAGTTACGAGGAGGGCGAACCTCCTGTGTTCTTAAGAAGATTGAGCGATCTCGCGGTAAAAGTCGGCACGCGAACAAGATTTTTAGTAGAAATACGAAGTTCAACTACTTTGAAGGTACGATGATGATTTAAGAAATAACAATACTGTAGCCCGAAAGTTATTGAAAGAAAATGAACTTATCCATACACGTGACATGCGCGTGCATTTTGTATTGCGGATGCATTATTCTGCATGCGCCGTATTTAATTAAACACAACGCTTGTCTATTAATGAGATAAGCGAATTCAATTTGGCAATGCACGACCATGCTCGTAACAAAATGATGCAAAAGACGTCCTGACCTAAGATAGACACGTAATCGTGCCAAATACTTGCGATTAACCCGGAAGATGGAACCGATGGTACCGGCAGTGACTTATTATCAGGAATTTGTCTCCCTTCTTCTCCTGGTACCGGACAAAACGGGAAAGGCGAACTAAGATGAGCACCGGGAGGTCCATGACCCGAACCCGGCGAAAGACGACGAAGAATATAGCAAGCTGCTTACGCGCTCTTGTGCGTCGTATTAATACTATTATTACGCATGCCCGCATACCATGCTAGAGACTATATGTTCCAATATTGCTTCGCGTACTGCTTCCGCAATGCACGAAGCTTAATACATCATGACGTTCTCTTATGGCGTTAGCATAGGCGCGTTACAACAGAAAGTGGTTTTATATACGATTAAATGAGGCGCCTGGACTCCAGAAATAGAAATATTCATTAATTCCAGATAACTTGGCATAAGGATGATTTGCCTATTCGCGAAGGACCCAGATTCTCTCTCGTTCACGAGGGGAATTTTCACTGCGTCGATGTTGCGCCTGTCACTGTCGAAGACCAAGGATGCTGGACTTGTATGGCAGAGAATCGCAGTGGAAGATCCTCGTGCACGTCCACGCTCACTGTCATCGGTAATCGATCGCCTTCTTCGTAGGGTGTTTAGGCCTTCAATCTCAGGGTGTTGCGCCTGAGATTGATTTGCTTGATCTCCAATCTTTTCAGTTCCCAAAGCTTACAAGAGACCGGATTTCGTCGAGGAGTTACGTGCATTGCTTACCGAAGCTGGTACCGTGTCATTGGAGTGCAAGGTAGTCGGTGTACCTACGCCGGTATTGAGATGGTTCAAAGACAACAAGGAGATCAAGGCGGGTGATGTATTTGCTTTAACTGCGAATCCCGATGATCCGACCTCTCTCGGCGTGTATACTTGTGAAGCGGTCAACTGCATGGGAACCGCTTATTCCTCTTCGAAAGTAAATTATCATTCTCTCTTTCGAAGAATAATTTTATTACATCTATCAAACACGCTGAGGATATTCATTTCTTTACTTTCTTAGGTTCACGTAGCTGGAAGAGGAAGTCGAGAAGGATCGCTGAAACCGGCGGATGCTTTGGCACCATCCGGACCACTTCCGATATTCAGGCAGGTATTGCAAGACGAGTGCTGCAGAATTGGAGACACTCTTGCTCTATGTTGTCGCGGTAAGTCAGTTATTAATTTCCCGTTTCTGTATCAATATTTTTTGTCTATATCTGTATGATGCGTCTATTGTTAGTCCAAGTACCACCATGGCCAAAGGCAATTGCCTGGTACAACAAGGGAGGCCGTGTCGAGCCCAGCGAGAAGTATCACATAATCGAAGATGGAATCGGAGGATATTCGATCGAGGTGAAGCAAGTGGAAGCTGTCGATGAGGGTGAATGGAAGTGCGTTGCCACGAGCGAGGAGAATGTGAAACAATTCTCGAGCTGTTACGTGGCAATGTCTAGTAAGTGTTGTGATGATTGAAAACTAATAGATAAAAAGCATGATTTTTAAATATCCGTTTCATTTTTTTCAAGTTCCAAGAAACTATAGAAAACCGCGTTTCATGGAGAATTTGAAGGCAGTCTTGACAGAAGAAGGTCTTGTCTCGTTCGAATGCAAGGTTGTAGGTTTTCCAACACCGTTATTGAGATGGTTCAAAGATGGTCAGGAACTTAAGCCAGGAGACGTCTATCAGTTAACTGGGACTAATTCGTTAGGTGCGCTCTGAGATAATTATATATCTCGACTCGATATTCATTCCTGTCCTCCGTTTACGCATATTTATCGATATTTAGGTTCTTATTGCTGCATCGCGAGGAACTGCATGGGCGAAGCTGAAAGTACAGCTGAATTGACTATCGAGGACATTCAGAATCAGTTAAACGAAGAGGAACGTTTCCAGCTTTTGAGCATTAATCAACCGCCGAAATTTGTAAAAGGCCTCAGAAGCTGCGAAGCAAGAATAAACGAAGACTTTCGTTTCACGATACAAGGTACTCGTAATCTCTTTTATAAATAAATTGCTGAATTGTCTTATTGTTCATTTTACAATTTTGACTAAAACTATATTTTCTTTCCGCAGTGAGCGTCGCGCCAGAACCGAATCTTTCCTGGTACAGAGATGACGCGTTAATGAATGAGTCGGACAAGTATCGCATGGCAAAGGAAAATCTCGGCACATGTCACCTCGATGTGCTAAAGCTCGAATTAATCGATCAAGTGAGTACTCATGAGATACATTCTTGATCATTCTTGTAATGTGGGAAACAAATAATGAAGATGATATTACTCTTATTTTTGTTGTTCATTCTTCTCCCTTTATTTGTGCTTCTTTAGGCCGAATGGAAATGCGTAGCGGCGAACGATTACGGCCACAGTGTCACTTCCTGCTTCCTCAAATTGATCATTCCCAAGCATTACAAGAAACCGAAATTCCTTGAAAGTTTGCGTGCGATACTGTCGGAGGAAGGCGCCGTGAATCTGGAGTGTAAAGTCATCGGCGTCCCGCAGCCGGTTCTAAAATGGTACAAAGACAATGTCGAGCTCAAGCCCGGCGATATACATCGGATTATTTCTGGACAGGACGGAACCTGTTGCTTAGGGATATACACTTGCGAAGCTACCAATTGCATGGGAACTGTCAGTAGTTCTGCGTCTCTGTTGGGCTTCGAAGGTAATTGCTGTTGTACACATTACACACATTTACATTTTTAATCAGGCAATCGCGTTGTGTTCTTTTCTGAAAAAAATCGCAATTCTCTGCAATTCTCGCCTTTGCGTTCCAAATTTATGAAATTCGAATCTTTCGAAACTTGTTTTACTTTCGCAGATAAAAAGGACACAAAGGAGATTCAATCGTCAAATGGCCATGAGCTAGCAAGAAATCTATCGTTGTCGACGATACACGAGGAACGTACTTCTCAGTTGTACGATACTCCGCAAACCGATCACTCCGTTACTTTGGATGAGCGAGGCGAAGTGTCCTTTAGCTTTGACGGTAAGGAAGTATCAGTCAGTCTGTATGAAACGCCCGATCTCACCGAGGAAGAGGCACTGCAGATCGTTGAAATGTATGCTGATCAGTTGTCTGAGCACGTAACGGGTAAAAGATTTATCTAACTTGATTCTTTTATTATAGCATAATGAAGTGTTAGCGGTGATTATACGTTGCATTTTTCTGTAGAACATAATGTGATCGAGTTGCCGCCAATGAGATTCGTAAAAGAAACATCTACATCCAGTAATTTGCTGATGGAAGCCGTAGTAATCGACGTATCGCCTGATTATTTCATCAGCGCTGAAGACGGTGACGATTTGCGAACGGAGGCAGATTTCGAGGACGTTTCCATCATGGATGACGTGACGCACGTTCTATCGTCACCTGAACGTGAAGCTTCTCGAAGCTCTTTGAAGAGATCGGCTCGATGCAATGTGGACGAAGACGAGAAAGCTCCAAGTAGGCCACCTCGAAAGAAATCAATGAGCATTTCGTCGTCAAAAAGCGAAAAAAGCCAACGGTTCGAATCTGAGAGCTTTCACAGCGCTCAAAAAGAAGAGCCAGTGTTGTCGCCGCTTTCCTCTCTAAAACAGGATGATAGCGATACTTTCGCGGATGCTTTGTCCTCTGCGCATCTCTCTGTTACAGAGAGTTTAATCCAGAAACACGTTGGGGCAGAAAATAATACAACCGACAATAGAAAACGTAGCTTGAGCGCCGGACGATCGAGCGGTTCCAGCTTGGATGATGGAATCGGTATTGATTCATTTGATTCAATGACTGGTGTACCGAAGAAGAAACAACGCAAAAAGAAGCAACGTAAGGACAAAAGTAGCTCCGAGGAATATTCGGGTCCTAATGGCTACAAAGAAGAAATAATAGAAGGAAAAAAAGAGAAAGAATTGGAAGAGAAAATTGATACAAAACTGAAACCACGTCAACATATAGTATCAGTTGAAGAAACAGAAATCGGTGTTAGAAACGGGACTGCGCGAGAGACAATGAAAAAACTATTCGTCGAAGAAGAATCGTTAAACGGAAGCAGAAAAGGAACTGAAACGGCAGATTCAGATTTTCTGATTGAAGACCGTACTTTAGAGAAGATTCGAAAACCAAATGAAGATATTCTTCAAGAGCCAAGAGTAATCATGAATAAAGCTTTAGAGATATGTGAAAAAATCCCCGATACTTCAACGCAGTTGTTTAGTATTCATAGACGATTCGGCGACATATATCAAATGTTGGAAGTTTCTCAAAAAGGAGATATCGAAGTCTTGATGAATCTTGAAGCACCTTTACATGCCTTATTAACAACAATCAATGAAATCACATCAGCGAAAGACGTAGAAATCATTCGCGATATTTTCCAACCATCTATCGTTCAATTATCACGTACTATTGAAACTCTAGAGCTATCATCATTGCAACCTACATTGACAATTCTGGAGAAAGTCAATGAATGCATTTGTAATACTTCTGGTGATACAGAAGATTTATCCTCGATGAAATCAACCTCGGATGAATTTCGTATTGTATCCGAAAAAATTATGGACCCATTGATCGAGATTCAATTGGCATTGAGCACGATTTTAGATCATATGGAACAATCGAAACTTGCGATAAACGGTACCACTAGTCCCCAGCAACAAGTTTCAATGATGTCAGGATTTGCAACGTGCTTAGCAGAATTGAAAGAATGCGTATCCCATACGGCGCACACTGCGATGACGTTAAGAGAAAACGAAACGTTGAATAGCTTAATGGAATTCCAAGAGCCTTTATTGGATCTTCAAGTAGTTTTAGCGTCGGAGGAATATGCTCTTCTGGAACTCTCAATGATCAAGGAAACAATGCTCGCTGTTGAAAGATTACAAAACGTCATTGTGACTATACTGCAAAACTCGGGAAATTCAGAAGCGATCTCCCGAGTAGGAACAGTCCTCATAAGTCTAAAAGACACCGATAAACAAATATCAGAACTAATCGAACGATTGTCAGAGACGGAAGTTGCTCAGGCGCACGTATTGAAGAAGCTGAATATTGACGAAAGTTTAAGCGGTGTACATTTCGCGCTGTCATCGGTTTTGGAGAAGCAAGAGAAACATCTAGACTCATGCAATTTAATCACGTGCATCGAAGGGCTACGTCAGACAATCGGTTCATCGGCTGTTACAATCGCCAATCTAGAGAATCCGATTGACGACGAGATATCTCGAGAAATAAGCAAACTGAATGAATCATTATTAAATCTACAGAGAGATTTATTAACTGAAAAACATGAGCCAGGTGAAGAGCAAATTTTGAATAATTTGATGAGTCCTATTGCTAGATTGAAGGACATAGTTGGCAGCGTAATCGAAAATGGCTCCTCGATCGAATTAATGATGCCTATGTTGGAACTATTAGAGGAAATAGAAAAGGATGCAGCTCTCGTAGCAAAAGAAATATCGAAGAAAAAATCTCAAGAAGAAAATATCGCAAAATCCCGAAAGAAATGTGTGGAAAGTAAATTAAAGCAAGCAAAAGAGGGAGGCTTAAAGTCTGTTCTACCTGATCAGATCAGCCGTTCTTTAGATCCTATCAAACATTGGTTATCCACTAGATCCGAAGAGAGCACAAAAGAGGAAATGGAATCTGTGTTGAGTTTGACGATCGATGAATTGAAGAGAGATGTGACACAGATCGCAATTCAGGCGTCGTATTCCGAACCGCCGAATGACGAGAGTCTAATTGAAGCGCTGATTGATCTTCGAGAACCGTTAATTAGACTCAGAAACGCAATTTCAGTGTATCATGGACCAGAGGATCTTTCAGCTTTAGAAAACTTGGGTCATCCTATGAGACATCTTTTACAAACGATCATGGATGTTCTTCACGCGCACAAGGAAGAAGAATCACTACAATCGATAGCACATATCATCAAGCAAATCGATAATCAAGTATCGCTCTCAATCAAGGATGCTCTTTATCAGCAAGATCTTAAACAATCTGCCAAAGTATCTAATGTGGAAATGGAAAAAGAAGAGGACGAAGCTATTACAACGTCTCGGGAAACAATACCAGGCACTCTTACCGAGATTCCATCCACGCCGCTAGAAATCGGATCTATTGCGTTGTCTACTGAACAAATTACGATTGAGGACGATTCCAGAAAAGCAATAGATCATACAACGCCAGATATCACGTCAAAAATCATAAGCAACGAACAGCGAGACAGAGAAGTGAATGCGGGTAAATTAATCATGATTTTGTCAGAAACGTTAAAGAAACTTCAATTGGAAATGACTGATATCCTGGAGGATTTTGAGGAATCAACAGCGCCGAGCACTATGATCCCTCAATCGAAATTGGCCAATTCCCTTGAGGAATTAAGAAGAACTACTTCGACAATACGAGTGATGACTACCGTTTACGGCGAGGAAGCCAGATCACCCGAAGAAAAGATCGATCAGGCAACCTTAGTGTTAACTAATCTAATACAGCCGCTGACGAGCATGGCAGAGTTGCTTTCGAAATCGCATGAGCATGATATTTCAGAACTCATGATATTGAATCGGCTAACTCCTTTACTGGATGCGATAGAAAACAGCTTGATAAAGCAAACAATTGATTTCATTGGTAAAGACGGGGCAGAAAAGGAGCTCGAGTCTCTTCTGTGCCTATTGCAAGAGATCAAAGCGCATATTCCGATTGCGGTTCAGGCTATATCATTAAAACGAAAAATTTTAGAATCTCTTTGGGACATTTCGAAGCCTTTGGAGAACATTTTGAAACGCATGAACGATTTGAAAGAAGCCGCGGAAGATACTGTCGAGACAGATGTTGCAAAAATTTTAGCAGAGCCGACTGCTGCTCTTTTGGGAGATATTAAAACAGTTACGCAAGAATCAGACGCGCTGAATCGACGAGAACCAATGATTCATGAATTGCAAGATCTCTTGGAACCTCTGCTGGAATTCCATAGTTGCGTATCAATGGTGCAGGGCAGTCGCAAAAGTTTGGTTCCTGAAGTGTCTTTATTGAATGAACGAAAAAGCGTTATTCTGCGAGCAGTGGATGGTCTACAAAAGCAAGTTTGTCACACTATCAAGGCGATCGAAAATATGAAGGAAGCTATTTTATTCAAGGAATCCCTGGCGTTACTAAATTCTGCAATTTTACAGGTACAAAAACAAATTGGTAAGACTGACTATTCACGCCGATCCAGCAACGTTAATATTCCTCTTCAACATCGACTTACGGGTACGTTAAGTCGTTTAGCCAACGCCATAACAGCTTTGGAAGAACACGCTGATAGAGATACGCATGGAATTATATCTAAATGCTTAGAAGCATTGCAGAAACAAATCTCCTTTGCGCAAACGCAATTTATCCAAATGGGCAATGAACCGACCGATGAAGAGGCGATTGTGGAAGGCTTTCTTTATCCGACTAATCAGCTTCTGTCTGCATTGAATATTCTTAAAGAAAATGCACGGAAAGCACCTACAGCCATCTCGTGTGAATTAATAGTTCAGCTTCGAGAATTGGCCGATTCTATCTCAGAATTGAGTTCCTCGTTAACGACGCACAGAACAGAACTTGTTCAAGAGACTTCCAAAACAGCGCCGATCGTAGAAACCTTTTCTGCCGTTATAGACGTATTGGATCATGTAAAAGATTCTATCGTAGTTGTAGAAAAAATTATCGCAGTTGAGCAGAAAGAAATCACGATTATGAAAGTAGAAACTGTTACTGATGAAATCATTGAAGTATCGCAAAAAGAAATCGAGAGCATCATTCCAATTGCGGAAATGCCATCATCTAGTGCAGTAGCTCAAGAAATCCTTCAGTTGGAGATTGAAGATACATCCGTAAAGACACAAATACCAATTTTAAAAGATACCGAAACGATAACTCATTCTGAGAAGCTGGAAGAGATAAATCTGGAAAATATAAAAAAGCATGAAGAAAATGAGAGACAAAAGAATCTGATGGTTCAGATATCGAAGTTTAATTCTGCAATGAATAACTTAACACAACCATTAAAGGAATTCATTCATTTCATGCAATCTGCAGTGCAAGTATTGCCACTTTCAAAATCCGAAGAGGACAGACGGAACATACAAGAGCTAACGGCATTGGTACAGATTCTTTATGATCTACAAGCTACGAATATCTCTATTAAGACGACATTATCTTCTTTATGTATTACAGCATTGGACAATCAATTTTCTCGGATGGGAGATATACTTGTTGACTTGGAGCATGCTATCAGTACGGTTATTTCCTTGACTGACGAAGGCATAAAGCCAGAATTAAAGGAGAGCATTATGATGTCTTTACAGTCTTTTGCCGAACCTTTGAATGTTTTCGAAAATATATTGATGTCTGTATGTGAGACACTCGATAAAGATAAATCGATCGTCACCGAAAATGGAGAATCATTGTCCGTAGTTATAAAAGATTTAATATTATACATCAGTAATACCGTTAAATCTTTAAACGCGATTGAAATTCTGAAATGCGTTAAAATTACCGAGGAAAAAGAAGTGGAGATATCAAAAATAAAGGAAGAGATGAAGGATATCGAAGAAACAACCGCGCAATCGTTCGAGGAACTTATAGAAACCATTATGGATTCTCAAGAACAGGTAGAATACGATAAAACTTTGCTAATTAAACCTAATTTGTCCGGCATAGTTCTAACTGAATCAAAAGACATCGATAATTTAAAACAAATGGAAGTAGAATCAGAATCAAATAAGATACTCACTAAACAGGCAAATAGTTCAGTGGAACAAGTTGAAACCTGCGTCCCAGATACGACAGAGACACTGCAACAAACATTAACATCTTCATTAGGAGATAATCAAATGAAGGAATTACTTACTGAAGAAAAAACTGTAACAAAATCAATAGCAGAATTTTCGGAAGAAGTTCACGAACAAAGTCTGGCAACAATTGATCAAGAAAAAATAGAATTAATTCAATCATTTGAAGACAATGTAATACAGGAAGAGCAAATAAAAATTGAGACTTTACGAGCAATTATCTCTCCTCTTCAGGTACTACACGTATCATTCGATGAGATTGGAGACCTGGGAGTCTTGAAATTATTCAATGAAAAAACAATCGCATTCTCGTCTCTGATCGAACCATTGCTAAATTTGATACTTCCAATACCATCTGAAGAAACGCAAGATTTAAAGCAAAACATGATAACGATACAAAAATTTTCTGTCGCATGTATCGTGGAAGAGCTGCAAAAATCAATCGCTATAATTGAAAACCAGGTACAACTTAGTATCGCAGCCGGAATCGATGGAACAGCTAAAACGGACTTGATGTGTGCTATCAAAAAACCTTTAGCAGACTTAAGGATATCCATTGCATGCGTCGAATCTGAGCCAGCAATTTCTCAACTTATTCAACAGCAAGCGGTATTTCCGGCTGCTAAGCAGATTGCAATTTTACAAACTCTTACCAAATCAGTGGAAGAATTTGGGAAAAGATTTATGGTTATTATTGCTCAACTAAAAACAGAAGCAGAACCCGTAAAATTGCCGCAAACTGCTAAACGAGAAGATGAAAAATTAGATCCGGAAATTCTGCACAAGATCATTGATCCAATTCACGTTTTACGAGAAGCACTCACTCAAATTGAGGAACTCAATATTGACAAGACCGAATTATTAGAAATACAAGAAAAGAAAAGCGAAATTGTTCGCTTGAATGCTGTAGTACATCCTCTTGAAAAATTAGAGCAGTCGCTAATCGCAAGTATGCAGCATATTAAGATTGTGGAGGAGGAGATCCCAAAAGAATTGAACGAAAATCAAATTTTATTAGCAAATGCGAATCTGAAACCCGTGCTAGAAGAGCTAAAAGATTCGATTATTGCAGTGCAGCAACAAGCAGCTTCAAACGAAAACACTTCTACAGCAAAAATGTTGAATGAAACGTTGGAAGGCCTGAAAGTGCCGTTAGAAGCTGTTGAAGCAATCGTCGATCATCTTGAAGAAATTACCGAAAGGGAAAAAATGTCAACCTTATTAACATTTGCAAAGTCAATGGAAGAAACGGCAGATCAATTGATAACTATAGGAAAACAGGAAGTAACTCAACCAGAAATTCGGGAAGCTTCCCTGCTGAAAACAGTGACTATTTTAATTGAAGGAATGCAGAGCGCAATACTGAAACTTGAGGATGAAATATTCCGAGCATCGGAAACGAAAGAATCGATAAAAATCATCGCTTTAGAATGCATGGTGCAACCATTGCAAGAGCTACAACAATCTTTCTTGACTGCAGCTCATCAAGAAACCATTCTATCATTGCAACGATTACCGATCAAATCGATATTGGACAACCTAAGTAAATCCGTCGCAGTGATTCAGGATCAAGTTACTATGATCCAGGATAAATTACTCATGGAAGCTGATACGGATGATGTGACGATACTGAAAGATTTCGCGAGATCGCTTGGTAATTTAAGAACATCGACAGTGGTCCTTCAGCAGCTGAATGTGATAGAGAACGCTGGTCAGCAGATTGTGGAAATAGAAAACGCATCCGCATTGCAAGCGTTTGCAAAGTCCATCGAGGAATTCAAGAAGTGTTGTTCCATTATTATCACACGACCGAGAGTTATGCAAGCATTTGCGATAAGCGCGGAACTTAAACAGACCAAAGTGGACGCGCAACTCCTCGAAAATATCATCACGCCTCTACGAGTATTGCAAGAACAGATCTTGGTTATCGAAGAAACGAAGATGCAGGAAACCGAGATTTTAGATATCGCGCAAGAGAGAAAATCAGCGACAGTATTGAGCAGTTTGGTTGGTCCTTTGCAGCAACTTGAGAAATCTTTCGTCGCAACGGTGCAAAAGGAGCACGTGATCGAGCATGATGGGCACAATTTAATGCCTGAACCGCTTTCCATGAATCTGGAGAAACTTGATCTGCAGCCCATCCTCGAAGACATACAGAAATCCATCGCTATTGTACAAGAGCATATGGTATTAGAAGCGGGAAGTCAGATTGTGTCGGAAGCGGAAACTGATGCTTTGCTGAAATCGATCGCGCAGCCTCTAGTAGATTTGAAAGCTTCCGTCGCCTCTATTCAGCAGGCAACTGCAATCGCGCCCGAATCGTTGAATGAATTCACCCAACAACAAAGTGCATTGGAAACGTTCGCCGAAACCCTGCATAATTTATCGGAATGCATAGCGATGTGCAATCATCAGCAATTAATCATGGAGCCCGCGGCGGACACTATTTCCGAAGATGCCTCATCTTTAAACACATGGGCAGACATAATTGAGGAGCCTCTTTCAAAAGTGACACGTCCAATGGTCGTCGATCAAGGCGCGATCGAATCTCCGGCTGAAATCGCAGTGTCGATCTCGGAGGACGAAGTCTCCGCGTTGAAAACGCTAGCAAAACCGCTGACCGAATTACGAGAATGCTTGGCTCTAATGGTCGAAGAACATAAGACAGTCGCGCCGAGTGAAACAACACCTATTTTGTCAGAAAAAGAGAACATCTCATCGCTACAGACAATGATACAGCCTTTGTTGGAGTTGCGAGATGCGGCTGCGATAGTGATCCAAGAACAAACAGCTATCGAACGTGCTAATGATCATTCGTTCGTCATTGATGGTAAAAACGAGTTTGCTCTTCGTCCTCTGATAGAACCATTGGAAGAATTGCGTCATTCTATCGCGATAATACAAGATCAAATGTTGATTGAGACGCCATCGGCGCATCAGCAAAGGAACATTATATTAAATACATTGGCTGAACCATTATTTGATTTACAACGCGCCATATCCGTTTTAGAAACACGAGTAATGTCGCCAGATATCGAGTCGATGACCGAGGATACAAGCAATGGTTGGATCACGGAATGTTTAGCGATTCCATTGCATGAAATAGAGAGATCGATAGTCGACATCCGACAGTGCACTGTAATAGAACCTGTAACCGCAATCGCGGAAGAAGCATTAACGCCAGATAGGTCCATCATCGAAAAATTAATGACACCAATGGAAAACATTAAATTAATTATATTACGCATAGAAAATAATTCAGCTGAGACTAAAGCTCTCAGAACAATGATAGAACCATTTTCTAGCGTACAGAAGAATTTGACACTATTGAGAGATGAGTCTAATTCGTGTAGTGTGAACGAAAAAAACAGCATCGATGCTGTTGTTGAATCCTTTTCTGATCTTGAGACATGCATTTCAATCTTTAAGAACGAAATCATTGGCAAATCGTTCTCGGAACAATCAGTTACAACAAATCTAAATTCACCATTAAGCGAATTGCAACGTTCCATTGAAATCGTGAAGAAATCGCCTACTGCACGTCTAAAAGATTTGGAAAAACCGCTGGAAATTGTGCAAAATGCACTTGGAACAATTTTATCGATACAACAAGATGGAAAACTTTCCGAATTATCGACAAAACTACAAAATACCATCTCGGATATCAACGAGTCTATTGAATCCATTAGATATAAATTGGATAAACAACAGGAACCGATCATTGTGGAAGTTCACATCGAATACGAAGCACTAGGAATGTTGACAAAACCTTTGCAGAATATCAAACAGTGTATTGAGCAGATTCAGCAGAAAGAACCGAATATTGCCGATACAATAATTAGTGCCTTGCAGAATCTCGAGAAATCTATAGCCATAATACGAGAGCAATCAGCTGATAAACCGTTGGTAGAATCGCAACATATGAATCTCGACACTATGACAGGATTATCAAAGAATTTGATCCCATGCTTGCACGAATTGCAAGAATCAATAGATGCGACAAAAACATTGTGGCACGAGAAAGCAATGCTAGAAGGATTAACAATCTTGGAAGAACCACTGCGTGGATTACAAGATATAATGAAAATTATCTCTCATCAATTCTTAGTAGAAGAAGAAAACATTTGGAAAATAGATGAAACAAAGATAATACCTCCAAAGAAATCTACGGAAATAAATAATTCGGAAATTGAAACAGCTGAAAAAAATGATAATATAAAAGAAAAGATAAAGGCGGATGTACAAGAAACTGAGTTGGCACAAGATAACGATTTATTAATAGCGGATAATAATGCAAAAAGCGCAGGGGCTGAAGAGAAATTAGAGAACAAAGAAGAAAAAATGAAAGAAAAGGAGGAAAATAAAGAAAAAATTTTGATACAAAAGGAAGCAGGAGAACAAACAATTGATAAAGCTGGAAAGAAACAAGAAAAAGGAAAAGAGGCAGAAAGACATAAAAAAGAACAAATACAAAATGAAAATGAAAAACAGGAAAAATCAGAAAAAATTGAAAAAACGGAAAAAGTCGAAGAAGAACAGCAGAAAAGAAAGGAAATGAAACAAGTAAAAGAAGAGGCAAAGCAAAATGAAGAAAGCATACCAAATGAGAAGATAAAGCAAGATAAGAAGGATCATGAGAAAATAGAAAAAGCTATAAGTATAGAAAAAGAAGAAAAAATTAAAGGAATAAAACAAGTTAGTAAACAGCAAGAAGAAGTGAATACACTTAACGACATAAGAAATGAAATAGAAGAATCTAAGAAGATTATAGATGATATTAAAAAGGGAGAAAATAAACAAATAAATAAAGAAGATCATGAAAAAATGGAGAAAGAAAACACCAAACAAGAAGAACAGAAGATTAAAGTGATGGAAAAAGCAAAAGATTCGAAAGATGTAAAAGGAGATAAGAAAAAAAGCACAAAGGAAGATAAAAAGAAAGATAAAATTGAAGGAGTTAAAAAAGAAGAAGAAAAAGAAACAAAGGAAAAAGAAATTGACACGACGCATCAAGAAATGCAAAAACCTGCAACAGAAGAAATGAAAGAGGAACAGAAACAGAAATACGAAACAGAAACTGTAGCAATGAAGAAAAAAGAGGAACAAGAGATTTTCAAAGACGACAATAAACTGAAAAAAAAACAAGATAATATTGAAGATGGGGAGTCTGCTTTATCATTAGAAAAAGATAAAGGCATTCAGAAAACCGAGGAAAGGATTATTCAATTAAAAAAAGAGGAAGAGCCAAAACAACAAGAACAAGCGAAAGAAATAAAGGAGAAACAAAAAGAGCAGAAAGAAATAATTGCAACAGAAAAAGAAAAAATAGAAAAAGTGGAAGATAAAAAAGTTGATGAATTAGAAAACAAACAAGAAGATGATAGAAAAAAATTAGAGAAAGAAAGAAACGATACTAAAGATAAGGAAACTGTTGTATCATCAGAAAAAGATAAGGACATTCAGAAAAATGAAGAAAAAAGCATTCAACTAAAAAAAGAAGAACAAAAACAACAAGAACAAGCAAAAGAAGTAAAGAAAAAACAGAAAGAAGCAGCTACAATAGGAAAAGAAAAGAAAGAAAAAGTAAAAAAAGTAGAAGATAAGAAGGCAGCTGATGAATTAAAAAACAAAAAAGAGGAATCTGATAAAGGGAAACAACTCATAGAAAAAGAAGAAGATAAGAAAAAAGATGAAGTTAAAAAGTCAGAAAAAGAAAATGAGGAACAAAAAGAAATTCAAGTCGAAAGAGCAAGAGTAGTAGATGATGGACAAATGAAAAAGTATATACAAGAAAGTAAGAAGGAGTCCACACAAGAGAAAGATAAACAGGAAGATAAGAAAACAGAGAAAATAAACGAGCAAAAAGACGAGAAAAAGGAAATCATTTACACAGAAGAGAAGATACAAGAAGCACGAAATGAATATGTAAATGATATAAAGAAGGAAACTGATGAAGATAAGAGCAAACGGCAATTAGAGAAAATGAGAGAAGATCAACAGAAAGAGGACATATATATAAAACAAGCCCAAGAAGTAAAAATGGATAAGAAAATTCGGGAAATACGATCGAGAGAGAATGAAGATTTATGGTCGAAAACAAACGAAGTTGAAGAAGAGCAAACGTTTGTCAAAAAACTACAAGAAGAAAGAGAATATCACGGTGATGAAAAGGTGGAAGAATCAAGAAGAAAACAAGAAGAACAAAAACAATGGAGGCTACAAGATAACAGAGATCAATTGCAGAAAAGAAACAAAGAGAATACAAAGGAAGAGGAACGGATTAACAAAACTAATAAATACAGAAGCGATGCACAGAAAGAAGAAAATAATTATCAGAAAGGGAATGACAAGAAGAAATTCTACGAAATTGAAATAGAGAGTTTGCAGAAGAAAAAGATGATAGACTCTTCTCAAGTTAGGAGAGAAGAAACTAGCTATGAGATAGAAGAAAGAAGAAGAGACGAGACAAAAATCAGGAGAGACGAGACTGCTAGATTATTATGGGAAGAAGAACAAAGGTTACGAAGACGACATGACGAAGAAATGTTTAGAAATAAACAGAGAAGAGAGGAGCAAATAAGAGAGAATGAATGGTCTAGAAGACGCGAAAACGAATCCGATCATTTTCTCAAAAACATGTTAGAAACTAGGAGCAAAGCCGACAAATCGATTGCGATGTTCTCCGACATTGATTACCCGCGAGAATACACCTCTCGCTTTGATTCCGGCATATCAACGCTTTCCAGCAGTTCCAGATCATACAGTAGTAAAGATTCTTTATCTTCACTCAATAGAAAAAGACTCGATGATTATTGGGATTATAAATTACATGGTTTTTCCATGGACAAATATTATTTCGACGCTGGACCATCGTACAGAAGACGCAGAAAAAGGGAAAATCGTATGATTCGCGCAAGATCGATTAGCTTGCTGAAGTACGAGGATTATTCCACTGAAGACAGCGATGCCACCATTGTACCTAGCACATATCGACGTAGCAGATGCACCAAAGCGGAGATCACCTCACGTACTAATTTTGACATTTACGAGTCTGCTCCGTGCATTTATAGCAGTCAAAATGAGGTAATTATTCAATATTAAATAATTTCGTAGAATTTCATGAATGGGATACTACTTCGTAAAATTTTTACAAAATTATTCATTGCAGGGATTTACCTGGGATAAACCCAAAAAGCCATCGTTTTGCACAAGATTAACAAACAGAGTCGTAGAAGCAGGCATGAGAATAAGGCTAACCTGCACCGTTCTCGGTAATCCGGAGCCGCGTGTTTATTGGCTCAAAGACGGCGAAAAATTGGATATATCAACCACTCGCTGCAAAACGCGATATGAGAACGGTATGGCTTATCTGGAATTATATGATGCAATCGCCGACGATGCCGGAATCTATACGTGTGTAGCTGAGAACGCTCATGGCACTTCGAGTACCGAATCGACCTTAAAAGTTTATTCCGATTATAAGCCTATGCAGATGCCACCAACTTTTGTAAGATCGATCACAGGTATGTTTGCAATACGTATGTTTTAAAATATATCATCCAATTTATTCATCTTGTATTGATCTCAATTCGTTTTCTCACAGATGCTTATCGACATGCCGATCGCAAACTGATCCTAGAATGTCGCGTACGGGCACATCCAGTTCCTTCGGTCTCCTGGTTGAGACACGGACAAGTTCTACAAGGGGATCGCTATAAGCAAAGATACCTCGATGATGATATCTATCGATTAGAGATAACAGATCCTAATGTCACGGATAACGGACAATATACATGCCATGCAACGAACGACTTGTGTACCGAGAAGATATCTCATATGGTTCATATCGAAGGTAACTACAATATTGTATATCGTGATACAGATACATCTGATTATCATTTGATGAAGAACATAATATTCCAGATCGAGAATGGGAATCTACGAAGCGAAACGATCGAACTTTGAGCGACGAAACTGCATTCGAAGTTGCACGACCACGATTCTCCAATTCATTGAAAGATTATTGTGTACCCGCTGGTGGAACCATTGCTCTTCAAGTAGAAGTCAAAGGTAAGTCATTTATGCGTATTAAGTTTCGAGATTTTCATCGAGCTCATTGTAGGCGTACCGGCTCCGGAAGTGAAATGGTTACGCGGTGATCGAAAGGAGCCGATCGCGATACCGAAGGCAAGAACTATTACCGAGCGTGGATTGCACACGTTAATTGTACCAGAAGCGACAGAATCAGAAAAGGGCACATACGTGTGCAGAGCAATCAACGCCTACGGGCAAGTAGACATGAGCGCAATAGTGGACGTAATTTCACCAAGCGCCATCGACGGTGGAAAACCGGCGACGTTCATCTCGAGACCAGCCAAAAAGTCGATCGACGTAACTGTTCACGAAGATGTCAGTATTTCATTTCGGGTTCACGGAATCCCCAGGCCGCGCGGTAAGCTTCAACGTTGCTTTCAGCGACTTCTGATCCTTCGTACAAAGAACTCGTTTCCTTTCCTCTCTTCCTTTTTTTTTTTCTTTTTTTGATTCTCCCTCTTTTCATTTCAGTGATGTGGATGAAGGGACTGACGGACATCACGGATGGGCCGAGATCATATAAGGAGAGCATTGACGATTACGTTCGATTAACATTAAAAAGAGTCATACCTTCTGACGAGGGTACCTATTGCATCTTGGTTAAAAATAGATATGGTTGCGACAGAAGTTTTTTCTCGATCAAGGTGAGAACTTTTGTAAACAAGTAATAATCGGCTGAAGGAAGATATGCAATGAATAATTCAATAACAAACAGGTAAAACAACGTGCAAGATCATTAACGCCATCGCCAGATTGGAATTCTATTATCGAGACGAGGGAAGACTACGATGATGACATGTCCTATGTGAAAAGTAAGTTTTGCAATTGTTTTAAAATAAAATCGCCTGAAGATGATCGTTAAGAGCAATTGATTCCTCGCAAGATTCATTTCAAAAAATGCTGCAACGTATTCATACGAGCATTGTTAATGTGAGATACAATAGACTGCAATTACATAATTCTATTGTATATTGCATTAACGCGTATTATATCTCGTATTATTAAAATTAGAATGACAAACAGTTCGCTTTATGCGCTACATCATACATTTTGGCTTCAATTTCAATGGCTGGACGCCAGTTAATGCACCTGGATTAAGTAGGCGTAAGCAATGGCGTCAATATTTAGGCTGAGTTTCGTTTTGGATTAATACGCTCAATCGAAGATCTCCTTGGATACATACATAAATCAATCCTCGAGACAAACGAGACGTTATTCTGAGATTATTTCTCGATTAAATCCGAAATTAGCGTGTTCGCGATATATCGTAGATGTACAATCACGCATTTGCTTGTAAATCGTAAAATAACATTCGACTTTCCTTCGCTCGGCGAACATCTCGAGTTATTTTCGTTTACCTTCCTTACTCATTCCCCGCCAACATCGCGGGCTGCATAAATTCGAAATTCAGTTACTGTTGGGACGCGAATCATTTCGTGTACCATACTTTCGGAAATCTTGGGTTTTATTACGATAGTTCGTGTTTTAGAAAGAAAGTAACGTTTCGCAAAGTGAAGAATAATTCTTTTCTCTCTGATCTCCCTCGTCAATATTCTTAGTCTTTCGATCTTTATCGAAACACCATTTCATCGTGAATTTATTACTTACTTTATTTTAATATTATTATTACGTAAATCAATGATACTGTTTGCCCACAACACATTTATATTCACTCACATACATTATTGCGATTATTAATACATACCGCCGCGAGAGAAATGAAATAAAATTGATCATGAAGCCGCACGATCATGGGATTGTCGCCGATGATGAGAACGGGAAGATTATTTCACGGTTGCGATGTTCATGGACCAATAAGAACTGCCTGATTATTGATTTTTTAGAATATCTATACGGACATCGAGGTTAGTCGCGATAAACAAAAATAATACAGAATCTATTTATGAGCATCTGTAACAAACTCCGCGATTAATCATGCATGATTTTTATTAGATATACCCGGTCCGATCAGTAGTGAGCCCGTTGTTATTGATGGCGGAAGAAATTGGCTATCACTGAACTGGGGTAAAGCGGAGAGAAGAGGACCTGCTCCAGTGATCGCTTACAAAGTCGACGCCTGGCTCTTAGGCGGTGACGGGGGTGCGCGATGGGTGGAGGTGAGCGAGAAAGGATACCCTCCAATGAAATAAAAAGCTTGTTTCAATTTCAATTGTTATCCCAAATCCACACCTACTCATCGATTTCCCCTAGCTGGGTATCACGCCGATCAACGCGTTCGATGCGTTCAATTTGCGGCCAGGCGGAGAGTACAAATTCCGCGTGACACCGCGAAATCGTTACGGTTGGGGCGAATCTGTTATCATGACGAATTCGGTGTTAGTGAGCAAGAGCACCGATCTTCCAGAATTTACAAAGATTCTGCCAGGCCAATTGAAGGTCCTCGAGGGAACGCCGATAGAATTGGAATGCGAGGTAAGCATGCGAAATAGCTTGATCACCAGTGATATCTTCTCATGCACTACCTTGAATTATCTCCTTCAGGTATGCAGCGATTCCAAGATGGAAGTACGGTGGTACCGCGAGACAACGGAAATAGATTCGCATAATGATTCGCGATTCATGATACGTCAGAAAATGTCTAAGTGCTCTTTGACGATCGCGAACGTCAAAGAGGACGATTCTGGAAGATACATTTGCGAGGCGAACAACAAAATCGGTAAAGTCTCCTCATTCGCTAGGGTTCTCGTTGTTACTGACCCAAGAATCATCGAGGCCGACGCAAAGCTTAAGTAAGTATAATATGCGTTTCGTAATAAATATGTGATCATATTAATATATTATTGTAACGAGAAAAGATTGCCAATAACATCGCATGATTCCATCAGAAATTTGAACATCGAGGATAAACCACCACAATTCACCATGAGAATACGCGACAGACGAGTACAGACGACCTATCCGGTGAGACTTACCTGTCAGGTCACCGGTCATCCCGTGCCAGAGATCGCGTGGTATAAGAATGGAGTGAAAATTTCTCAAGATGGTAATTATCAAGATTAATTGACATTTCTATAATTGATTTCATAATTGACATGACGTTCCTACGTCGATCGTCCTTTTTCCCTCAGATCGCTACATCTTTTGGGACGATGACTCAAACTTCCACACTTTGGAGATAATCCATTCCACCCTCGATGACTCCGGATGCTACATGGTGACAGCAAAGAACGTGAACGGCTCGGTGTCTTGTCGATGCACCCTCGTGGTAGACAAAGGAATTCGCGCCTACATCGCTCCAGAATTCCTACGTGGTCTCGATGCCGCTTACACGACTCCCTTAGGCGGTGAATTACGGATGTCCGCGCAACTTGAAGCTTATCCAAGTGTCGGGATAGTCTGGTGAGCGTTGCTTTAACTGAAGCAGAGAGAATTTACGTTATCGAAGCGAAACTTGATCGGCGAGTTTATTCCGCGTTCACGTGTCGAGCCAAGTCTCAATCCGTTGGTGTTACGTGCCTTTGGCTCGCAGCTTCCCATCAGTAAGTGGCATTTCGCAGTCATGTCGGAGTCAGTATTACACGATGAAAGTTAAACGCGCTTTGTCGGATGGTGCAACAAGCCAGTCTCGAAGCCAAGCAAAACTGCGAACGAACGCCGTGTAAGATCGCCAATATATTCAGAGCACGAAATTCATCTTGATAGAAATTTTAATGGATTTTTCGCGATATAGGCCATTCCACATTCGATAATACTGACTTTCGGAATGACTTTCGGTAATTCGCGATAATTCGGACTTTTGCGATTCAGAATTCTTTCAAGATCCCTCCCCGTGATAATCGTCGCTTTTTATAGGCATCGCGATGGCATCCGTCTGCGACCCAGCAGAAGAGCCGCGATGACGCTGAATCATGACGGCACTGTTCAATTTTGTCTGGCTAACGTCACCGCGCGGGACGCCGGTGTCTACAGCTGCACGGCTACAAATGCTGTCGGTCATGCCGAGACGTCCACCAGAATGGCTGTGATCACGGACGCGATTCTAGATCAGTTCCTCCCAGTTGGTGAATCGCCCGATGTTGCAGGCGCGTCCCTGGGCGTGCCGTAAGTTCGATCACGCATCATCATCGCGTACATCAACGGCTGTTGTTATGAGCAACTACGAAACCGCGAGACTTTCAGGTATTCGAAGGAGCCACTCTTCGTTACGAAACCGTTATCCACCGAAGCGGTGGAGGGCGATACGGTCATCATACTCTGTGAAGTGGTCGGAGACCCCAAGCCAGAAGTGATATGGTTGCGCGATTTTCTCAAGGTAAGCTGCACGACCTCAATTTCTCCGTACTCGTGGTTTCTCGTTCCTTTTCGAACGTACGTTAGACGACGAGTGTGCCGAAAGTAAACGAGAAAACACGTCCGATATGTCAACGATTAATCAATCGCGATTAAATTATGACCGACCGGCAAAGAGAAAGACGTACTTCGTGCAAGCAAGCGCGCGTACGAGAGACACGCGCCTAACGCCGCTTTGATTCGCGTTATATGGGTCAAATTGCGAAAATGAGAAACGGCTGCGTAATGTATTATATCCATAAACGGATAGGGCATTGTATGCGCCGAGGAAACGGCATTGACATTGGCCAACCTTTAGATGGTGCCGGCGCGTTACATCGCATTACATTTTTCTTCCTTTTTTCTTCGTTTTTATGCGGACGAAGAAGTAAAAAATTCTCGGCACATCGTGCGCGACGAAAGAGATTCCTCGTCGATCGACGATCCGCATATATCCAGGATGGCAAACGGAAGTGATGCGTCGATGCTGAAGAAGCGCGTGCGTCACACCGCACGATATCTGCATGATCGCGAGATGTGTATACGGAACAGTATCCCCACTTGTCATCGTCGGTTAGCTTTCTTCGTCGATGGATCGGCGTTGTAACATACGAGCGGCAAAACAGTCGTCGTGTAACTTTAGCGGATGAACAGCCTCTCCGATCTCCGAAGCGACGCGATATCGCCGTACCGTCTCATCTGAAACGCGATTACGATTTTATTATTATTTTGATATATTTTATTATTATATAAATTCTGCAATCATAATAATAATATTTAACGATCGGCAAATGATAAGCATTTGATGAATGATATTCGTATAAGGGAAATCAAACTTGACTTGATGTGGTTTACGATAATGTAAGTGTAACATTTTATTATTAATTGAGTTACTAATTGAAATTAATATGGTGGAATTAATAATTGATATAATTGATATCTAGTTATTTTTAAAATGTTAATAAAGTATATATTAATTATGATACATGATATCAATCAATAATGTCATCAAACGAAAGACAGACGCAAAAGTAAAATCAAACAAGATCATTCGTTAAAATAAGAAAATTATATAAACTTGTATTACATAAAATATATTGCACAGAAAACTTACCGGAAAATTAGCAACGGTGTAATAAATTTCTTCCTTTGTTATTTATGAATGCACAAACATTGTATTACGGAGTCATTTAAATACATTTAATTCATTTAAATCATAATTGCAATTCAAAAACGAGTTCACGTTGTCTGGTGCATAAACGAATCTCGTTACGCGACACGGCCTTCTCACCAAATTCGTGCTATGTCTAAGACACGATTTATACGTATGTTTTGCAATCGGGAAGTATCCTCCGCATAAATTGTAGCGTAGGCGACCGTAAAGTGACAGGTGCAAAATAGATGCATCTCTAGGTGATTCATTATGATCGCGAATTCAAGGATCGGACATTGCGTAGTTCACCGATACCGTCTAGACGCGCCTAATTAATCCAAATTGAATCACGAAAAGCGCTGAAGAACGGGCATATGTACGATACGAATACACGCGGTGATATGCGTAATGTACGATCCTATAATACAACCAGATCAGACTGCAGCGATCTGTTCGACTTTCGCTCCCTATATGGGTTAGAGTCATGACGAAGTTATCTCTTACCTCTCTTTCATCGCTGTCCTTTTCGCTAGCGATACCGCACGCTGGGTTTTAACCCCGTCAGAGAATCTTGCGTAACCGACTAGCGTCCCAAGTTCCGTCGTGCATGCTACGAAATTTCAGCTCGCCACGGGAGATCGAAGGGAACGCAATCAGCTCGAGGACGCGTCGAACGTCATCCGAGTCGACGTCGATCGTGGATTCGTGACTCTAATACCGCAGACGATAGATCGAGGAATCATGGAGACGGGGAAGAATTCGAGCGGTTTCTGCATCATTGCGCACACCTGAATCACTTCTTCGTGCTTCCTCGGCGAATTCGCATTGCGCATCATGTGACCGAATGCCGTGTTACTATCGTCAGCGATAAAACTCACGTGAATGTAAGCGAGAACGGAACGCGCGTGTCGATAAGAAACGGTTTCCGAGTGTGGTTGCATCGAACATGCGAGCTGCGGATTTCTCGGATCAGCGATCTCCCGCGCATTCGTGTCTGTCCCTAACGTGACTACTCTCCTTGCAGCCCGACTATTACAGGGACGCACCTCACTTCCGACTGGTGGGCGCTGGACCACAGTACCGATTGGAGATCCCTTACGCCAAGCTCGACTTCACCGGAACCTACTCTGTGATAGCCCGCAATTGTCATGGGGAGGCGAAAGCTGTGATCTCCCTGCAGATCTATGCTAAAGGTGAGCCGCGCGCAAGCGAGAAGACTCTCCGTGCCTCGCGCAAACTCAAACCAGGGATTTTTCTTTCGCAGGCCAAGGCAAGGAGGAGAACACGCAGTCTCAAGGGTAAAGTTATCGCGAGAATATAATTGCATGATCTGATTATATTATTTTTAGCTCCTTATTTATAAGAAAGCTCCCGACCGTAGGAAGGTGTTGACCCTGCCGATCGTGAAGAGGGAACTGCGAGACATTAGGTGTTGCGACGGCGACGCCGTCACTCTCGAGTGCAAAGTTCACGCCGCACCGGAACCGCCGTTAGTCCGCTGGGAGCGCGGAGGCAAGGTAACGAGTAATGCATTAATACCTCGCGTTAATTAACATCGTTAACGAAATCCACGCAACCTACGCAATCTGATGCCTATTAGATTATAGCTATGGTGGGCGACTTCGCCGCGGAATTCGACGGCGAAACAGCGCGATTGAGCATCCAGCACGTCTATCCCGAGGACGAGGGCGAATATACGTGCGTGGCTTACAATGACCTTGGGAAAGCTTATACATCAGCCTGCCTGGTCGTCGATGGTAATCTCACATAATTGTTTGACCGTTTCGCGAGAGCTACGCGAGTAAAAATGCGGCACGAATCGCCATTCTCTTCTTCAGTATTTATGCTAATCATCGGTCACTTTCAAAGTTTGCGCAATACAAAGAACGCGTGATTGATGAAGGCGAGTCAATCATAACTTGGTGTACAATAATGTACATTCGTGTCGGCGTGACAAAAAGCGACAACAAAGCGACTATTAATAATCCGATATAACGCGAAGAAGAACAATTGCGCGTGTTACAGTGCCCGAAGGGAAAGAGAATATACTGAGCCAAAGATTGACGAGGCCGGTAGGCTTGCTATCAGCGGGCTCAACCCCGAGGTCAACACCGCGATCTACGCCGATTAGGAGTCTATCACCGACAGTTTCGCGTAAGTGAAAGCAGAATGTAAAACACAGTTCCACGGTCCATGTTAGATACTTGTAGATAAACGCAGTTTCTAGAGAGAGAGAAAAAGAGAAAAAAGAAAGAAAAACAGAACAGAGATCTCGATTTGAAAAAAAAAATCAGACCGAGGGAACTGCCTTCCAGATGGTCGCGAGTTCAGGTCGCCGCAGGTCATGCCGCGAAGCAGCACTTCTAGACGACCGAAGGTCTGTCCACCAAAGTTCTATGCGGTGCCGCATAATCGTTTGGTCCAGGAAGGCGAGACTGTGCGCTTCCAGTGCGCCGTGATCGGCCATCCCGCGCCTTGGATAAGATGGGACAAGAACGGCACCATGGTGACGCCAAGCGCGAGGATCTCCATCAAGGAACGGGACGATGTTAAAGTACTCGAGATCGTCGACGTAATGCGGGAGGATGCTGCTTTGTACAGGGTGACGGCGGAGAATGACTTTGGTAGGATCGAAGCCAGTGCTCGTCTCGAAGTGATAAGTACGTAATGCGTTTTCCGCACGAAGCTGTTCTTTCGATGTTGCTTTATTAATCTGACATAACTTCGTGGATGTCATGATACGAATATTTCACGTGCGCGTAATCAATTGATTACTCAAATACAATAGGATCAATTGGAATTCTGATTGATTGTATGAATATGTGAATAAAAAAGGTCGGCACGAATCGACAAGCAGAACCATCAGAACTAGAAGCGCCTCGCCCAGAACCTACCCTTCGTTCGATCGGAGTCTCCTGCCAACGACTAGCAGAGTAAACAGCCGTTTGCAGCTGGAGTGCCGCGTAAGAGGAATACCGAGCGTCACGCCGACATGGTACAGGTAAGCAGAGATTCAACGCGTGTTGAAAGTGAGACGAAGTGTCACTCTTGAATCCTTTCTAGGAATGGACGGCCATTGGAACGATCCACGCGAATAAAGAGACACTTTGACGGCGTGACGGCCAAAATCGAAATATCGAAGATGAAAACCAGCGACGCGGGTGAATATACTTGCGTGGCGACCAATGTCCTTGGGTCAACGAGGAATAGCTGTCAGGTATGGATGGATAAACACGAGTTTAACGACATCTGTCACTTTGCCTTTTTCGAAGAAAAGAAAAGAGAATTCTCTGTTGCGTTATCTTTGAAATTTACGACATTCGCAGGTGACCGTACTGGATCGTCACGATTCTGCTGTTATGGACAAGACTGCGCCGCGATTCCTGCGATTGTTACCAGAAGAATCGATCGTTATGGAGAATTATCCTCACGAATTGCAGACCGGAATCACAGGTGAAACTTTAAACCATTTTTTGTGCTCGGTTAAACTGGCCGAGGCACTAAATAACTGAATGTAATTTGTTAACCAAATGCACTACTTCTTTACGTCTCATGTCTCAGGCACGCCTCCATTTACGATCGCCTGGTCCAAAGATGGACGCGAGTTGCCGGACAGCGATTATTACAAGTACGTCGTGTATGGCGACGGCGGCATCGCACTCAGATTATCCCAAGTTCGGTCACAGGACGCCGGTGAATATACCTGTGTAGTACGAAATGATTTCGGTGTTGCGTCCTGTAGTGGACTCTTCGCTGTGCAAGGTTCGCTCTCATGTTGTTACTCTGGTTTCAATATCGTTAGATCGCGGCTATACGCATATCTGTATCTCATCGCCTTCCAATGTTTTAAACCAGATTACAAAGATGCTTCCAAATTGGCGCTCCAATTTACAAAAACCCCATTGCCGGTTATCGCCGCTAAAGGTACCATCGCGTGTTTCTGCGCCCGGGTGCAAAGTGGCAGAACTACGGATATTATATGGACAATTAATGGAAAAGACGCCCGGGAAAGCGCAAAATGTAAAGTAAGTAAAGTAGAAAAATATTCACGCACTATTACATAAGTATTGTGTACGATAAGGTGATATTATATAAACGCAATGAAATATTGTTTGCATTTCTCAGTTATGAGAATAGCTATTATCAACAATAAAATTTTTAGATCGAAAGAGATGGCAACGTCAGTATACTAAAAATAAGCGATGTATCAGCACGCGATACGGGTGAGATTCGATGCATAGCCTGCGTGAATGGCAAAGGTCCATCGATCAGTTGCATTGCCAAATTACGGCTGCAGCGGTCGGTGTATGATCTTGGCAAATTGGCGACAGAATGCGAAGATATTCAGTCTCATACGCAAGCTAATCTATCGCCGATCATCGGCAAGCTTAGCGCAGAAAAGATCGCAACGCTATCATCATTAAAACGTCGACAAGGATACGAGGAACCATCGACGCGAGCAAGATCATCCTCGTTTCCGCGACCGACTGCATCGTGCACCAAGCACATATCTCCATTGTCGACGAGGAAATTCCGCATTTCTAACGATATTCGGAAACCGCGATCTGCAAACGATTCGTCGGCACGAGGAATTACGACGAAGATTCCGTGTGATGTAGAATCTACAGAAGGTGAAGGTCCATCGTTGTACGAGACAAATGCAGGCGATGGTTCGGCGAGTTTAGCACCGTCGACAAAGACGGAACGATCCTCTCGTCGCGACCTTGTATCGGGTGAAAGACAGATGGAAACACGTCTAGAAGAAGGATTGACAAAAGCTGCGATCATAAAAGAGCCAACTGATGTCACCGTACTTAGAGGAAGCAAGGCGATGTTGAAAGTAGCTTATCGAGGATGTCCCGAACCGACAGTTAAGTGGCTCCGAGTGGTAAGTTCATTTCCTTGTTCGTGATTTTATTTTTTTATAACTCCCTGATTAGAACCAAGAGATTAAGAAGTCTGTGATAACTTAACGATGCATATTGCGTAATTCTGATCCTGCGCTCAAAGCTGAGGATTCCGCGATGCAAAAGCAGCGGAAGCCTGCATCAAAGGAGCCACTGTTTCTCGACAATGGATGCGCTGTTCCGCGATTAAACATACGTTGATGCAAATCAGTCCTGCAATGTCGAATTACGTAAACGAATTCCGTTGATTGATCGTCACATAGTCACAGTACCGCGACCATGACTAATTCTCGTGCACGAGAATAGCGTGTTATTAGTTGCTTCAGAGAAATAGTCATTTATTTATCAATCTTCGTGATTGCGAGAATGAAATTTCTCGCTTATCATGCATGAAACCTTCCCACCAAACATGGCAAACGTGTAAACTCCGGGAAAGCCAATCGAAACACATAAGCTAGTATCATATTCTCTTACCGCAAGGTCATATATTGGAACGTCGCAGGTGGCGATAATCAACATTATCTGCGGTATATTGATTCTTAAGTATCACCTATATCTGTATAACATATTTCGTGTGCGAGAAAACCTTATTTTTATTTCAGGATCGAGAGCTACGGCCGGATAGGCAGATCGAAATAGTCAGTGGGGACGGTGTATCTTGCTTGACACTCGACAACGTGACATATGATCACGCTGGAAAGTACGAAGTCTCCGTGGAGAATTCACTAGGCAAGGAACGAAGCTTCTTCAGCTTGGCCGTTGAGGGTGAGCCAAATTCGTTGCGATGTTTCTTCTGTTTTCGTTAGATCGGCATTCGAAATCTCGTGACACGTAATCTGGCTGCTGCTTGATGCCCGCGTGACCTTGACTTAATTACACTTAATTACGTGGAATGCGTCAATAAAAATCGACGATATTGCTCGGCGTTTCCCTACGGATCGTCCGCGAGCGCAGAACGGCAACGATTTCATTGTTCCGCGTATGTAAGTGCGCGTTGCGGTCCAGTTTTCTACCTCGCGCATCAAGGTAGACGACAGTTTCACGTGACACGCCGCGTAATAATTCCAGCTTTCCGCTTACGTTTCTCCTGCTGACAACGGACTCCACCTCTACTGGTCTATCTGCATCAACGGAGACACACGACATCGCGACGCGGCTTCTGCGACTCATTCCGATAATATAACGCGTAATGACTCTTGCGAAACGCGTGTGACTCCAGACCTGTGCTCGAAACGTCGTCATAACAGCTCGTAAAGTCTAAAATAATCGCGCGAGTCGCGAACGAAATAGCCGCGTGCCACGATTATCGATTTTCGGCGCGAGGATTCGAGGATGCGGCTCGAATGGTTCTCGTTCTAGCTAAAGAAGAAAACTTCGATCTTTTTCCGATCTCTAGGTCCACCTGAGCCACTTGGGGACAAACCTAGCGTGATTCCCAGCGCAGGCCGGGCAACGATCGTTTGGCGATCGCCAGCTTACGACGGAGGCCGCACGGTGATCGGCTACAGCGTGGAAGCGAGACACGCCAGTGAAAGCACGTGGACGGTCATCGCTAAACGTTGTCATTCGTTGAGTCATACGGTACCGACGGTCGAAAGAAATTCCGTGATTCCGGGTGAGAGTTATTGCTTCCGTGTTCGATCTGAAAACATTCACGGACTCAGTGATCCAAGCATGGAATCCGACCCCGTCAGAATCCCGAGGGAAGGAGAAACAATGTTCCACGACGAAGAAGAAGGTGATAATTTGATCGTTAATCAAACTTGGTATCATTTTATGAAATACTCAAAGAAAGAAAGATCTATCGGGAAATGTACTCGGCTATTAAAAGTTATCGTTATTAATAGAAATGGATAATAATAAAATGATTATATCATTTTCTTAAGACGAATTCGAGACGAAACCAATCTTTGAAGCCCGCGTGGTAGACCTGGAAGAAGGACGACTCTTTGCTGAGAGATATGACATTCTTGAGGAATTGGGTAAAGGACGATACGGTATAGTCAAAAAAGTGATCGAACGTTCGACGAATATGACGTTTGCTGCTAAATTCGTCAGAACAATCAAAACGAAAGATCGTGAGCAAGTACGTGAGGAAATCAGGATCATGAACGCACTGAGACATCCGAAACTTTTATCATTGGCTGCTGCGTATGAAAATCCTCGTGAAATCGTACTTATCACGGAATAGTAAGTACATCTAATCAATTGTTAAACCACTCGTTGATATATTCAATTTTCGACTAAGTTCCAATAAAATTATAACTTTTCTCAATCCAAATGTTTCTTGCAGCATTTCAGGCGGGGAATTGTTTGAGAGGGTAGTCGCTGATGATTTCACGTTAACGGAGAAAGACAGTATTCTTTTCATGAGACAAATTTGTCTAGGAGTTGAATACATGCACAAAAATAATATTGTACATCTAGATCTGAAAGTATGTTTCTTCGCAAATGACATTTGAAGCATGATACTAACATAATACTAACAATTCTTTCGTCTCATGCCACAGCCGGAAAATATAATGTGCTGCACGCGAACCTCTCATCAGATTAAACTGATTGATTTTGGATTGGCTCAAACTTTAAAAGCTGACACGCCGATTAGAGTACTTTTTGGCACACCGGAATTCATTCCACCAGAAATCATAAACTACGAGCCCATCGGCACTCAATCGGATATGTGGAGCCTTGGTGTAATTTGTTATGTTTTGTAAGCGCTAATGATATTTAAGTGAATTGTGTCTATTCTGCAGCTTAGTTGTTAATCTAACTATTGCGTAGATTAACCGGACTGTCGCCATTCATGGGGGATAACGATGCCGAGACATTCGCCAACATCACACGAGCAGATTATGATCTGGAAGATGAAGCTTTCGACGCGGTCTCAAATGACGCCAAGGACTTCATCAACCGCTTGCTCATTAAACGAAAAGAGTAGGTATTTTGAATTTCCCTTTTGAAAATAATCATGTAGATTTGAATTTTTTATATTTACATATTTCTTTAATTGTAGATTACGCATGTCGGCTACGCAGTGTCTGGAACATCCGTGGATGATACAACACGCTACAGCTATGAGCAAAGTAGTTTTGCCAACAGAGAAGCTGAAGAAATTCATCATACGAAGGAAGTGGCAGGTACATATTCGCAGATCAATAATTTTAAAATTTTACAATTGTTTTTGACTGCATGGTGTTAAAGATTGTAAGCTGATTATGAAGCTGATCAGCATTATTCATAAATCAAGGAATAACGTAATAAGATATTCCAGTTGACGTATTGATAGTTAATATAACGAATTTAATTGATATTCGCCATAATATGTTCTTATTTTTGTTCTTCATCGCGTTCTAGTAATTTAATGATTCATCTTGAAAGTATTGCATATAATCTTAACATGCGTTTGAATCCTATGCATGCATGCGTTGCGCTTTTTATTTTAATAGAAAACAGGAAACGCTATTCGCGCGTTGGGAAGAATGGCGATCCTTTCAGCATATAGCAGACGCAGTCCCACAAGTATAACAGAATCATCGTCTATGCTCGCACGAGATGCATCAGAGCATCAGATGGATAGTTTTGAGACGCAGTATTCCGAGAACAGAATAGAATCAGTGTGCGTTGCTGTTGATGAAGACATGCAACATGTCGAAAATAGTTCAGAAGAAGGCTCTGCAGAGAACGAATGCCGGACAAGCTTGTGTTCTATTGCGTGTATAACGGAGATAAATATGCAGACACAAGGAACACCGACAAAAGAGAGTAATTCGCATGATTTTATAGAACGGATTGGTACAGAGGAAAAAGAAATTTCTAAATT
This sequence comes from Eciton burchellii, assembly GCA_020341155.1. Taxonomy (NCBI): domain Eukaryota; kingdom Metazoa; phylum Arthropoda; class Insecta; order Hymenoptera; family Formicidae; genus Eciton; species Eciton burchellii. Next base: position 577,728 of record JAHMML010000067.1, on the reverse strand, counting down.
AAATGCCGAATCAATCTCAGAGAAAGTCTCTCCGCGAAATACTGCGGTACATCTTGAGATTTTACTGTCGAGAAGAAATAAGGAAAATAACAAAAATTTTATCGAAAAATCTTCCGAAGCGGAACAGCGCGTAACGTCAAAATCACAAACGCCGCGCAGAGTGTTCCGGGGTGACTCGCGCGATTCGGGAATCGGTGACTGTAGTTCGACAAACCAATTGATCTCTTCGTTGCAAGTAGACGAACTAGGAGTAGCATCCACTATCGAGGAAGAAGTAGACCATGATATGTACAATGAAAATGAACGGATATTAAAGAAAAGATATCAAGATACTATGAAAAATCAGCAAAGTTCGACGATAGAAGTCCTAACAAGTTTGCCAAAAATTAAAGAAATTTCTCTTCATGAAGTAGAAAGCATCACAAGTGATGGCAAGGTAGCTAGCAGGAATAATGTGACTAAAACTTCGTGTGAAACTAATCCCACACGGAAAGGTGTGTGCGAGCGCAATTCTAGATCTTTTTGTAATACTAATAATGATTGTATAATGTCATTAAAAGGATTTACATTCTTATATTTTCGCAGATGAAAGTACCGACGAGAATGCGGATGCGAGGATAAATGGTCGTAACAAATTTCTTTCAACCGGAAACGTGAGTCGCACGGCCAAAATATTCGAGAGAGAAAGCGGAACATTGAAATCGGAAAGCTTGCAGATTCCCATCGCCCAACGTGCGTATCCTGCTGCTATAGTCGCAGGAAAAGCGCCCAACGAAAGGATACAGAAAGCTTTCGCCTTCTGGAACAAATGAAGAAAGATGCCTTTCGAAACGCGACCATCCAACGAGCTAACGCAAATCGAAATGGACAGATATTCATATCGTATATTTTTAAGAGAAATGGAATTACGTTACGAAACATCGTGAATGACTAGAGAAGAATTGCTGTTTAGGTAGATAAGGGACACATGATGTGCAATTCGTTGAATCTATAGATTTGAGATATGCTTACTCATCCCTGCTATTCGAAAATAAGTTATTTTATCAGTTGCATTAACACAGGTTGTGCCAATCTAACCAGAGAGATCTATCGTTAAAATCGGCGATCATTCCCGTGAATATCTGCATATAATAGCTTCCAACGTTTGTTACTGCACATCGCAAAGTCTGCAGTAATATCTGGCTCAATATCCTCCCATGTCGCAACTCGCTTATCAAATCTCTTTTATAAATACCGTAATCATAGCTACAAATTGAGAGAACGCTTTTGCTGCGATGCAAATGTGTAGTATCGTATCGGTTCAGTAATGAATGTAATTTCAGACCATAGATTTGTCATCATGTACATCACATATGGTCAGTGATTTGTATGTTAGTCGGGTACATCTTATAAATAAGATGCAGGAATATTCTTAAGGAACATATATATAACAGAGCACGATATTTCGCAAACAATTGGTTATATTTAGTATTTCAATTCATATGGTACATACCAGGATGCACATGAAATTCGAACTTCAAAGTATTAAGTGTACCTCAACAATTGTACAGATAAGAGAGGCAGCAGTTGTATTACTATGGCAAGCTATTTACATAGAAAAATAAAGATTATATATATCTACATAAATGAGTTGTATTAATTCATACGGATATCCATTTATTATCTGACATAATATAAATTTAATACATTAAATAATACATTAACATATGAAATTTGAAATTATCTTTTATCTTTTATCTTCTACAGCTTCGTTCATGTATAATATATAAATGCAATTTAATATATAATATATAATATATAATATATAATAATATATATGCAATTTTGTTTTATTATTACCATAAGTTCATTCAAAATAGAACAGTAACAATATATCTATAATAAATAATAATAATAATAATCATGTAATTAATAATTAACAATAATTAATAATAATATAAATAAATTAAAGGTTAGTAATAAGTTAATAGCAAAACCATTTATATCTTTTTGTCATTATTTTTATATCATATAAATTGAATACAATACATTGTATACAGCTTATCAAAAAACTGATAACCATAAGAAATGCATAAATGAACGTTATTTCTTAATTTCGTTCATTATGTCATTGCATATGAATATGTATATATATTAACGTATCAACATTTCTAATTTTAAACAATTATCGAATCGATAAATAAAACAATATTGTTTTCTTTTAAAAATATTAATTTATTATTTACAAAGAATAGTTTGTAATATTACTACATATATTTATTATATATTTATATATTTATATAATGATTTACATATACCTTCTATTGAATTCTTATAACATATAAAGTTATCACATAAAGTCCTTAGGTAAAATTAACTTATTAATTATAACTTTATACTAATATAATCTGAAGTCTTGAAGCAAAATAAATTGTAATAACACACTTATATATCCAACTTACATCATCAATTGGATAGTGAACAATAATTAATTATAATTATATTTTATATAATAATTATATAGCTATTATATATTATAACAATATCATATCATAACATGTTAATCGGATTCTTGAAATATATTAACATAATCTGTAATCTGTGTACATTGTAACGCATTATTGATTTCTAAACAATTCAAAGCATCTGGTGTCGCTGGTAACCAAGTAGTGGTTACATTCTGATCGAGGATAAGTGTTGGATTTCTAAAGACCAACAAACATTATTGTTTCATTATTATGATTTGTAATCGATTTGCAATCGATCTCTAATGATGAAATTATCATACGACACTTTTCCTTGCTTCTCTGCTTCTTTGCTTACCCTGTTTTCGCAAAATTAGTCCACATAGTAATGAGAGCTTCCATTATTTTTCGATCCTTTGTCCCTTTCGCTGGTGGTTTAGGATCATTAACTTTATCTTTAGAATTGTAAAATAGATATGACAGCTCATCAGCATGAAATGCTCCTAGAAAGAAGATTATATAAAAAGATTGATTATATAAAAATCAAAAAATCAAAGATTACTCGGTATACAATTGAAACCCATGAGAAAATTTTACAAGTGATATAATTACCAGGCTTAGTCAATTTGCGTCTCATAGTTTCCGTAATCATTGTTTCGTCGCTTGCATAAGAAAAGTTATAAAAGTATGTTAACGCCTTTTTATTTTTTCTTCGACTATTTACAAATTCTGTAATAGGAATATGAAAAAGAATATCACTCATGCATTTTATCATAGACAAGCCACTGTTCTCATCACACGGCTTTCCATTAAAATACAATTCCTTAATACGTTTCATTAGTTGCATTGCTTTTGTCGAATTTTCAGAGTTTCCTGTAAATATTTCTACGCAGCGTGGTAAGAGGTTGTAAAGCATTTTCAAAGTGCCTTCATTAAAATCTATTAAAAGCGATATATGATATATAAGATATATGATATATAAAGCGATATATGAAAAAGGAAATAAAAATGAGAATATGCAAGAATGAAAGTACGCAGCATAATGTTTATAAACATAATTTTAATTTATGAAAGCTTTTGATACCGTCAAGGAATAGCCCATATTCATGAGAAGTATAACCAACTATGACGGGTATGTCATTATCACTATTGAGCATCTGATGAATAGAACATGGAAGCAGAGGTGTTTTTCTCTCCTTGTCGATTATTGGACAAAATGGTAGAATAACATTATATATCATCTATAAATCGTAAATTCTTCTTAATTTTAATGTTTAATATTTCTGCTACTTATAATTTTTATAATTTCAGACCAATCTGGATGCTATTAAATACTATTGCAATTCAATTATGTGAAATTACATAAAAATCAAGTATATTGTAACAAAAGCTAATTACATCTCCAACGAAATATTGAGATTGTGCTTTGATGATTTTATCAATGGACATCGTTTGAAGAAACTCAAGAATTTCATCAGGGTCCTTGGAATCATTACCTAGTATTGATGCGAGTTTGAACGAATTTACTTCTCGCTGAGTTTCTTTTATTGCCCAATTACACGTACCTGTACCGCTTTGAAGAATAGCTTTATGAAAAAGACCTGAATATAAATATGAATATTAAATATATATATATATTTATTTATTTGTTGACATCAATATTCTGTTTCACACAGAATATTTTTTTTAATACTATCATTACTTGCTTTGTGTTAATGACATGTTTACACACCTTTAGATAGAGGTGATAACATTAATAAATGCATACTTATAGATCCAGCGCTGTTTCCAAAAAGAGTTATATTTTCTGGATCTCCTCCAAATACTTCAATATTTTCTTTTACCCATTTTAATGCTGCGATCTGATCTTTTATGCCTTGATTTCCAGAAGCTATCTCATGACCGAGATTTAAAAAACCTTTGCAGAATGCAGAATTTAAGATACATATGAGATGATTAAGAGATGATTAGTAGTTACTATTTTTTATAAAGACATAAAAAATTTTCAGCACATTCCGAATGGAAAAGCATCAAGAATCTCAAGATACAAATCTTACCAAGAACACCGAGTCTATAGTTTATGGATACTATGATGACTTTCTTTGTCAAAAGATAATCAAATTGTTGATTCATATCATTGCCTGATCCAGTAAGATATCCTCCACCATGAATCCAAATCATAATAGGATTATTCGTTGTGCCATGGATATCGTAGGGTACATAAACGTTAAGATAAAGACAATCTTCACTACCCCTTAGCGTATGAGTATGTATATCATATTGTAAACTAATATCGCCAGCATTTTTGGATGCATCACGAATACCATTCCACGAGACGGGAGATCTAGGATCCTGATTGCGGAAATAACGGAAATAAATAAAGTTAATTTAAATAAATTATGTAAGCACATGGTGGAATAAATACAACTCAATTTGACAAGATAATTTGAAAAGAAAAATAAATTTTCGAGTTGAATAAAGAATGAACATCGAATTAATTAGATATGATATATCGATTACAAAGAACTTCTTGCATAAGATGAAACATAAAGAATTATCTAAATTCAATAATTATATGTTTTAAATTTTACCTGGAATCTTAATTTACCAATTGGTGGAGTAGCAAAAGGTATGCCTTTAAATGCAAAATAATAGGAATCGAGGATATTTTCTTGGAGAATTCCTTGCAATTTTCCTTGCTTCACAGTCATAATCGGTCGTTCCATAATGGCACGCTAAATATTTAAAGTTTTAGTATTTATATAATGCGTTATCTACCAACTGTTATCTATCAGCTGTTTAGCATGCCCGATTAGCATATTCAACGATATGTAACATACTGTAGAGATAAACGAGATATTGTAGAGATCTTCAAAAAGTTGATAATATAAGGAAAATGGGCCAATATGCATGGCAGGTGCAGCATTTTAATTGCCAAAATCCATCTAAGTTCAATTTATTCAAATGTCACTATTTAATCAAGAAGTAGAGACGAGTAAAAGAACATACAGAAGACATACGTCCAGCAGTAAACACGAAAGGAGAGAAAAGAAAAGGGGGAAGAAACATTGAAACGATAATGATTATGATGATGATAAAAAATATGGATTCATATAATAAAAATATGAGAACTAATGAAATTTTAAGAATTTTGAGAAATAATGAACTTCTAAGAATTTTCATTTTCTTCAAGAAACTTTAGGAAGAAAGAATAAACAAGACAAACGTACGTATATATACATATATTTAATAATATTTATTAAACATTACGGATATGGATAAATATGTGTTAATTAGTATCTGACATTTAACACTTTAGAAATGTAAATATTTTGCGTATTTCCATTCTATAAATATATTTAATATATATAGTGCATTTCAATATGTATAATGTGCATTCCATTTCAACATGTATGATAATTTTTATTTACGTATAGAATTATCGTTTAATTACTTAAATAAGATTACAGTTATGATACTAGGAAGATTATATATTTCTTTATAATATTATTTTTTTATCTTTTATATAACCCATAGGTGCTATGTACATACTCATATCACGATATACTGATGTACATTGACAAACGTCATCGAAATTTAATTTATACTTTACTCAATTCACATATTTACAAAAGATAAATTAATTTATATATCATTATTATATCATTATATCATGATTATAACATTATATCATTATATCATGATTATAACATTATATTTTTATATCTCTTGATATAAACATGTTAATAGTTAATATTCTATATGTTAACCATTTATTATATTATATTGAAAAGTGCCATATTAAGATGTGCAGTTTGTTCTTACATGTAATAGCAAATATTTTAAATTTTATTTTTTCTTGTCAAAACATAAAACGAACGCGTGCATACATGCGTTTATGCATATATATACATGTATTTCAATAATTTATAAAAATTCGAGAAAACTGCTTACTACTTAGTAGTTTATTACTTTAGCGTGAAGATTTCTTGCATTGTCGCAAGTTTATATATGGACTTCACTTCATGATGATTATTTATAAAAATATCTTTTACTTATTTATCATTTATCTGGATAAAGTTATAATTGATACCAAGGTAGTCTTTTACTTTTCTTATAAATAAAACACAAGTCATTGCTGTTATGCGTATCGTACATACTAATATTTATTATAAGGAATTTTAATATTAAGAGATCGATATAGGGTGCGACATAGGATGATCGAGGGTATTACGGATATTTGATTCTTGCCAATAATTTCGATATGACAACAATTAATATTTCATGTATTGAAAGATTAGAATATAAAAAAAAATTGGAAATAAAAATGTAAAATATATTTACTATATGTTTTCGCCTTGATGTTTCTTCAAATACATGGTTTAGAATACAAAGTTTCTTGTAAAAAAAAGATATGAAGATGTTAAATCTATCATTTCCCATTAATATTTAAGTATAAGCTAAGTGCTGGTCCCGCAGATTCTTGTGACAAACATGATATTTCAAATGCGAGAACTAATTCTATTATATCTAATAAGCCAATTAACTGGTTGCATACCAGAATATATATAAAGTTCGAAATTATTTTCGATCTTATGTCTGCCATACTATCAACAATATTGCATAATTGGAACGGGCATTGGTATCTTAAATCCCTTAAACGAAACAATAAAGAATATATTTATATTTATATATTTATTTAACTAAGTAATATTAAAAATAATGACTAATAAGAAATAACAATTAAATGTTAAGAAAGCTATTTATAATCTTTTCGTTATTATTTTTTACGTGATATAAATTAGATATAATATAATATAATATACAGCAGCATAAGCTGATGTTCATCAGAGTTGTATCAATTAAAGCCTTTTCTTAACGCTTCTGTCATATTATCATCTATTATGTTATTGCTTATTAATAAATTTGAATGTTAGTATTTTGATATTTCTCATTTTAGTCAGACGAAAAAAACACATTTTTTTCAAAGAAAATGAATTCCCTTTATAAAATTTTTCTTGTAAAATCTTCGTAATGAGTTATCGTTTTTTATCTATTCTCCATTGAATTCTTATGATTTTAGATATCTTACATTAGATAAACGTAAATACTGTTAGAGAAATCTAATATTTAAAATTTCGAAAAAAAATAAATTATATTAATTTTTATATTCTAATATTTATACTTATTCATGAATCAATCTGACGTGAGCTATAATTATTTGTAAGCGCTTATTAATGAAATTCCTCAAATATGATAATATAATCTGTAAATTATGTAATCGTTGATTTCTAAAAAATTGATAGCATCTGGTATCACTGGTAACCAAGTAACAGTTACATTCTGATCGAGGACTGGTGTTGGATTTCTAAAGATGAACAAATATCATTGTTGGTCGTATATAAATCGTTCGTTTGTAAATTGTTTACATTCGCAGGTCTTTTTTATAAAGCTATTCTTTAAAGCGGTATAAGTACATGCAATTGGGCAATAAAAGAGATTCAACCAGACGTACGTTCGTTCAAACTCGCATCAATACTCGGCAATGATTCCAAGAATCTTGAGGAAATCTTCGAATTTCTCCGATATCCGCGATAATCAGAGCGCAATGTCAGTTGTATATTAAAAAGGTAATCGAATTTCGATAATATTTTATTAATTTTTTATAAATATTTTGTAATTTGTATTTGCATTCATCTGAAATTATAAAAATTTTTAATAGTAAAGATACAGAGCGCCCCAATAAGAAGTTTCGAATTTCGCAGCATTATGATTTTAACTTACACATATTTTTCACTTAGAAACGCTATATATATAATATTTATTGTGAATTTAAAAAATAAGATAGGACTGTATAGAGAAATTCGTACATGACACTTGATGAAAGCATTATGTCATTTTGTTTCATAATAATAAATTCAGTTCGTAAAGTCGAAGAAATCGATGCGATTAGTCTATAACAAATATTAAGAAAATACTATGAAAAATAGTTGAAAAATACTATGACAAATTATTTATTTCGCGTTTAAGTGAAAGAGCTATTTGAGTGAAAATGTTAATAATGGAAAAACGCTTATATGCCATCATGAGAAAATGAAAAACATACGATCTGAATTTCATGATATGGATTTGGACGATATGTAATTTCATTATTATGATTTGCAACCGATATTTCTGATATTGAATTATCATATGACACTTTTCTGAACAATTCGCACTTACCCTGTTTTTGCAAAATTAGTCCACATAGTGGTGAGAGCTTCCATTATTTTTCGATCCTTTGTTCCTTTCGCCGTGGCTTAGAATCATTAAGTTTATATTTAGATTTATAAAACAGATATGATATTTTATCACCGTGAGTCACTCCTAGAAGAACATCGTTAATCAAGAACAAATGATCGGCAAATGATTGAAACGTATTTGCAATTGCAAAGAGAATTTGCAACTGATTTGCAATAATAGGCAAGTTGCATCCTGTGGCTTGCATAATACTTGTCTCATTGCCGATATAAAAAAATCTACAGAAATACGTCTCAATCTACGAACAGCGTCTCTTTCTTTTTCCTTCGACTATTTATGAATTCCTTAATAAGAATGTTTATCATAATATCACTCATGCATTGAATGATGGATAGTACATTATTTTCAGTATATGATTTTCCATTAAAGTACCACTGTTTAATATGCTCTGTTAACTGCATTACTTTCGTCAAATCTTATTAATTTTCTTATATAATATACGTAACGCGGTAAGTTTTCGTAGATCTTTTTCAAAAAATGTTTTGATAGATCTGTATAAGAACGTAAGCTGAATTACATCAGAATTGAATAAATAAAAAAAACAACAGCATATTTTTATATAAACAAAAAGATGCAAGAATTTATGATCAAGAAATAGTATATATTCATGAGAAGTTTGACCAACTATGACCGGTATGTCATTATCATCAATTGCTGGATAGAATGTGGAAATAGAAGTCTTTTTGCTTCGCTATCGAGCGTGAATGGAAGATTAACGTTGTATGCATCCTATAAACCATATATTTCCTCTTAATATCTGTTATTTAATGTAGAATATTTTAATAAGAAGTTTCATTAACATCTTTTTACAAATCTTTCTTATTATTATTGAGGAAACGATGATCTCTTTAACTCGATATAATCTGCAAACATAATATCTTTCATCCTGAGTCTTTTTGCAGATTATTATCTTCTTGAAATTTTGTATCATAAATATAAACGTGTTTTTATTCTATCAATAATGTTAAGTATCATCACACCCAGAATTGTTTCTGAATTGTTGACAAACTATTTTTTGTATATCCAAAGAAAAAATTTAATAATCTTAATTCACGAGATGGATAATTAATGTTCTCTCTTCCAGAAATAATTATATTAATTACTTCCAGAAATAATTCCACGATCACAAAATTTAATAAGCAAGAAAACAGTTGTTTCATTAACTATGTAATAGGTAATTGTATCCTGTTGAAATTACATATCTTCCAAATCCATATTATGAAATTCAGATCGTATGTTTTTTATTCTTTCATAATGGCATATAAGCGTTTTCCCATTATTAACATTTTCACTCAAACAGCTAACGCGAAATAAATACTTTTTCATAGTATTTTTCAACTATTTTTCATAGTATTTTCTTAATATTTGTTATAGATTAATCGCATCGATTTCTTCGACTTTACGAACTGAATTTATTATTATGAGACAAAATGACATAATGATTTTATCAAATGTCATGTATGAATTTCTCTATCCTATAAACCCTCCTCATTTTTTAAATTCACAATAAATATTATATATATAGCGTTTCTAAGTGACAAATATGTGTAAGTTAAAATTATAATGCTGCGAAATTCGAAATGAAACTTCTTATTGGGCGCTCTGTATTATTAAAAATTACTATTAAAAATTTTTATAATTTCAGATGAATGCAAATTAAAATTACAAAATATTTATAAAAAATTAATAAAATATTATCGAAATTCGATTATCTTTTTAATATACAACTGACATTGTGCTCTGATTATTTCGTCAGTGGATATCGTCGAAGAAATTCAGGCTTCCTCGGGATTCTTGAAATCATTGTCGAGTATTGATGCGAGTTTGAATGAACTTACTTCTCGTTGAGTCTCTTTTATTGTCCAATTGCATGTACTTATATCGCTTTGAAGAATAGCTTTAAAAAAGACCTGCGAATGTAAACAATTTACAAACGAACGATTTATATATGAACAATGTTTTCATTGCCTTTTGTGTTGATGGCATGTTATGTATTCTTAGACAGAGGTGACAACATCAGTAAATGCGCACTCACAGTACCAGCACCGTTACAATAATAATTACTATAAAATAGTGATATTTTCTTAATTTTCGCGTCAAATACGTCAATATTTTCTTTTACCCATTTTAATGCGGCAATCTGATCTTTCAGGCATCTGATCTTGATTTCCGCTAGTCGTCTTATGACCGAGATTCAAGAAATCTTTCAGAATTCAGAATTCAAAATATGAGATAATCAGCAATTAAACACACATCTTGATATAGCTCTCCTTCACGAGTGGATAAAAATTTTTCAAGACATTTTAAAGAGGAGGGTGTCAATAATCTCGTCACAGATCTTACCGAAAGCACCGAGTCTGTAGCTTATGGATACTAGAATAATCTTTTTTGTCAAAAGGTAATCATATTGTTGTTTAGTATCATTGCCTATGCCAGTAATAAATGATCCATCATGAATCCAAATCATGACCAGATTATTCGTTGTGCCATGGATATCGTAGGATATATAAACGTTAAGATAAAAACAATCCTCGCTACTAATCAGCGTTGCAGTTAACGAATCATATTGCGAACAAACATCGCCATTTTTGGATGCATCGCGAATACTATCCCATGTGGCGGAAGATCTAAGATCCTGGTTATAAATCACGATTGTAAATAAATAAAGATAAATGGATTTGATATGATTTTAGATATTGTATATATTTATGTGGATATATGATTTTATAAATACAAGATAATTTGCATGTCTTATTTGAAATCTTAATTTACCAACTGGAGCAGCAACAGGTATGCCCTTAAATGCAAAATAATGAGAACCGAGGACATTCTCTTTAGGACAAGAAAAATTTCTTGCAATTCTTCTTGCTTTACAGTCACAACCGGCCGATTTATAATGGTATAATAATTGAGTTGATTGCTTCATTATATGTTTCTTATCTTATATATGTTTGTTATCTTATCTTCTAATTATTATCATATTTATGTTGCATAGTTATAAAACTGCAGCATATGGAATGATCCTTTTTATGAGTCATAGAAAATAGGAATTCATGTAATATAAATGTGAAGAACGATAAAATTCTGACAATTTAAACAAAAAAGAATTTACAAAAAGCATGAAGGAAACGTGCGAGCATGCGTGCATGTGTATTTAATATATAATCAATCAATCATTACTTTACTAATATCACTAAATATGTATTAAATAATATTTAATATTTAACATTATATAAATGTGAATATCTCACGAGCAATTTATAAGTACATTCTAGAATCTCTATGACGATTACTACTTATAATGCATAAAATTATTACTTAATTAATAATTAAGTATTTAATAAAATAATTAATAATTACTTAGACAAATTATAGTATATCTTTTTGTTATATTTCTTTTTCCTCTTTTAACTACATACCTGTCTACATATTAATATCTGTCTCAGTTTATGAATGTTATCAACTAGCTATTATATTCTATTCTTCTCATTCACATATATTAACAAATTAACATATCAACGGCTAATTTTTTCGGGTAACAAGGAGATAAAAATATTATATTACACCGATGATGCGATCGTAATGAAAACACAGAAAATGAAGATCTATAACACTAACGCATGATATGCGTGATATCTTCGATATCACCGGGCAATATATAGCGCAACTATCTCAGCCGAAGAAATTAAATGAGACTAACAGCAAAAGAGTCATGAAGAGGCAAAATAGGGATAGATAGACAGATGATTCAACAATTGGATTCAGCAATTGGAATATCTTGAAATTTTAATATCTTTGAATAAAAAGACAAGAAAAGAAGTCTTTGAGTAAAGTATATACAAAGTAACTATTAGACATTATAATACAGCATAAACCAGACCTAATGAATCTAAAACAAAGCGCCTAATAGAAACGACAGAGATAAGAATATCGAGGCGTATTTCAGGAAAAATACTACTAAAATAAGAAATGAGGATACCAGGAACTTATGTATAAAGTATAAGAATAAAATAAGTGAATAGATACATGAGCGAAAGATAGAATTATGCAAGCACATAAATAGAACAGAGGATAACAAATTGCAAGACAAAATATTGGCAAGAGAAACATAAATCAATCAAGGAAAAGATAGTGCAATATAAATAAAAAATAAAAAAAAGAACCGAAAAAAAACAGCTCTAGAATAAAAACTTAAAAAATAACGAGAGGAACAAGTAATTTATCATAAACTTATATATTAAAACATGTAATCAAAATGTCCATTATTTTATGAGAATTATTTAATATTTAATACCTAATTAACCTGAATATATTCTGGATTATCGCCAACTTGAATTTTTTCACTTAAATTTTTATAATAATTATCATTTATGCGTAAATAATTATTTATGCGTTTATCTAATATAGTTATTAATATTCTTCTTTTAGATAAGTTACGGTCCTTTTAGTTGTAAATAAAATACAAATTATTATACGTATCGTATGTATTAGCGTACATCATAATTAATGAATTTTAATGCTATTGGCTTCAATCGCATCGATACATACACAATAATTTCGATATACCGACAATTAACGATTTTATAATAATCACAAGAATGTAATATTTTTTTATTTATACTCATATAAATCGTTAATATTTTTTCAAATGCAATATAAAATTCCTCGTAAAAAAACTGTATCTGATAAATCTGTAGCTGATAAATCTGTAGCTGATAAATCTGTAGCTGATAAATCTGGATGATAAAATAATGAGTTTTCCGCATTTTGTCAAAGGATGTGCGGAGGAAGGATATCAAAGGATGTACAATTCATTCTTTAAAGCGAATAGATAATATACTGAGCATCCATCATATTAATAATATGCTAATTGCTTGCTGTATATTTAAATCAGTACATTTAAATCTAAATGTTTCCGAATATATTTTAAATAAATAAATTACGTAAATCACGTATATATTATTATTATTATTATTAAGATCTTCACTAATGAAATTAAGTCTAATAATTTTATCATCTATAATATCATGTCGCACGTTTACATGTTATCATATTTTCTATTTGCTCTAGTCAGTGTGAAATTGATCAAAGATGCATATCGTGTAAGAAAACATTTTATATGAACTTACTATCCTATGTATAATATAAAGATTTTTTAGCAAGTTAGGGACACGTGATATATATATATATATAATTCATTAAATATCTTCAAATATTCCATTTAAAAAACTTATCATTAGCTATCGATCCCCACAAAGATTTTTTGCAAATAATAATTTGCGATTTTATAAATCGTACGTTGTAAAGCCCATAGCAAAATCCATTTCTAAAATTCTTTGTATATTGTTTGATAAAATCTGTTTTATTTATGAATACTAATTGTAATTGATTGTATCAAATTAAAAGTTGTTTCCAGTACGATAAAAGTATGTAGTATTGCATTTCATCGTTACAATGATATATAATTTCAAGGCATAAATCCAGGCATAAATCTGCATGTAAATAATACTTTTCTCAGAAGTTATAATCTGAGGTAAAATATGGAGATATATTTTGAAGAGAAACATACGATATCTCGTAAAACAATTGATAGTACTTGTTACATTTAAGAAGCATACGAGAAATTAGGAATTATCATTCGCGAACATATGATTGCAATAACTCAGACAACAGCATTGTTATTTATATACATAGTATTATATTTTTAAAGAAATAAGAAAATACATATATACTTAGCTAAATAAATTACATTTTACATTCAATATTCTAACTGATTCGATATTTTTACATGAAATAAATTAAATGCACTAAATAATACAACGTTTATGTACGAAATTCATACTATATACTATATTAAGGATCCATTCTTATTAACTTAATTCCTGAAATATATTAACATAATCCGTGATTGCAGTACATTTTAAGGTATCATTAATTTCCAAATAATTAAAAGAATCTTCTGTCGCTGGTTGCCAAGTAGTGGTTACATTCTGATCGAGCTCAGGTGTTGGATTTCTTAAAGCGAACAAATATCATTATCTTATTACTACGATTCCTGATCAATATCTGATTATTGCATTATAATCGATGCTTTTTCTAACAATTCATACTTACCCTGTCTTCGCAAAATTAGACCACATAGTGGTAATAGCTTCCATTACTTTTCGATCTTTTGTACCTATCGCTGGCGGATTGACATCATTGGCTTTACATCTAGTTTTGTAGAAGAGATATGGCATATCGTCACTGTGAGATGCTCCTAAAGAAAATGCCAATTTTATAAAAATCGAGTATTACGAAATTTAAAACGCTTAAAACTCGATCAAGATTTTAAAAATTATGCCAATTTACCAAGCATACACAATGGATTCCTCAAAAGTCTCACGGTAGTTACTTGAGAGCCGACGTAAGAGAATTTATAGAGATAGGTCAACGCCTGCTTCTTTTTTCTTCGAATATTCACTAATTCTTTAATAGGTAGTTTAAAAAAGAAATCACTCAGGAATTGTATAACAAATACGACACTCTCTTCAGTGCACGGTTTGTCATTGAAATACCATTCTTTAATGCGCTCTGTCAATTGCGTTATCTCCGTCTGGTCTGATAAGTTTGCGTACATCTTCGCATACTGCGGTATATTATTATAAATTACGTTAAGAGTCTTTTCATTGCCATCTGTTATCAAATAATATATAAATTATTAATTTAAAAGAGATGTAATAATAATATATGACGTTATGTTTAATGCAATGTTTAATGCAATGTTCAAATTTAATTCTTCTTTTTATGTCAATTTTCGCTAACCTTTTAAGAACATAATATATTCATGAGAAGTATAACCAAGCATAAGTGGTATATCATTATCATTATAGACCAATTCACGAACGGGTCGTGGGAAAAAAGGTTCTTTTGCTTTCTTGTCAAGCGTAGGTGAAAATGCTACATTAGAGATTTGTGCTTCCTGTAACATGTTTTTCTTAAGCACTCATCATTCATAATTTTATCATTTTAGATGAATTTTCATTTTAAACATAATATTGCTATAAATTGATATGCAAACAAAATTAAATCAAGATATACGACTCACCTCTTCAGTGAGAACATTATATTGCGCTTGGATGATTTTCTCAACAGGTAGCGAACGAAGAAATTTAGCAACTGCCTCAGGATCTTTAGAATCGTTGCCAAGTACTGAGGCGAGCCTAAAAGAATAAACTTCTGGTGTACTTTCGTTCACGGCCCAATTACACGTACCTGTACCGCTGTGAAGAATAGCTTTATGAAAAAGACCTATAAGTACAGATATCATATATAAATACAACGAGAAATATACGCGCGCGCATACGCGCGCGCGTGTGTGTATGTGTTTATATGTATATATGTGTATGTGTTTGATTTATATGTCTATGTGTTTGATATAAGCGTAATTATTATATGTTACTTATGCACCCTTAGACAATGGTGAGAACATTAAAAAATGCGTGCTCGCAGCACCAGCACTGTTACCAAAAACAGTGATATTTTGTTCATTCCCGCCAAATGCTGCAATATTTTCTTTTATCCATCTTAACGCGGCAACTTGATCTTTAAGAGCTTGGTTTCCACTTGCTGTCTCATGACCGAGATTCAAGAAACCTTAAAAAAAGAGAAAGAGAATTCAATGTATATGTGTATATATTCAGAATACATAAAAGTATATGATAAATATTTTTACAATGTTGCATCTCGTAAGCGTGCGATAAAGGATTTTTGTTATTTTGAACGAAAAAAAATGCAAATCTTACCAAGAGCACCTAATCTATAATTTATCGTTATTAAAATCACATTCTTTGCCATGAGGTAATCGGGTTGATAGATAACATCATTGCCAGATCCCATAATATAGGCTCCACCATGTATCCAAACCATAACTGGCTTCCGTGCCATTGTATCGAGTTCATTTGGTATATAAATGTTAAGATAAAGGCAATCTTCACCACCGATCAATTGTTCGGTTAGCTGATCTATTTGTGAACAAACAGTACCACAGCTTTTGGATGCATCGCGGATACCTTCCCATGAGGAAGGAGGTTCGGGATCCTGATTTTGACAAAAACGGAAGTAAACATACTCAACTATTTTCAGCGAAATGCAATCACAGATAATTGTCGTTTTGTACACCATTTCTTCTATTTGTGGACACATGTAATGTCATAGAATAAGATCATGAAATATTACGTCGTATTAAATATTACATTCTTAAATATTAAGAATTAATTCGATGTCTATCATAATTAAGATCTATCATAATTAAGATTTATTTTATAAAAATGACATAATATAATATAAAAATCGAGAAATTTCTAATACTAATTACTAATATTATACCTCATATTTTATTTTATTTCTTTTTATTAAATGTCAACGCTACAAAAAGCAAGAAATGCATAAAGAAGAAGAGATATTAAACTTCTTTTTAATATAACGCGTCTTACATGCGGTTTCTGATAAAGCAAGGAGCCTCGAATAAATTTACTTATATAATATTTGTTGTACGAAATAAATAAAAGACAAATAATGATACGGATTCAGCGAATTCATTTCATTAGTATTTGAAATTTATCCTACCTTGAATCTTAATTCGCCTATTGGTGGAGCGGCAAAAGGTATGCCTTTAAAAGCAACATATCGAGTATCAAAAACACTTCCTTTAGAAATTCCTTGCAGGGTTCCCTGTTTCACGGTTACAACCAGTTGATTCATATTGGAATGATAACTGTTCCGACACTGCTCATATTACATGTTAATTAATGTTATTTTATTAATTATCATTATCGATCAATTATTCTTTATTATTCTTTGCTCTACAGTATTAAATAATATTAGTAATCGAAAAGCAATAAAATACTGGCAACTTAAGAAATCAGGAAGAAAGATGCAAAACAAGTATTACATATGAGTATGTGAAAAAAATATGCATATATATATATATATATATATTAATCTAAGAGATTTTTTATTTCAGTAACGAATAGTATCTAATATTTAATATTGTTTAGTTTACAAATAAATATTTCGCGTGATAGTCAATCTGTAAGTAAAAATTCTACTGAATTCTACTGAACTCTCTTTACGATAATTAAATCTACCTACGATATGTAAATCGTTGAATAATTTATTTGAAGTAATTGAAACAAATGAATTAACCATCATGTTTCTAGTGGATAAAACATAAGAGCGCTTTGGCAACGAGTCCATACTAAGCAACAATTTAGTACGAATAGTAAAAATAACATAGAATATAATTTTAGATACTGACATGTATAAACAACAAAATGCAACCTGTTAATAAGTACAATAAATACGATATGTACTCATTAACGCATTGCATTTTTTTATATTTTTATATTGTCAATATCTAATATTTTATTTTATATTATTTTTAACTGTTCGTACTAAGCTATTTGCATTGTCTTACGTCCCTTTTCAAATTTATCTTAGAAGAATTCAGTAGATCTTTTCTTCTCGATATATATATATATATATATGCATATATATATATATATATAATTAAATATATATATTTAAGAGAAATTTCCGAATAAAATTATTGATAATAAAAATGCATCGTTTCTCTTCTTTACGCACATATTTCATATCTTTTATATAACGACCTATTTCAAGTTAATCGGATATTATAGAATGCGTTACGTATTATGTACATATGGAATTAGAAAGATCGCTCTCGTTGCCATTTTATAGCAAGAGATAACGCGCGGCATAGGCCGGTTCCTACCATCTCTGACTAATTTAATTGGCCGACTATTTTGTTGTAATTAACTAAGAGACGTTAGCAACTTTCTTTGGATTTCATCAATTGACGCCTCATTGGCCGATTGAATTAGGCGGAGCATAGTAGAAACTGGTTAAAAGGAGTGGGGAGGAAGGAAACGGAGGCGCACAGCACATAACGTAACATTCGCGATCCGTTTTCCGGAAATGCCATTTCGGAAATCCACGCTGTTATACGCATCGATTGAATTTACCGAGAGACTCCTTATTTCCGAGAGAGATCGTTTGTTCTCGATTCGAATAAAAATCTGAAAATTCGTGAATAATAACGATGGCCGATGGCCATGTGGAAAGAATATTTTCGCACATATGTGAATATCTTATACGTGTTTACAATTGTATGTAAGATAAAACATCGTTGAAGTCTTGCCTGAAACATTTCTTCATGCCCCGTAACATGCCCGTAATTTTGATTATAACATTATGTAAATCGGACGTATTGAATTAATCCCGCGGCACTGTTTCAATCACTAGATGCGCGAGAAAGATATACATATATAAAAAAAGATATGTATCCCTTATTTTCAGCTGCTTTATAAAATCGGTTACGTATAATTGTGTGACCTTGTATGTCTTATGTGGATATTTTTATGCACGCGCGCGCGCCCGTATACGTATATATGCACACGCGCGTGTGTGCGTCCGTGTGTTTTTGCAAATGTACAACATTGCGGGGAATCAATAGTCGTCATGAAAATGCAGATAGATTTCACTATATTCATAAATTTCGTCACTTTAATACACTTTAATATACTTGCAATTAGAGTCACATAGATGTGTGAGTGTAACATACAGGATTTGAATCGAGAATGATGAAGAGGATTTGAATAATTAACAATAAAACAAAATGGACGTTCGGAGAAATTGTATGACAGTGTACTGACCTTACCGAGCTTATTAAATCGGACGCGATGACAAAAGTATTCTTAACAAAGAGTAAATATCTCGGGTAGATACTTCATGAAATAATTTTGAGATAATTGACATTAAAAAGCTATTTAATTAAAATAAGAATGTGAGGTTATAACAAGACCTTGATATAAATGGATTGAACCTTGACGGAAATCGAGCAAATCCGAAACACAGAACGGAGCAGAAATTCACATTCGCGAATTCCCATCTCCGGGATTCTGATGGATTAAAGCTCTAGAAAATAGAAAATGGGGTTTCTTAGAACTTAAAATCCGGACACACGTCCAATACGATTAATCGATTAAATAATATCTCTAGGCCGATAATCTGAAAGTACACTATACATTCGTAATTGTTTTAGGAATTCGGGAAGATTATTTAAGAATATCATTAGCACTTCCTACCGTGTACACCACAAGCTGAAGACTAACCTGATAATTTGGTAATGACTGCGCAGTATTCGATGATTAGTTTTGCGATATATTATTATGATTATGATATCACCGGAAGTTTCGGAATAGCGGTATATTTCAAATATTTTATATATCAGAGGCGACGATTGCTCTACTGAAAATCATTAATTGTTAATACGCACACATTAGGTATCTATCACGCAGCGTGCGAATATTGCTTTAATAAAAAATCGGCTCGAAGTAAAAAAAAAAAAAAGAATAATTAATTGTACATATTGTATCATATCGCTGCCATACAGTGACAAAATTCATCGTCCAATGCGATAGAGTTAACTTATAAATTGCGATTTTAATTCGCTTTGTTTAGGCCATGTTCCGATGTGCAAGCGAATGCTAAAAATTGATAGTTTATAGTCGCTAAATAAATTTTTAGTATCCGCAGTTGAGAATTAATACGTTGAAGTGTTTCATTGTTCTCGCATTTTCAAACGCGTATGTAAACAAAGCTAATAATATTCTCTCTGACGGTTCAAATAATATTATTTCTCGTAATAGTCCAATAATAAAATTTAAACTGTAGTGTCTTTGAATGTTCTTAGTTTAGCCATGTAATAGATTACACTGTCTGATCATCGAATTTTTATACATAATATTACATCTATGGAATGCATCTAGCGCTACATTTCGAAATTTACTTTCGATACTGGCAATGAAAGCCGTTATAAGATTTTTTGCACTGCGATATCACTCGCAAAAGAACAATGTCGCAGATTTTGTCGTTACTTCGTACTTTAATACGAAGACGCGGCAAAGAAATTTGCCAAACGATTATTCACTCATATTTTACATGTTTGAATTAATAGAAGAAGTTTCGTAGCATAGAATCTGCGATTTAGTTTAATTGAAAGTTTGGTTCTATCAATTTTGATAGCAGGAATCGCTGCTATCGCTGCTATCGCTGCTATGATGTTATTGATATTCGTATGCACTCCAATGCATTTGTTTATTATCTCTATCTATCTTATGCTTCTCTCCATTTTAGTATCTTAGTCCTTAGTATCCTTATCCTTCTAATCTTTCCAATGTTTCTTAAGACTTATATGAATCTTTTGCTTTCTGCTTATGTTTATGATTGTGATAATTTCTATAATTTCGTAACTGTGCGAATAATAATACGCGGCAATCCGAATTTTCTTTTTAAATAAAATTGTCATTGGAGTTCTTTCATTCCGAGATGTTTTCATTGAGTACTTTTCGATACTTGCATACGCTCAAATCTCAAAAGATTATGCCTAATGTTTAAAGAAGATATTAACGAATTTGATTTGCTTTAATTTCTTTGGAATTTATTTATTTAAGTTCTGTTACTTTTATCTATATAGGATGCCCTTTTGGTTATTTATTCGGCTAATATCTAAAGCTGAAAAGAAAAATTATGAATTTACTGTACCAATATATACAAGATTGTTTTATTTGTTTGTTATAGGTGATAATATACATATATATATACATATATATTACTGGACATTTACAACATTGCACATATCTAATCTTTGTGTAATTTTCTCTCTTTTTGTTTCCTTTTTCAAATATGATGCAACATATTTTTATTTTGATTTGCAGTATTTGATGCTTTGATGGAATGCAATGATTTTTGAAGTGGCCGGCCAGATTGACTCATCGATATAGATAATAATTCGGCCACTTTTTGGACATTCTGTTTCTCTTCCGAAGACGATTTTCTGATCTATAACGATGACAAAATAATGATTATAACTATTTAACTTGATCTGCTTTTGTTCTGTTATAATAAAGATAAAGAAAAATAAAGGCATAGAAAAATAAAGGCAGAAAAGTGATTAAGCAATTTGTGAAGCAATAAGAAATACATATTTAGCTGTTCTGCTTTGTATTTTCAAGCAATAGTTTTCAAAAATAAATCGAAGCAGTTATTTCGACATTTCACTTCATCAACTAACTTCATCAAATTTTCTTCGAACTTTGTATCCTCTGTATGTTGCCTGTATCATAGTAGCCGCTTCCTCTTCAGATTTGGCCGAATCAGTACGATTCTCGGGGTGTTTTGATTTTTTCGTAATTTTTTGTTGCTTCTTCGCAGGAAACTTAATGTTTTGTTCCCACTGCTTGCGACTGTGGACATTCGAAATGTTATGTCGTGCTTCATGCTTCGATTTATCGGTAAGCTACAAGAAATCGATAAATTCCAGTTATTTCTATATGCATAAATAAGTCGAAAGTCGTTGAAACGGATAATTATTATGAATATGAAAACATGTTTACGGACACATCTAGTACTGACAAATACACAATGATTTTATAAATGTTACATAACAACAAAGTCAAGTTACGTAACAAAGTCAATTTCGATTATTTATATGTAGATACAGCTAAGTATAACCGTTTAGACTACAATCCGTTATCATTGCTTTGACAACAAATATATAACTTATATAATTTATATAATTTCTTTTGCTTCCTTCTATTTATTCCTCTATTATTTATCCAGGAATCTTATATCTCAAAATCCATATGATTCCATTTTCATCGCATAAAATTGCTTTAACGCGTATACATTCCCTTTTTCGACTTTTCAAATTTTTCTTCCGTTGTTCTTCATATCTTGTTCTACTTTTATAAAAATAAAATAAGAATACACGTACTGACGAAATCTCACGCTGATGCTCGCACGTGTGTTTCGTATTCTTTAAGAAATCCACAGATCTTCGTGGAGATTCACCTGCTCCGCAGTATTTCGGTTCGTGCATGATGGGTTTATAGTTTCTATTTCCATCGCATTGCATTTTATTCTACGCAAAGAATATATTACTGTACAGTAAATGACATGACAAGAATTTCAAATAAACGAATTATCATAATTATTCTAACTAAAGATTAAACAAAATGTAATTAACTTTAACTATTAGCTATTAGCTATTAGCTATTATAGCTGTATTCAAATATCCAAATTTATTCACCATTTTTATATTATTGCTTCTACCCATGTTACTGAAACATTCGGTCAAAATTTCAGATGGAATCATCATACCTGACGAAGTTGCGACTTTCGACACATACCTTTTCGGTGTTCTAGTCTGCATCGTATTATATTGTTCTGAAAATAAGCGTTAGCAAGATGATGATTAACGCACGTGCGAAACAATTCCTCAGTTATGAACTTTAAAACAAAAATATTTCTTTTTTATATCCATGAAAATATATAAATCTAACAATTTGCTTCATATACCTAATGTACCGATTTTAATATATCGACTATAATATATCAATCTATCTCATACTAGATATTTGATAATGAGCGAACCAATGCTTGCGAAGAAATAAAACAAATTGTGTTAAGTAAAAAAATTTTATATCAATTTGCAATCTTTGCTCTTATCATTTAAAAAACAGCAAATGAGCGCATGTTATGAGCACCGCGATAGAGATAAGCAGAGTGTTCTAAACATGGCAGAAAGATAGGGGAAGAGAGAGAGAAAAAGAGAGAATTAGAAAAAATGGCATTGCGTGTTATTTTCGTCGCTTATATTTATTTTCATTGCTAATATAATTGTTGTCGAGCATTTCTCGATATATGAGACGCTTGTTTATTTGTCAAACTTCTAACAGACACATCGATAATTATTAAAATCGCGAAATAGTACAGAACTTTTATATTTTTCAATTCGCTTTACTTGCCTGAAGCGTTGATCCACTCATTATCGAACATGTTATATAGTTATATTAAAAATTTTGCTTTATATCTAGTGCTAAATATCTTGTTTACTAAATTCCAAAATGTATTCATGATGATTTCTACCTAAAGAATACGAATCTACGCAGCAATAATTTTGATTGCTATCCATACGTGTTCTTTCGGGCGGTAACGGCGAACAATCTTTAGGAGGAGAATTAGGAGGAGTAGGTCTCGTTCGCATTTTCTGCGTTCTCAGCTCCGCGATATTTATTTTTTGATATTCCTCGAGATATAGCAAAAACTCACGGTAAGTGATATAATTCTGAAGTGAAAAACATATTAACAGATTGCAAATTGTACTATAGATTCTGCAAAAAGATGCCACAACAATTTTTTGCCAAAAAAGCAATGTATTCATATATGAAGTGCGAATTGTTGTACATATACCTAATGAGTGAAAAAAAAGAGAAAAAAAATTTACCTTATCTTCTCCCGTCCAATTACGATTGGTCGGTTCGCTAAGTCCGAGTAGATCGATCCAATGATAATAATCTTCCGTTTGCTTGCTATACCAATACTTTATAATCACGAATCTGCAAAATTTAACATCAATTTAACAAAACCGATAATAATTTCATCCCTTTACGATTTAACTTACACCTATTTTACGTATGAAATATCTTAAGTGTAGAATCGTGAGTGAAATTCATACGCGAGACCATCATCCACCATTTTTTGCACTTCCGGATAGGACATCAGTTCCATAAATTCCGGATTTTCCGGATTTCTTTTAACGTCTACCAGTTGCCACGGAGCTATAAGACCAAATCGGACACATTTCAGCACTTCCAGTATGTATTGTTTTCTTCCGTTCCAATCGTGCATCAACCATCTTACAGCAGACATCAGAACCTCCATTTCGCTGTGTCATAGAAATAGTTAGAAATTATGCCCGCTATCGAGATATTTCTCGATAGATGACTTTTTTGATAAATTTTGAATTTCGATTACCGATAATTTTAACCGGTAAATTATATACACAATTATCCTTTTATATAACTCTTTGCAGTATTTCTCAAGTTAAGACATTTCCAGCAGTTTTATTATTGCAGATAGAAAATGATATTAATAAAAAAACATATTAAGATACAAGATTATATATATATATATATATACAATATACGCTATTCAGTTTTCATTAATAACAATTTATGTAAGAATTTCATTTGCTTTCGTTATTTCGAAATTAATTACGTATTGTTGCGTATTGCTATGCGAAAAAAACAATGCAGTACAATGGTGGTGCACCGCAAAGAGTTAAAGTATATATAATTTATAATATAAAAGTACATAAAAAAATACATATTTCGATATGTATGTATAATTGTACCTATTAACGCTAATGTAATTGGATTTTAGCAATAAGCATAGCTCGTCCATTGATAATTCTAAAAAATCTTTCGTGCTGACAAGCAACAGGAAGAATTTCATAATTCTTGGCACCATTAGCTCCATCACGGCGGTGTTCCCGATCTTTTTCGCTTCCAAATACAATAAGAAAGCCGTATCTTCCGAGAAGAGCTCATCGTTATCAATGAATGCCCAGCATTGCTCCTCTAACTCTTCAGAAAATATAATCCGTATGTTTCAACGGAAAATTTTTCAACGCATTCTTTTCTACTTTCTTTAAATATTTCTTTATTATCATTTTTGTAGAATAAAGATTTGTGATTTCGGGATAGGAGTATGAAAAATAAATTAATAAAGCATGAAATTTATAAATAAATGAAATATGAAGTCACACACCTTTAATACCGAGATACTGTGCAGCCATAAAGATATCCAGAATGTTATCTCTTCGTAAAAGCTGACAACTTTCATTAATTGCACTGATCATCCAGTCATAAATGATGGAAAAAGCCTTGGAACTCACGCTGCTCTACATTTAATGCATATAACCGATCGCAATATATTTTTTAGCATTTTAATACTTTAAACAATAATAATATGTACGGAAACAATATATTTCTTTTATGCTTTTATATATATATATATATTTTTTTTTTTTATTTTCATGTATCCTCTAGTGTTCGGCCAAATCTTTCTTTTATTCTCAAAACTACTGTATTTTTATATTATATAATCAAATGTGATTTGAATAGATTCTTACATTCGATAAGTCGATACTCTTGCAATTTTTCTTCTCATCAAAGTACGTACTATAACTTTGCAAGACAAGAAGGTGACAATAGAACTCATCTTGATCAATTCGAACGATACAGTCGGCATTCCTTAACAGAATAAAGAAGAAAAAAAATAAATAAATAATAAATAAAATATATGTAACATAATATATATAAAACAAAATATAGAATTTCTTTTGCTAAATAAAGTAAAATCATTTGTTTGATATTTTATAACCTGAGATATGAGTAAAATCAACAATTTTAGATCTTGTATTTAAAAAAATTTCTTATTTTTCAAAAATCTTTTTTACTTGTAGTTTGTGATACGCCTAGCTAATTCCTGATATAAATCGGTCTTCTCTGGAAGTATTATGTTGTCCCAGTTGATCGGTTGTTCGCTCGTAAATCCTAGACTGTTCGGAACACAGAGCAACGAAGATTAAGATAAAAAGAGCTTTTTAACTTCTTTAAAATCGGCAAATTTAGAGGAAACTAACGAAGAGAGTGGTACTTCATCGATCGACGGTGATTGATAAGACGTTGGTTGTTTTTGCTCCATTTCGAATTGATTGAACTTTGCGTTTGGCTGTGTTCGTGATCGATAATTCGCATCGATGTAAGGTAACTTTTTCTGAGCCTATCATGGAAAGATATGCAGCAATAATATATAAAATTACAAAAAAAGAACTGTTATCCAAAAAAAAAATATCTTTCTTCAGTAGATTAATATTAAAAAAATCTGAAAGGAACTTCTTTATACTATTCATTGCAATTGTCATCTGGAAGTTAGAAAACCTTTTAATCACCTGCAACTGACTGATTGTCGACGATGTAACGCCAGGAGGGAGATCGATGTATTTTGCACGATTGGAAGAGCAGAAAACAGATGGACCGACTTCGACACCGGGTCGGCTAAACTCAGCCTTCACGTTCACTTTCGTATGTCGCGGATCAGCGACGAGAACGCTAAATTTCTTCGATTCGAACACCACCTAGGACAACTATGCTATATCTGCCTAGAGGCCGATTTTTTCCCAAAGTGACGGCTGTTGAAACGCAATCTTTTTACCTGATTTGGGATGATTTTTAGATTACCGCTTGGTGTAGCTTGAAAGGGGAATACGCGATTCGCCTCGTCACCCTCGTTCACGCTAATGAATGTCGGCAAATTAATATCTGCCTCTTTGGCATGCGTCTGCTGCGGCTGCAAAATTCGATTCGAGCACAAAATCGGTTGTCTTCGCTGTTTTACATCATCCGTTTCCGTCCGCCTACAAAAGACATTACTTTTTATTTCCTAATTTTTCAATGAATCTTCGATCTCTGTATTACGCTGCTTCTCATAATTGCATCATTGTTCACCCGATTCTCCCAAATCTCTTACTTCGGATGATGGTCCATAGGCTTCGACACGACAGCTTCAATCGGTGGGCATTGCCTCTTCCAAGTTCTCTCTTCGGCACACTTCTCTAATTTTCGACTGATCTCGTTCTCGTTGGCGCAGTAAGCGACTCGTGACTCGATAGACTCTACGGAATGCTTGGCCGTGCATTTAAGTTTCCTATCCTTGGAATTTGCCTCTATCTGCCCCTCGAAAACAACGCGGTGATGCTGCAACGGCGATTGGACCAAACGTTCCACCGGATTTGTAGGCGGATAGATATTCACATTTAGGGAATGCTGATGTCTCGAGGCACGACGATACCTCCTGGACACGGTTCTTCGTCGGCGTAGCGGATACCTCGGAGATAAAGTTTCCGGAGTCTCGATTACCTTGGTCCTTAAACATATTTTCCGTTTGAGGCTTTAAATCACATCGATCGACCATCATCGCCTCATTCCCTCTACGTGTACATATAACGATACTATTTTTCGGATTCCTGCCGCACCGGTGCTACTCACTCAATCACTCACTTGTCAGGTAATACGGAACTCGTGACGGGATGCGATGTTTCCGTTATCGTCTGGTCGGATTTTGTTAGTTGCACCGGTACTTTTGAAGAGGACGACGGAGGAGTGCTGGATCTTCCGTGATAGAGCACAACGACGCTGCTTTTGCTGTTGCCTGTTCGTGGTCGATCCGTCGTCAGCGATCGGTCTCCCGTAGAATCAACTGAAAATCCCAATCGGGAGTGAATTGACTTTTCAAGAGAACTTGTTGAACAGTGTAAAAGGAAATTGCCTTTTGCCCAGAACTTTGCAGTTCTAACTGATGAAGGAAACTTACGTTTCTTGCTGTTGCGCCGAATGGCTCTTACAATCCGCGGTGTACTTCTTCCCTTCCTATTGTTAGCAGAATTCATTAGGTGCCTTGAATGAGATAATCAGACGATTCGCGCCTCAAAATTTTGAAGCGACCATGAATAAATACGTGCGCGATCTAGTTCTAGCTTCTAAGATAATTACCGTATTCTCTCTTTAAATTTACGATCGAAGCTCTCGTTCTCGCTCGAATACCTTTCCTCGAAAGTTACTTGTGGCTAGAAAATCAGAAAAGATAATACCTCGCTTACTTGCGCTTTAATCAAATCGTTGAAGCTAAAGTCACGCTTATAGATAACGATGAGAAACAGATCACGATCAGATAATAGAGTTTTATGTATTTTTATATTGCGTTATTTTCATCGCAGAAGAAAAACATTGTACAATATTTTATAATAAAATATCTTCCATACAAAAAGAGCCTTAAATTAAAAACATTTCAGTTATTATTATCATTATTATATATTTTCTCTTACCCCATACTTTTTCAGACAAACACACGATGCGGAAAAGTTATTTGTGGAAATATGTTGTGGAGTAATAATCTGGCTGTTCTCGTCAATAGCTAAAACATATCTCCACGGGATAATATATATGTAAAATACATGATAAACAGAAAAATGTAAACACTTCCTTTAGAATAATGCTACGAATGAATAGTGCAATACTAAATAATAATCAGCTCTTTTTCATTATGTTATACATACTATGTTACCAGGCATGCCTTAAACTCGCATGTCTGGGTCTCATGAACACTTACATCACTTACGTAATTTTGCTTCACTAATACGTTTATTGGCAAGCGGACGTCGATGACAATGCAACGATTTCGATGATGATTCCAAAAAATTTAGTTGAACATTTCTGTCTTTCTTTAACACTCGGCGCACGAATCGCGGTCTTTGACAGGACTGGGTCAATCTAACAAGATATAATACTGGTAATCATATGACTCAGAATCCGGATCAGGCTTATCGAGTCATTACCTTGGATTTATTAAATCAAATTCCGACGAGATATACGAATCTTCTTCAGCAGTTGTAGTAGTGTCGCACTGTTTCTGCAAACCCGATCGAAAAGTCTCAATGATGAATGAAGTGGACGTACATCCGGATAAAGCAAATCGCAAGCACTCACGTCATAACGTATGAAATCTCCTCGCATGATACGTAATACGTTCAAAGAGTGATTTGCTGGATTGGCATAATAATAACGGGAAACTTTCTTGCTGTTTCTCTCGCGTGAAATAAAAAGCAATAAAAATATATATAATATAAATGAATCCTACGTGACGTTTAAAACGAACGGAACATTTGTAAAAGTGCGGCATGCGCATATCCAAAAAGACCTTGGATACCAATAAATGAATGCCGATTAACAAAAGAACATCCTGTTTCGTTTCCTGAAAGTTATTGAAATTTTAATGCATATTTTGAATATATATATATATATATATATATATATTTATTTATTTGATACGAATCTCATGAATTTTATTTTATCCTCCTTCATATGTACACATGTTATCATATATAAAATAAAATAAAACAATAAAATTATTACACAGCTATAACAATATCGCAGCATTTCCTTTTTTTAATCTTTCTTAATCCCTTTTTATATGATAATAATATTACGGTAAGAAAGTTAAGAAAATATATATTTTGTAATTATGATTTCATACATGCATGGCGAGGATACGAAATTTCTGATATGTATAAGATATATATCTCTTCAACGATCGCAACTATAGACTAATAAAATCTTCCTATTATATATTATATACTATTGTGTCAAGGGTCGATGAGTATCAAATATTATTATTATTATTATTATTATTATTTATCATTATAATATTTTTGGCCATCTTATGCAATTTATGGCAAAGCTAAAAGGCACATTCAATATTACGTAAGATTGAAATGATTCGTTCATCATGAAGGAACTTTCAATTGTTCTTTGTAATAATAAAAAATTATTTCTTGATAAACAATGTTTATTCTATGTATATATGCATATTATTATTACACAAAGGCAAGTTAAAGATATTGTATGTTTTGTAATCGCTGAAAATAATTATAGTATTGAGCAGATGTGGTTTGTTCTCCGTTAATGATCGATGCCTTCGTTGATCCTTCCTCACTATTAATAATTGATCTAGGAATAAAATTGATCCTGGTGCATTAAAACCATCAAAGAGTGGATGAGTTGCGATTATGTCCAAAATATAATTAAATATAATTCGCGATATTGATGATCGATGACGAATATAAATAAAACAACTGTTATTTGATGATACTTGTTTATACAATTAATAAATAATTAACAAATACTTATAAAATCATAAATAAAGAATTCATCGATTCGAGCACTTTTCCAGAAAACACAAATCAATTGGCAGTCGCTATATTCAATAACTGATTTAAGTTTATTAACATGCATTATATTACATAATAATACAAAAGAAAAAACATATTTGTATTGAGAATTTACATTAGAATTGTTCACACATCACGTTTTAATGTAATTTTTTCTCACGATTGTATGTACATCGATATCATATTTCGATGCTACGTTCAACGTAATAATTAATTTATCTCCACTATTTCGCAATCTAGTATCAGAAATTTTCCATAATGAATGCATAACGCTTTATTACATCAATGGATTTATATAAGATCAAACTTTACGAACCAATTATTGATTATGCGTTAAGTGATTTATAGAATCTGCATCTTCAAATGAGATGATGTGAAATTAAAAATATATAAAAATTAACATATCTTTTTATTAGCACAAAATAAATATTACATCTTTTATCTTACATATATGAATATCTTATTTCTTATGTTTAACAAATAAATAAAGAAAATTAAATTCTCTTATTACTTTTGTATTATCGTTATTACGAATTATTATTACGAATATATTAACATGGAAGTATTACGCTTATCGCACTTTGGAAAATAAGCATACAAAAATCAAAATCATATAGAGAAACACATGAGATGAATCATTAGGTCTTAAACAAAAAGACTCTAAGATGAAAAATATCTTATAATAAACGAATAAAATCACTGTAGTATTCAAGCGCTTCAAAACTGAATATTACATCCTAGAAACTTTATCTTTGTAGGTGTGTACGGCATATTTACGTTAGATTCTATTTTACTAGGATTGAATTTCACATTATAATCGGATATGCCGTTTCTGACTAACTCTAGAAATCTGTATATAATAGAATAATGTTATATATGACAAACTGAAATAAAGTAATATGATATATTCAATATATTCAAGATATAATACATTGCAAGCAATTCTGAGATTGCTGCGATTTGACTTACTCTGTTGCATAACATTCATTTTCAGTGATGTATAATATATCGTCGACATACGTGCACAGCAATCCGTTGCTTGCATACACGGGAAATACTTTCTCAATCATGTGCTGATAATATATGTCAGACAAAATAGGCGAGGTCGGCATACCTTGTGGCACACCAAGCTTTATCGAATACACGCGATCATTTAATTTAACCTGCAGTAGGTCAGCGTTAATACAAAATTGCATCAAATGCATTAATTTGGAATTAATCTTTTACCTTTTGCTGAAATATTAATTTTTGTATTTTAGCAAGTAATTTCGTTCTTAGAACCAATCTTGGTTTCTCTCGATCTTCCCTTATATTCCTCAACGCTTTTTTCAAATCTAAAAACTGTACTGTTTGTATTTTACTTGCTTTATTATGCTTACTATTTTTCTTACAGTTTTTTCTAGCTCTTGATAACGTATAAGTCCGTAATCGAAGATAAACTGGCAATTCTCTGCAGTACGTACGGATGATATCGTATAATTTTTCTGTGCAAAATTGAATAATAGTGTTTATTAAAATAATTGTTTGCATTATAAATATAACAAGTCCTAAATTATACCTTGTATTATTGAGCCAAATGCATCTTGTATGTCACAACGCACATAATACAATCGATTTTTGATTGATTTTTTGAACGAATAAATATCTTTTTGACAACTTGCTACACTTGGCATTTTTTCTTTATTAAAACATGTGATGTATAATTGTTGTAAAAATCTCAAAGTAACATCAATGTCATCAAACTTTTTTTTAATGCTATATCTGAAATTATATCTAATTATATGATCCATGATTTCTAGATTCCTTTCTGTATCCATTTGCAATACATATAACGGAACAATATACAAAGAATATTTCAAGGAAATATTTATATGTACTTTATTAAAAATAAAGCTCTCAAACCAGAAGAACTCGGAATAAATTTATAGATTCCGACGGATATATTTGATTCATTTAATGTAGATGTCCACGGTATCAGAGCGCCAGTAGTTTCTTTCTCTTTTATGAATTCTTCCTGCATTCTACACCAATCGTCTTTTGTAATGTAAACCCATTGTTTTTTAAGTGATATTAATACTATATATTTATGAATAATCTTTACAATATATTGCGCAAAGAACCAATGCAATAATTTTAAAACGATTATCCATTGTTCAGTGTTATTCTTCATCGAATGCAACCATTTAATTGTGGAAATCTGTGAAAGAAAAATGTCACATGAAATTTTTCAGTGATCAGAAAGATATAATCCAAATAAAATCAAAATACAATCTTTTGGTTATATATTTTATTTTCGGGTAGACATACATCAAATCTTTTCAATAATGGTTGTATATCTAGTGATGCGCCAGTAGCATCATTATTTCCTTTGTACAAAGTTCTCCTGTAAGCTTCTTTTATTGAGATTTTTCTTGGAATGGTTTTCAATAGACAATTTACTGTATTCCTTATCATTTTTAAATTTTGTACTGTTCCAAATAATTCCACAGGAACAATCTCATGTAATAATGTTTTAAAAAAAGTCTGCATCAAACGCAGATGAACCTGATTTTTATACTTTTGCTTTGCATATCTTTCACCTCCTCTTGCTACTACACATTTCAATTTATCGAGATAATTAAATTTATTATGCCGATTCTTAAATAATTCCAATATCGGTGATAATGCAAAAATAATATTATCAAAATTCAGACTTTCATTACACTGATCAAGTCCGACATGTGTATCTAGAATCTTATAACATATCTCTTGACCTGTATTACCCTTCTCCAAAATATGATACTTGGAGATTTGTGCTTTAGTAGGATTAATCTTTCTTAATCGACATCTGGAGGCAAATAAGTTCACTTTGGAATTATAATTTTTAAATGGGACAGGACATGCAATAGAACATTCGGTTTCTGATTTTGACTGACGACCTTTTATGCTTATAGTAGAACGTCGCCTCTTTCTAGAAAAAAACAAAAGTAATTTAGAAAAGAATACGTATTAAAAATAATGGCGAATTCAAGTTTTAGTTAGTGCATTATATTGTCTCTTAAAAGTGAAAGAAACTGGTGCACATTCGAAAACATTTGTATGATTAATTTAGCAAATTAATATAGCGATGCTATATTTTACAAATAATAAAGACCTATTGAAAGACATTTTGTATCTTGATATTTATCTGATAATAAATCCTCGCATGATCACTGCACATAACTGCATAGGCATTAACGCACTTCTTTAATTTTTGTGTTAATCAAACCAAAGTGCGCAAAATAAGAAAGTTGCACAACAGTGCTATCTGAACTTCTGTCTTTTCCTCTCTTTTAACTTTCTCGTTTCATTTTAAGATATTGCCGTTCTATTCCTAAAAAAGCATGTGTAGTTTAAACTCAAGATACTGAAATTTATTGTTGTTACTTGTCCTTTACGATTTCTGTTTATCTCTACATGTATTCGTGCTCGCTTTATATTTACATAATTATCGTAGCCGAAACCGTTGACAAGGTTATGAAGACGAAAGATTACTGTAGATTGCGAAGAAAATAAAAATATATATGAATCAAAAATTCGTGGGAGAAAAATGGAGATACTTTAGATAAGGATAAGATTCCTGTAAAGTGTTTACTGTCAAAACACAACATTTTATCAAAGACAGTGAGGTTAACCACAGTGAGATCTTTTTAGCAAAAGAATACGGACATCATTTCGTGCACAATAAAAATACAGTGCATGGATACTCAGCGAAACACTGTAGTTAAATTATTTTGAATATCTTTACGATATTTGTGATCTATTTTTTATATGACAATATCATATTAAGGATCGCCTTAGATACATGCGTTTTAAGATATTCATTAACAAACAAAAATGATAATAATAAAGCTTAAAGCCTGAACGGCCAAATAAGTAAAGGAGTGAATGCATTTTAAAAGGATTCGGTTAAAAGAATTTTATCAATATAATCTCTACATATTTTCAGTGCGACAATAAATGTTCTCTCCTCGTTCGAGGTTGATTGGCTAAGATTATTCGTATATAGAGGGCAAGAAGCCATTTATATCTCTAAGGCAATATAGTAAAAAAATAAAACAAAGAACACTTGGTGTTTTTTAATCCGTTAGTCTTCCGAAGAAGATTTGCAACGAAGATTAAAAATCACTTTACTATGAGATTCGTATTAGATTATGGATTGGATTGCAATTGACACTCGGCCAATCAATGTTAGCGGAAATTGCATTTAGTTCGGAATTTATATTGGATAGTCGCGTGTCAATTTAAGACTGCATTCACTTTGGACGTGCCGAAAGCGTTATTCTGCCCTTGTTATCCGTTAAAGATCGAGTAGAATGACGCTGAAAACGTCCGAATGCAATTTAAATCATAATCCAATCGTGCATTCCTTTCATATTTGGCGCGCATTTGCAATCTATCAGAAACTTAAAGATAATCTTATCATGTTTGTTTAATATCTGATGAGCAGGAGAGACAGAATTTTGATGTCGATATTGATATCGAATAATAATATATGTTATTTATTTTTCTCACTTAGCATTATGTGAAACGTTAAATGTATTTTGTATAAAAATAATGTACTGGGCTGACCCATCATTGAATCGTTTTACTTGAATTTGAAAATCAGCTAACCTGTCAATTTTATCTTTTTGTGGTAATATATTTATAATATTTTGTAGGCCTTCCAAACAATTTATTGATTTCGGTTAATGTTCTATATTTTACAAACACGAGGCCCCTATTGTTGTCATACATATGCACAATATTTCCATAAAGTGAAAATAATTTCTTTATCTCTTCTAAAGTGAGACAATTTTTGTTTAAAAAATGTATACTATAATGTCCATCCCATAATGTGACTTTATAATATTTCTTAAAACTTATTGAAGTATTTGTTGTTATTTATGCAGATAAATTCTTTCAATTTGCGTGCATATAAGTTAAAAAATTTTTTAATTCATTACTAAGTTACAATACCCAAAACAAGAACTGCGATCAGCGATTGAGCTGTATTACTTCAGCTTATAGCCAGTGAGAGTGAGACCTTTCCTGATGAATTTTCAAAGTTTAATCCTTTTCCGACTTGATACCGCTTGCTCGTGTATTGATAAATACATGATACGCCTGATTTATTCTGATATCTTGAGTAACAAATATTTTGCGTTTGTAAATGAGATACATACGATACCAAATGGAAAACCTTATCGATATTTAATACGTAATGGTAAGTAAATAAAAATTTGAAATAATGGCGCCTGGTTGAAGAATTCAATTGTTAAAGAATTATTCATTAGTCGAACCTATTTGGCCGGCGTGTTTATTAATCGGGAAACAGGGAATAATTCTTGATATTGCCGTTAATTTATTATTCAGGGATTATAATAAAAAAGTATTTTATCATTCTGTAACATTCTGGTTAAAATAAGAACTCGAGTATATGATCTTTTTGTTAATTTTATTAAAACATTTTAGATTCTAGACAAGGTACACTTGTGATGCATTGATTACAGAAGCTAATCTGCCCTAACCACAATCATAATTCATGCTGTGACATTGATTGGAACATCAATTCAACACAGCTGAATTGTGATTTATTTGCTGAATGTAAGAAATCAAGGAGATAGACAGAAATTTAAAAAAAAAAGAGAAAACAATAGTTTTTTCCACCATATATGATGATGAATTGCGATAAATATTACAAAAAAGAGAATGATGGCTCCTATAATTTACGTTTTCTTAATACTAAAGGCTATAATATAGAAGAAATAAAGAAGATATTCTCAGCGTATGGAGAAGTTTTAGCAGTAAATATCAGTGGGGATCATTTTGGACTTAGATTTGTAAAATATAGGACATTAGATGAAATAATTCGCTGTTTCGAAGGCTTAAGAAAAAGTAATTTCATAAAATTCGTGCCAGAAAAATCTAAAAGTAATCTTATGAGAAAGAGATCGAAGAGTAACGATTCAAATCAAACAACAAAGAAAGAAAATACATGTTCAGGAATTGTTGATGTTAGCAAGCAATTTGTGTCAAATTTACACGATAGAAACTCAGTGACGATGACAGAAGCATCATCCAGCAATTTAGAAACTGATCAAGGTAATATATCTGATAAAACTCATATTTGTTGAATATTAATGCTCAAGATGCAACGTACAACAAATATAGGACAAATATAGGTTAATGATAAGTGCAACTAATTCATAGAAATCAAATTCACTAAATGATCTGATATATGAAATTCTTAATTTTCAGAACAAAATTCCATCATCAAAGATCTTTCAAATACTTCAATAAGTTTTAAAAAATATTATAAAATCACAAGGGATGGACATTATAGTATACATTTTTTAAACAAAAATTGTCTCACCTTAGAAGAGATAAAGAAATTATTTTCACTTTATGGAAATATTGTACATATGTATGATAACAATAAGGGTCTCGTGTTTGTAAAATATAGAACATTAACCGAAACAATAAATTGTTTGGAAGGCCTACAAAATATTATAAATATATTACCACAAAAAGATAAAATTGATAGTACAAATAAAGAGACAGATCAAGATACAAATTTACAAACATCCATTAGAATTAATTCAAGCAATACTTATAATAGAATATCTCCAGAAAGTGGAAACAAATCAGTTTTTAATATAAGAAGTAATTCAGTTAACAGATTCGATAAAATTGATGCTTTTTCGAATAATTCTCGAAATTCAAAACATGATTCTGCCAGCAATATAAATATAGAAAAAGATAACAAATTAATATTCGTATCCAGTGAGAAACATGCATTTTCTTTGAGACAAGAAAATTGCATCAATGATAGAGTATTTGATTTTAATTACATACAGGAACCATCTCGATCAAATATTTCATCTTATTCTATGACTAAATGTGACGCGAATTATTATATAGACAATATTGTATATAATGATAACAAGATACCAAATTTAATTCATGATACAGAAATAGAGCAGGAAGATTTTGGTAGTGCGTCAAATTGCTCGTTACTAGCCGATCTTTATAATGCTTCAACTAGAATATTCATAATGCCAATGCAAGAAGTAATTGTTGCCAATATTCATGCAAATTATGATATGCATTATATTTTGCATTTGTTTAGAAAATATAATCCAATTGCAGCGACATCGGTAAAGATCATCTCTGAAACTAATATACGATATTGTCATGTTTATTTTGAAACTATACAAAATGCTACAGCTGTTGAAAAAGAATTTGACGACTTCTTTTTATTTGGAAAAAATCTAATTGTTTTACGGAAATTGCAATTGATGAAAAAAGCTAAGAATAAATAGTTCACTTTTAATTATCGATATCTAATTTTAATTTAATTAAATCATTCTTTTTCTATCTGATCTTATTTAATTTCTATCCCTTCCATCCTTATTTAATTTCCTTCCTTAACAAAGATCCATGATTTCCATCCTTTCTTGATAAAAATATTAATTTTTATACATAATTTTTCAATTTACCGAGTAAAAATTATTTTTGATGTCGTAAAATATACTTTATGTACTTTTAATTGTACTTTATTAAGAGATTTAATTTTTATTTATTAAATTAAATATTATGCATAATTTAATATTATATGTAAATTTTTATTCATCGTTCAGTCTCGTATTTAACCTTTCATGTCACCTACATTCAAAATTTCGAACGAGCTCTTCAAGTGCCCGTTATTTATAGCGCATTCCGAAAAGTTCGCCATTACATCGAATATTACATAAAGCATATTACCTACAAGAAAGATATTGCAATAATATGCGCAATTATTTGCTATGCGGTTGTTATATTAATTATAATATTAATTATAATTAATTATAATTAGTTCTATTTTTTCTTCCATTCCTTATCGTTAATAATAATAATACATTCTAGTGAATCATAGATAACAGGAATAATTGATCGTCATTTTTTTGACAGAACTCTATCATGCAACTTTTAAATCGTCACGTTTTGTGTCTTTTTTTCTTCTCCCCCTCCCCCTCTTTTATAACAGCTACGCTGATGCACGAGCGTTGATGGTTATCAAGCAGGATAGGCTGCAATTCGCATAATTTTAGCTGACTGATTTAGCATCAAATTACATTACTACTCATGTTTTAACGCTTAACGCTCGATGCTCTTAAACATGAAAGTAGCATGTGCAGGTTAAATACACATGATGCATTTAAGATTTTCAAAGCGGAAACTACTGACATCTCGCGTTGGAATACACAATACGTATATATATATGTACGCCGGCTCTAGCAGATATAATTTGTTATAACGTGCAGAGAGAGATATTTATGTATTATTCTTTACACGTGAGTTGCATATGTGAATATGCAAGTAAAAATGTCGAAAGCATTCAATAAAAAGGCAGTGTGCAAAATACTCTCAACAGAAGATAAATTTATCGCCGATATATTCTCGATAATGCCTTTATCAATGAACACCTTAGGTGAGGATGCATGTCTAATATCATAACCTTAAAATATTATGATTGTAAATTAATTATTTGCATATTTTAATTTAGCAGAACAAAATGCGTACTTGAAGGAAGAAGAACAGACAGAAAAGGGTAATTATTTTTATTTATTTCAAAAGGAGAAATAAGAATACTTACTTTCTGTAAATTATATTAATATATATAATTATATTAATATATACGTAATTATATTAATATATATAATTCTACGTTTTTTATTTTAGCAAATGTTTCTATAACGTCAAATAAAAATATGAAAAGGGCGAGGACTTTTGAAGAGTTACAGTCAAGGATAAAAGAGTTAAAAGGAGTTAAAAAGTTGAATTATAATGAAAAACTTCATAAAAAATATATGGAAAATAAAATAAAGAGAAAAATGAAAAAAAAGGAACGTTTATTACAGAAAGCGCTTAATAAGGCAAAAGAGAATACAGCTGAAGGAGATGCAATAAAAATCGAGAATAAGGATGAACAAAAAATCCCTAAACGAATATTCAATTCAGAAGGCAAAATGGTCTTTAACAAGTTTGATTTCTCTGAGATTGGCGTAAAGAAAAAATTACCTAAGAATGATCCTAAAAAGATGTTACATCAACTACAGGAAAACAAAGAAAAATTTAAGCAATTAAAAGAGTCGGGTGATACAGAAAAAGCTGAAGATTTAAAGAAAAGAAATACGTGGAAGTTTGCATTAGCAAGAGTAAATGGTGAAAAGGTATGTCAAAGAATAATTGTATCTTCATATATGTACATACATATATATATATATAAGAATATTTTTATATACATTCACTAGAAAATGAAGTTAATTTTACTGTGTTTTCATTTTTATAGATTATAATAAACACGTTGCATGACTAATTTCGCAAATCTGTTCAAGAAAATGTTTTCATAATTTTTTTTATATATTGTAAATCTTTTATCAGATTTGCTTTGTTTTACATATCTACATGTAAATCTATCACATTTTTAAGATCAATTGTATTCGTTAATAGGTTAAAGATGATCCAGAGTTATTGAAACGTTCTATAAAGCGGCAAGATCAAAGAAAGAAACAGAATGCGAAGAAATGGGAGTCTAGAATAGAGGGCCTAGAAAAATCTATGAAAAGTAAACAAGAGAAGCGACAACAAAATATTGCGAAGAGGAAAAAGGAAGTAAAAGCAAACAAATTTAAAAAGGCGGAGAAGAAAGGACACATAATATTGAATTAATTGTCGATCTTCTATATTTTATACTGAAAATTTATATTGTAACATAAATGTGTTTCTGCTTAAAGATATCATAATTTTTATTTCAATATATTTGTGTGCAGAAATACTAGAAGTGTCTTAAAAAATATACATGTAAAACTAATGTCTACTATAATATATGTATGAAATTACTTTTATGTAACATATTTGCAAATTTTGTACATTTGTTATACGTATATTCAGTGTCGAAAAGTATTTTATTTCACAAATAATTCTAATATATAGAAAGATAAAGTTAAATACATCATGCATTAGAACATTTCGCTGTTTATTGACGAACAAAGTGGCTCAGATGGTTTTCTCGTTGAAAATCGCGTTCTTTTGTACAATATCATTGTATATAACAGAGATATAATAATACTTTATTTACATATAATTTTTTGCTTTCATTTGTACATGATATTTACATTAACATAATTTTATGGACCAATTATTTTCCACGGCTATATTCTATAGCTACCGCGTACACGTTTTGAATCGTAAAATGCTTTTTACAATTATCATGTAAAAAGCTACTCGCGCAAATATCACGAACAAATAGTAAATAGTATAAAATTCCACACAATTAGATGTCGCAGTTTCCAATTTACAGAGCATACGCGCATGTATACACAAAAATTATACGATACATATATAAACGTAGAATTTTCTTCTCTCGACAAGAAATACAATTTTCTGTTCTCATCTTGTAATCATTATCGCATTATAATAATGTTCGACTAACTTATCCAGCCTCTTTCCAATAAATGCTCCATTGAGGCATCTATTTTCGAGGAGCTTGGTCGGTCAGTAAATGATTGGCAGATCTAGGACGAGAGCTTCGATATAGCTGTCGTCTTCCGCTTCCTGCTAGGAGGTATCTCTCAGTGCCGCGGAGACTGCATTAGCATGCGTTAAAGCTGTCCATAACGGACTATGGTCCACAGGTAATGGCACCACCAACGTCTTCGACGGTCGTGGGGACCTGTAATGATGCGAATGTTGAGTTGAGTTGATGGAAATATTGAATATATAAGTATAGTCAAACAAGCATGCTTATGAGCAAACACACTATGCTTGTCTTGCAAAAAAAAATATCTGCAAATATTTTTTTCGGTAATCTGATACGGTAGTGTACACACAGCACGCGCGTGTATACTTTATTCATCCAATTTTATGTTTTTATCTTTTTATCATTGATAAAATATTTTTCAGCATATTATATTTAGCAATATTTAGCAGCATTTCTATGGTCAAAATTTTAATTCTGTCGAATTAAATTTTAACTTAAAGCTATAAAAATATATAGAGATATGCGCGCGCACACATGTAATATATATATATTCAGTACAATATATATATACTGAAAAGCATTAAAAATAAACGCATCGATATTTAAATGGATAAATAAAAGTATAAAAGTGGAATTCTGGTTTATCATTAATATTTGAATAATCGAATGTAAATTGAAAACCGCGCTTTTTCCGAAAGCACTGTCCGTGGTTCAGTTGAAATTGCATCAGCCAATCGGATACGTGCATTTGAGAATCGAATAAGATCCCTTAGCAAAGAAAACGCAAAAAGGAACGCGCTCTCGCTTGAAGCTCGCATCGCATTTTTCGAAACTAACAATTGAATCGCAATGTGATTATTGACAACCATC
This sequence comes from Eciton burchellii, assembly GCA_020341155.1. Taxonomy (NCBI): domain Eukaryota; kingdom Metazoa; phylum Arthropoda; class Insecta; order Hymenoptera; family Formicidae; genus Eciton; species Eciton burchellii. The sequence continues at coordinate 535,898 of JAHMML010000067.1, read as the reverse complement.
GCGGGCAATATGATTTTGGCTATATCGAAGCAGTATCGATCGTCTAATCCGTGATCTCGAACGAACGAAGCTCGTCAACGCGAATGGAGTTGCGCCAGTTTTGAATCTTTCTTTCTCGCGACGCAGAAATTTAATACGTGACGAACTCTTTAATTCATCAATTTCGGATGTTTGCACCAACTACTGATACTAATGCAAAACATTGATTCGATCCAAGGCGAGATGCAACACGACGCGAGTGTGTCAGGAGCGGCTTCTAGGAGAAGGGAAAGGCGGGGAAGAGACAGGTCAGTATTCTAGTCAGTATTTCACTTTCCTTACCTGGATGGTGCCAAGACCGGATGCTAATCCGGACTGCTCAGTTCTAGAGCAGTGCTCTGCTCCGGATCGGAACGCTCCTCGACGACGGTGTCCAGCTCCAAGGACGCGAAAGCTCGGGATCCTCGATCGCTTCTCAAGGACACGGTGCGCGTCGGACGGTCCACGCCAGCTGTGGGAATGCATCGGCAACGGGTGAGTCGATTATAAAAGCAATATCAATTAGGTCGTTCCTCCACTCGAGGGAACACGCTCGCGGCGTTTCTTTGAAGTTTCACGGATGCTACACGCGCAATGCCTTGACAGAAATTTAAGGTAGAACAATCCATGTAGCAAGCTTCCGGATTGCTCGGATTTCTCTACTTGCATCAGCTAAGATCTAGTTCTACGCTGGCTACGTAAGCTGATTTATGCAGACGAGCCATGCAGATTTTTCATGTGATCTTTGCTCTGTCCTTTTTAGGAGTAGGCAGGATATCTATGAGGGAGACTCGTCGAATAGATTATCACGGGACAAAAACCGAGACGGAGAAAAGTATTCTGATATGCTTAATCATTTATTTATAATATTTTCTACAAATAGATATCAATATGTGCCAGTACTAATCATATTAATCATATATAAGTCCATTATCGATCACATCAGTACAGATCAAATTGCTATATTATGAATATTACGTAGTTGGAATATGCAGCAACGCTGATGCGATCTCTTATGTGCATATATGCATGTATTTATATTATTTTTATATAAGAGGCCGTCGACATCGACATTCTTGCATGACATCCAGCTTCAATTTGATTTGTACGAGATCCTATGACACGATGCGACAATAGCACAAGGACTTTTCATAAGGAAGGCGAACAAAAGTATTGAATAAACTTGCTAAGTTTTATAAGAGATTCGGATAAATCTCTAGCATGATGCTACAACTACATTTTACCTAAATCCTCTCTTGATGCTGCGCTTGCCAACAAAATGAATGAAAATCTTTCAATGCGGATTAACTTTATTTAAAATAGAACTTTATTCTAAGATAATACATCGGTATTATATTAACGGATTTTTAATATTATCAACGGTACGTCTCGATATAATGTATGATTTATGTAGAAAAATTTGAAATCATTATCTCCATAATTAGAGCGTCCATCGGTAGAATAATATAATTAAACTGATTTCATCTTTATGTCAATTAAAACATCTCTCTCGTTTATCTCATTTATTCCTCGATTATTTCTGCACGCGCGTATCATGTCATAGCAAAATCGATGGCAGCGAAACGTCGATATAAAAAAGACTACATCGTGTTTGTTTGTTTTGACGTCTTGTCATATCTTATCCGTTGATGATGCTTTGAGGGATTGTTTAAGAAAGATTAATAGTGTTAGACGCGTGCTGCTCACGTGCCATTCGCGATGGCGCCTTTTTCTTTACCGTTTCGCCAACGGCGAAGTCTCCGACTCTTGTTAAGAGGCGAATATTTCGGACAATAAATCCCGCACTTCGGCTACTGTGTCCAGGAGGCAGTGATTCGAAACGACCGTCTGGCCGTCGACTGGATTGTCGTAAATCGAGCACTTGCGACAGTCGTGGTGGATGCGGTGCCTTACGCGGTACCGTAAGATGGAAAGAAAGTTTTTCGTCGGCCGTTTTTCGTACGTGCGAGAAATAAATTCGTCTCCCGAGCACCGAGTGCTCGAGTTGCGTCAATTTTTCAATCTTTTCTTCCTTTGCGTTCTCCGATGCGCTAAATCCATCCTCGGATCTGTATCAAAAAAGTCGTATCCCGCGCAAGAGGGATGTAGTCATAGACTATACGCGATTTTCAAGATCATTTTGTTTTTACGTACTGCACGTGCTACATTTTTTTACAACCTTCGAGGATTACGCGACGTGAATTTATTTCGGATATTACTGTATTACTCGGTGCGCTTATATTGATTTTCGCCTATGTATCTCGACGAGATGCTCAATGATGTCAAACATATTGTGAATGTTTATTTATTGCCTCGATAATTATTTTATTAGATATACCGCATTTGGTGGATATAATTTAATGATTATCGTCAATTGACACTAACTAGAACGGATTTCAGAAAATATTTTCTGCATGCACTTCGTGAAATAACGAAGCATATTACGTTGTGGATTACGAATTATTATTATTATACGGCACGCATGATATTAATTATAAGCGTTGACGCATTCACGCGAGCAATTTAGAGCAGTAATAACAAATAAATTTGTTTATCCAGGGGCGCGGTCCTTCTCGTCATAATAATAACATCTAAATAAACAAGTTCAAGTTTTTGCCGAACTGTCGCCGAATAATGTACAAGCAACAAACGGCTTCAGGATACATATACATCGATATATTTGCGATGAGGGGCTTTTATCGCGTAATAAGTATTTATTGCATATTTTTGCTGCATTGGAAAAAAATATCGGATACAGAATAACAGAAACCTTCCGAAGATTCGGAGGCAAATACTCTCAAATCTAAAGTGGGATAATAATACATCGATATTTCGATGGCTGCTTCCGCGCAGCAATATACACGCGTAAAATCATGCTCGGATAGAATCGCGGTGCGTACAGGAGAAGCTCCACAGCTTCTCATATTTTATGTGGCGTGTTGCAGCATACCGGGGAAATGCATCGTCATAGACGATATAAAATCCAATTTTCGATGTTACGACGCGATAGATCGCGTTCAGTTGTGATACTTTCGTTCACAAGAGATTCTCCGCGTAAATGAGATCCATTTTCATGTATTATCTTAAATTAATTCGCCGTTCCTATAATTTGCGTAACTATGAGAATCGTCGAGAAGATTCCACTGTCGTGCTGTTCGATGCGTCTGATTTAAGTCCTAAGAAACAGTATCTTCTTTTTACATTTTTCTTCCTTTGTATGACGCAGCCGCAATAACATCAGAATTATTTTGTAATAAAGTAAAGAATTTGATTAATCTCGATTATTTTTCAGATGCGTATTTTCAGATAGAAACAATCGGTTCAAATTCAAATACCACCAATCTACCAGTTTCATGTTAAAAATAGCTATCATCAGCGCATAAAGTTTGTTGAATATTCAGGCTAGGATTCAATCTGTTTTAGAGCCTCTTCCGTTCTCTTTACGTTTTATCCCAACAGTCACATGCACGCACACACACGGAAATTTATATACGCGTCTATTTATATACATGTCCTGGCTAGCGAGTATTTCGCGTAAACGTGTATGCGTGCGTTCAGTCAATCAGGAAGCCGAGGGAAAAAAATACAGGGGGAAAAACAACGTGGTCGTTATTGAAATGAAAAAATTGGAGTAAACGCTGTTGCATTTTATTCTCCATCTTTCCCACAAATAGAATATACATTTATGAGAGAAATAACGATAAATGTTCACACATTACATGTTCACACTGAAAGAGTTCAGAATTTTCGGAAATTTTCAGAATTAACGGAGGTGATATCGTAATTTATAAAATAGCGATTGAACGGTAAAACGTATTATTTATTTGTATCTCGTTTTTTCGAAATATAGACGCGATAATCATGAGATAGAATTTGGAAAAACCGGATAGCTGTTATACAGGCTCACCCAAAAGTATCGGTAGAGATTTTGACAGATTCTTCAGAGTATTCTGAGATGAAAATCCCGATACGAGAGCATGATAATTTTATTTAACATACATCACATATGTCACAATGTTATTAAACATATTACAAGGTTACCAAAGTATATATTGAATATTTATGAGACAAGGAATCATTAATAATCAATGTCGTTTAGATTTCTTCAATTTCATTGAATACAAGTCACTTTAAAATGGTTACCAACCTTGTGCGTATCATCCGATAAACTTTTTTATAATAAAAGATCATCGATCGATAATTTTATTCAATGTATTGATACTAATGCGATAAATTATATCATAAGAGGAAATGGCATTTAGTATAAAATGCATTCACTGTTACAATTATAATATAATATAACCATAATCGCGTAGTATTTGTTCACGATGGATCACTCTGCAACTTGTACACAATAAATAAATGTACACAATAAATAAATACACAGCTGACATAAATGGAATGGAATCGGATCTCAAACAAAATCTCACTCTGTCTCTCAAATTGTTACACAAGAAAATCCTGAATTTATCGAACTTACTTGCTAGTTTGCGTATATATCATACCTGAACGCGCCAAGTTACTCCATGATTGGTTACCTTTATCGCTCACAACAGTTTGTAATAACTTAATGCTTATACATATACTTATACTACTTGTAATAGTTCAAAGAGCATTATAGCCTCGACAGTTTCCGTATCAGAATTTCTGTCTCAGAATGTTCCAAAGTACTTGAAATCTCTACTCGACAGTTTTGGGACACGCTGTACATTTAGCGGCCAGTTCTGATGCGCGTTGTATTTTCCCTCCGTTAGCAATATTTATCTAATTTTGCGATCTGCTTCCTATTCACATGGCACATGTCTATGCCGGGTGTCCTAGTTTCACTTTTAAACTCGATGTACTCACCCAAGCGATGAACCGGACTGAAACGAACGAGGCTCAGCGCGCCATGATCCAAATCGCAGTTTCTTCGTCGGGCTCTTTCCCTGGCGAGTTTCGCTCTTCTCCGTAGGCAGCAGATTACCATTAACGCCAGCAATGGAAACCCCAGAATACACGACACGATTGGTATTATTATGCTCTCTGGGGTCACTGAAAGACGCAAACGCGATTTAGACACGCGGTCGCGTCGCAACTTTGTTATTAGCGCTATCTCTCTTTTATCGTTGCTGCGTGCAATAGATGACTTCCTTGTAATTATAAAACATGCAAAGTACTCATTTCCTTCAAAACTCTTTGAAGAATTACTCTATTGCGGTATTGCGAAGACTTTCGATCGGCCGTATCGATCATTCTACGTGAAATTTGTGTCCCACGCATTTGTGTAACACGAAATGTTGACCTATTCGTTCCTTTATGGAATTATCTTCTTTTGGATGTATGTACGATTAATTGGACTAACTCGTGTCAAGTTTACTGCAGGAACTGCAGAAACATGTCACGTGAGTTTTGTCGACGTGAGTTTTGGCTTATTTCTGCTGCTTGAATCTCGCAGCGATTTTTCCACGGAGTTTCGACGCGTTTTTCGCGTTATTAGTAGTTAATAGGTGGATGCAACTGCATTAGCGCGCGAAATGAGGTTCATCATTTTTATCTCAAAATTTTTATTCCAGTTTCTGCCTCCCTTTGTCGCGCACGTGTAGTCTATCGATAAAATGCATACAGCATCATGAAGAGACAGCGTCATCGCGGAAAGATTTATTCTACGAGATAGCTTTTGTGTCACAGAAACATGTCCTCGCGAGTTCGTCGGGTCATGAAATTTTCAAGCTTTCGTGATAAGAGCGAAGTTAGCAGTTATCTGAATCGAATTAATGAAGATTACAAGATAGGATTTAAGATGACACTGATCATGGACTTTCTCGATTTCTCTCTCTTCTTCTTATCTCGAAGCGTTGAGATCCGGTTTTCTCGAATGCGACAAAATTATTTGATTAAAACTTTTCGCATACAGCACATAAGATCACTTCTCATAAAAGTGTTCCAGTTCCCTTAGATTAATCTCTATCTTTTTACAATACCCGAGACCTGATATTGCTTCCATGCTATGGGATGTTTTTTCTGCACGAGCTTAAAGAAAAATCGGTTCTTTTCAAAAACGCTTTTAATCAACGGTACGCGACTTTTAACGGACAATGGAACACGATTTTAATTTCGGCTATCCTGTATCGCTTTTGTCCTGCGCGCGGTTGAAAAAAAAAAGGAAAGAGGATGGATATTAATTTAATAGTCATGCGTGTGTGCGTGCGGGTTTAGTTTACAATCGAAAGATCGCCATTGGTTCGCGTCACTTTTCACAGATTATACATGTAATATCCATGTAAATTCTCTATTTCGCGCCGTATTTCTGGAAAACATTTTTAAATCAACATTACGCGCGTTATTTCTCTCATAACTCATTTGAATGTCCGTCTGCGAATTAGGGACATCGCGGTAAGTTCAAACGAAATACTGATTGCAGATTTTGCGCGTCGCGTCGAGAGTTTCCGGAGTTTTGAACGTCGGCTAATTAATGCGATGCAGGATGATGCAAATGGCACCGTCATCTCGCCGACTTAAGAAGTAAACATTTCATTCTCTCTGTCTCTCTCTTTCTCTCTCTTTCTCTCTGAGAAATGCGCCGCCTGAAACGCGTAAAGTATCAATCAAAAATCTGTTGGTTATCAAGCGATTAGCGGTTATCGATCTCAAGTACTTTCGAGTACCACCGCGTTACGTTTGCGATCGCGAGCGATCGTGAGCGATTTGCATAAAAGCAAACAAAGCAAGCAAGCAGTAATTAACAACGGTCGAACAAAGCCTTTAATCGGTTTGGAACAATTTCACGGTAGCGCCGTGTTATTGCGCTAATGTTAGCGATTCTCGCAATTCAATCCGTATAACGAGCGAATAGCTGACACTAATTATATTATCAAACGGTTTCTCTCCTCTCCTCTTCCCCCCTCCCCCCYCCTCTCTCTCTCTCTCTCTCTCTCTCTCTCTTCAGAGTTCTCTTCTCAAGAGCTATCCGCTACGGCTTGCTCATTTGCGATTTACCGAGCAAGCGCAATTTAATACTTCATACAAATGTCTAATTAAACCGTTCCCCCGGTATGGTTAATACATTACGTTTTTCAGAATGAGACCGGCGCGATTCGCGATAAAGAGAGTGTTATGCAAAAGACTGTGAAAGCTCTCCTAAGTAAAAGAGGCTTAAGTCTCGACGTAGGTTGCTGAATTCATATTAGAGGTGTCCGTGTCTCTTACCCGTGGGATATACCAGAATCGTAGGCCTTTTGGAGTGCGGGATCGTCGGCATGGTGGGTCGACCAGCTCTCACCTCGGCCGACATTCTTCTTTGTTCTGTAACTGAATGGAATTTCATCGTCGAGCCGGGCTCTTTAAAGCATGTCCCTCGCGTTTCTGTTTTTTTCCCGTTCTCGCATGTAAAGAGTCACGAAGCTACGCCGCAGGGGCTTCGTTTCGGATTGAAGGAAAGGAAGGAAATCCAAATTTGATCGGGAATTCGAACGAACGTACCTCCCGCGATCGAGTTCAATTCATCTGCGATACAGGCGGAACACGACCGGACCGTTAAATGCTACCGATGACGAGTGTTTCAACTCTGGCCTGTCCCGACCGGATCCGCTGAGTGATTTTTACATCTCCCGCGTAGAAACACGCGGTTCATTCGTTCGCGTTGCAAAACGGAATCGATAGCTGGCTCCGATTTCAACACGCGATTTGCACGCGCCAGGAACCATTTGGCAATGTTCGCGCCTCGTCAGAAACGCGGAATTGCTGCCGTTATCCGTACGCGCGCGCGCGCGCGCGCGCACATACACGCGTGCAATCTCCGCAAGAATAGAATTTCTTCGCGCTTGATCGTCGGATTTGCCGGGATTGAAATTATTCGCCAGACGGTGAATAAGATCGCGATGTCGGATATTTCGCGCGTGTTCCTCGCAACGGCAGCATTTCCGCAAAATGCATATCGTACATCATCAAAGAACATTCTGTTGAAAATTCTTTTGGATGGGAAGTATGAGCTTCTCTTTTCTTGTTACGGCGTAAGTTACGATAAACTAGATATCTCGTAAGTCGCATATGATATTTTTGTATGATATTTTTGCGGGCTTCGTTATCACTTTGGTCATTAATATTGAATCTGCCTGAGCCACGGAAATTGAGAAAAGTCTACACGCGACGTATAAGCCGTTTCCGTACCTTTCGCCCTCCGGGCGGAATGATTCAGAATTATTCAAAATCTGGATAAAATCATGTAGAAAAGGCTGCGAGGAAGCGAGAGGAGCTTTCGGACTTTGCTCCCGGTTGCCCTTATCGAAAGTTGATTTCGGATCACGCGAATGCTCCAAGGGAAGTTTCCCTCCAGGGGAAATTTTTTTCTGAAAAAAGGAGAAATGCGGCTTAGCATCCAGCCTCCAAAGCATCCTTTCCGCTAGTTAACATCCCCGAAGCTCCTTTCCCGGTGGATTATTCTCATGCTCCAAATGCATCCGGAACTTTTACCTGCCATTCACAAGTCTTTTAATTCGATGCTACGCGCGCGTTCAATGCAAGACTCACCGCTGATATCGACGAAATTCAACCGAGAAATCTAACGATCGTAGAAAACAATCAGAACGCGATTCCGCCGTCCACATGGAAAAGAGATAACGCGTAAGCCTCGCTAGCCGGCCGCTGCGGTCGCGGCACGAATTGCGAAGCGGTTAATCTTCCGGTTGGGTGTACATGAAGATTTGCGAAATCGAATCAATTTCACGTGTCACTGTCACGTACCATTAACCACAAGATCGCCAGGTTCCGCCGTCAATTAGCTCGTGCACGATCGCGACGTTCCAACGTTCCCTTAATGGATGCTTTAAAGGGAAATATCCGTAATGTCACTGCGGAAAAGTTCTCCGACCACGAACCATCGCATCCTTCGCTATCGTTCTCTTTTTTTTTCTTTTTTCTTCTTTTCCTTTAATTCACCATTTTTCCGGCTAGATGGGATCCTCGTTAGAGCCCTAATACCACCCGCGGCCGCGTATCTCGCTCCAATCGATTCTGCTTCTTATCAGGCCGCCCTTATTTTCGGCTTGCCGAATATTGCTATAAGTCGCATATACATGTACGTACCCCGTTTATGCTCGGAAAGCTTTAGCTGGCAACAATATTCGCGGGGAGGAGAAGCGAGGAAACGATGCCGTTATCGGATCTCGGGAAAATATCCCCGAAGATTTTTTTTGTATCTGAGGGAGAATCCGCTGATCGTTTACTTAACTAACGCGATATTACCAGGTGGATTGAAGGGGACAAAGAGTTGTTTTGCTTGAGTGAGCAAGATGAGATTAGCAGGATGCTTAACCGCGGGAGAGAAATCAAGGATGATATTATCGGCGTTATTCGTGGAATCCGCATCTGTCCCGGGAATTTAGGCCAAGAATACGAACACGAAATCCCCCTTGATCGATAAAGCGGCTTCGATAAAACAACTTTGAGACATCGCCGTCGTTTCAGACGCTGATGACACCTTCGCCAGATCGCGCCATTATCACTGCGAGCCTTCGGTGATCTTTCCTTTCCGATGCACATCCGGGAGTCTATTTTCCGAAAGAAAGAGAGAGATAAATAGAGAGAGAGAGAGAGAGAGAGAGAGATTCTCTTTGGAAAATAACAGTTACGACGCGCCTGTTAGCCAGATAGGTCGGCAATGCGCGCAAAAATCTCATTTTACGAAACATTCTGGCAAAGAATGGAGCGAGGGCCGATTCCCGAATTCTCCCGAGCTATCGATCGGAGGTCGAAAGATATACAATCTCGCGGGAGGATCTGCCGGTCGCTGAAGCAGCATGTACCGCCGAGCGAACCCGCTGCATGAAATTGTTATGAAGTTAAGGGACAGCGTTATTCTCTGAATACGCTTACTCGAAGCGAAGGGTTTTCTCTTTCTCTCGCGTCGGTCTGCAGCTTTAAAATTATTCTTATGAGCGTGCTTTTGATCTCCCACGTGTCCGTATGCGCCACACGGCCCAGGCGGGGCTTTATCTGCATTTCCCACATTTTGGCGCACTATTGGGGCACAGTGGAGCGATATGCAACGGCAAGTTGGTGCTGCCCCAACATCGCGGAATGTCAAGGTATTTACGTCGCTTATGTGTATGGGGTGCTCTCTCGTCGTATCCTGCTCTCGGGACAGGCGAGATGGTCCAGCCCTTCGTATGGGCGCTCTGACAGCTTCGCGGTAGACTGGAGAGTACACATCGCATTTGTGCACGTGCACGCGCGAGTGACGCGAATGTGAAGGGCCGTACGAGCATTCTGGCACCTTGATTTGTGCGTTGGGGAGACACATTGTTGTATTTCGTTCGAGAGCGAGATCAGAATCGCAATATTCGCACGCTCGCGTCTGACATGGATTTAAGAGGAAATGTTAGACTGTTGTCCTTCAATGTGAGCATCAATTTGGGTTCTTACTCGACGAGACCTTGGACGTTTCCCTCGCTTTTTGATGCGTGTTCCTCTTTTCTCATTCTTCTTCTCTCTCTCTCTCTCTCTCTCTCTCTCTCTCTCTCTCTCTCTCTTTCTTTACTTTTGTTTTCCCCCTTATCTTTTCTGCCCGATAAAGCTCGAATCGAGATCATTACGGCAACGGACTTGATTCCCTCCGCGATGTTTAATTTCTAGAGTTATTCGTTGAACAATTCATGATTCGGTTTGTCGTTTCACTGAACGCGAAATTCTGAGATGAGAAGCCAAAGAGGACGCTATATGTTCCGTCTATGAAAATAGATGACTGAAATTCTCATTATTTCGGTCAGGGTTCATTTGGCTGTAAAGAGGAGGCCGCTTAATCCGCATCCATCTATCATGCATTATTTAGGGCAACCTCGATTACGCTGCGGATAAACCAAGCACGATTCATCCGGCCTACTCTCTCACCTTTCGCTACTTCCGCTCTACGCTCTTGTTATCTCCCCTTGGGTCACGAAATCTCATCAGTGACCTTTAACTGCATTAATAGCGGAGATAGCACTTGGGAACTGCTAATTCGCCACTTCTGAATCAGGAAGGTCGTGGTCAAGGCCTCGGTTAAACATTTTCTAGATGAGAGATGTCATAAGAGATCGTTTATTCCTATTTATTTGTTGTGATTAGAAAGACGTAGAACATTGTTTAATGACAGTAACGAGTCCATCGACTGATTTATTTCTAATATCATAGTCTTGACAGAATCGTTGTTCGTTAACTCGAATCGAGCGCCTTTGTACGCGTTATCAATCGCGTCTCGTTTCAAGAGATTCATTAATTCCTGGCAGCTCCGATCTATTAATTTCCTTCTCTACAGAAACAATCCACCACGTCGCTCGTGTTACTCGCGCATGTATGTGTATATGGTGTGTCCTTTGAAGCTCGGATCACCAACGTCATGTGACCGCAATTTCTCTATCCCGAAATCGTTGGGGACAAAACGATACGGAGGTAAAAAATGTGATCGTGACGCGAAAAGGATCCGAACGCGTCTTCGGCGACACAATTTTCTCTACGAGAGCGAACCTTTTCGGTCTTCTTGTTTTGTTCGCTATTTGCTTCCTTCTTTCAATCTTTATTTGCCTGAAAGCAACAATGAGAAAGCAGGACAACGTTGGAACGTTGCGTTCGACCATCGCGGCGTTAATCTTTTCACAAAATTGTCGCCGGGAATCCGTAAGGAATATAAGTAAGCGAGATTAAAAATAATGGAATTAAAAAATAAGATAATTAAATGATAAAATGTTTATATTTACGTTGATGAAATATTTATACAAAGCAAGTTTCAGCTCGCAAACTGGCATCTCGTTTACTCCGCAAAATGGATCGCCGCAGTTCCTTAAAGAACTAACAGATCTTTATTGCTCTTGATAAAAGCATGCCGCTTTGTAGGTTGGTCGAATTGTTGGCTTTTAATCTCGAGAATCAGAGACCATCAATGAGCAAGCTATTTTCAGATTCCAACCGAGCATCTTTCCGCAAAAATTGAACAAGCGTTTCATCAAAAGAGAGAAAGAGAGAGAGAGAGAGAAAGAGAAGAAGGGAGGGAAAGGGAGGACGCAGAGTTTATATTATCGGCGAGGGCGCAAATTCTGCAATGTAAATATCTAAAGTCACTTTTAACCCGCTATACTTCCAAGCTTCGAAACTTTTTAATGCTTCTCTTTACGTTTCAAGTTCTTCTTAGTCACGATTCTGCATCGACTTTTTTTCAAAAAGCGACTCGTCATTGATGGGATACTTTAGTGATTCATTGCGGGGAAGAAGTCGCAAGTGAATTGCGCGTTTCTCATGATCGCGCGATGCTTGAGCCATTACTTTTATTAGCGAAAGGCATGAAAGCGAGCTGCTGATTATTTTTATCGGGACAAAAACTCACTGCAGTATCCATTCGTCTCTGTTGCTGTGATCGATAATCGTCGATACTTTAGATACGCGCGCTCGGGCCTTCGCATATTTTAGATACGAAGGTATCGAGGTTCTCGTGGTTCGCGGCAATTCGGATATACAAGCTGCACGTGTACGACTTTTAGATTCGAGACCGGAGCGATTTCGGTATTTTTGCGTCCATTACATCTTCGTAAAACGTTCTCTCCACCGTTAGACCTCCCTAATGCTTTTAATGGCCATTAAGGTTCTACCATCTAGCGCGCCACGCCTTATCGCAAGAAAAAAAATCCGATTGATTAATCACGTTTAGGCATTTATTGATTAAGATTTCTGTTATCGGGGAGAGGCATAAAAGTAAATTTACGGAACTGGAAATAACGTAATTAGACGGCAGAAGGGAATTCGCGACCTCGTTATGAAGATAAACGACGAGAAAGCGTGCGCGTAATAAATTTTAAAAAAGTTGAGATTACGTCTCCCCATCCGTCCAGTCCGACGGAACAATCCTTGTTTTTGTCAGGTCTTCCGTATCTCTTCCAAAAAGAATTGCACGAAAGGTAAGGATATTTGCCGTGTGCATTGCGCATTCTTGAATTTATATTCTAGACGTGTGCTCCTCGGTCTCATAGTTTGCACGAGTTATATTGCGCTCTCGTTCAATTTATTCAAAATTGACTGTGTTACATGTATAACGTCACTTCGCGACGAGTCAACTTTATGCTTTACGGATATCTAAGTTGACATCAGACTTTTACTATACGATCTGAAAAATTTTAGATATATATGATATAGCATCATTTTCCATTTTACCGAGAATAAAAGTTCTATCTTACGTATATTTGTAATGTACCGTGTATAAAATTTTAGGTTTAAGAAAGAGAATCATGAGATCAAAATGTGTTGAAATTTATTTAAGAATAGAATAAAGAGGTCAGGTAGAAAATTGCTCATGCGAGGCAATTTTTTATAAAAATTGTGGCATTGGAAAATTGTTACATTTACATTTCATAATTCGAGATTCGATACGAAGCTACGCTGAAAATCTCTGGAAATAATACATTTTTCAATTATTAAACGCGATCAAGCAGCCGCAATTATCCGGAAATAATTTTTGTTGCAATTATTCTCTTTTATATTTTATATCGGTTTATAATGCTTAATTATATTTGAAGCATATATAATGGATTTTGTGTAATGGAATGGAATTTGTACATAATGTGACTCGTATTCATCGAATTAAACCGGTATGTGCTAATGTGTGTTAATTTTTTATATGGATGCAAATATAATATCGTAAATTTTGATATACAAGAATTTCAATCTTGATTTTAAATCTTGATTCTGCATCTCTCTACGATGTTTTACAGTATCACATTCCTGCTATTACGATTAATGAATTTATTATTGTTATTATTGTTAATTTGCAGTTTGGTTTATTTTTATGAACATTAAGGAAACATCTTAATGAAATAATTCCGGGCGCGTACAAGCGTTCTCTTAATATTCGCGATCGGATAACGAGAACCTCTCTCGGCATTCCTCGCTAGCAGATATTTCCGCGAGACGTAGCTAAAAAGTTCCCTATTGCTCGCGAAAATAGCTCGAACTCTGCGAGGCGACCAGTTTCGGATATTAACTAGTCGAGAATATGATGTCATGGCCATGTATAACAGCATGGAAAGCGCACTGTTACGATTGTTACAATTTACACGGAAATTATATATAAATTAATATCATATAAATGCTTCCCTCTCTTGAGCGTAAAATTAATGATCCGTTTTATCTCCCCTTCCCTCAAGTCGTTAAATAAGAGAGATTATTTCACGCCGTCACATTAAACAGTTAATCCATTGAACGGTGAAATTCAGTTGTTAAAAAGCTGAAAAGTCGTTTCGCGCGGTCCAAGTTACATGTACGATGTCCTGAAAATTTATGACTTTTGCCGGGTATATACGTATACATACTCGTTCCCGGACTTGTACCATTGGATTCTGCCATTGTTCGACCCATAGCAAAGGACATTTTTGTCAATGAAGTGAGATATTGCTTGGTCTTGCGGTTCGACGCTTCATTTTCCCTTGAGTTTTCAAATAGCAAAATTTCCAGACGTACCTTAGTGCGCTCGCGAATGGAATAGGGCATCTTTATTTTTATTTATTCGTCGTATAATCCATCTCGAATGTCCATATCGCGATATAAAAATTGCCGCATATTTTTCCCATTTTATCGCAATTAACGGAGCTACTGCACGTAAGCACATGTCCCGGATATTGTCTCCGGATTATGAATTTGGTGAAAAAGGATACGCGTCAGGGAGTTTACGTGCATGGCATAGAACACGTACGCTTCCCCATAGAGAAACCCGTGGACAGCCTGCGATAATTTTTCGCAGGTTTATAAAGCCACGCCAGTCTCCGCACGTCTTCTGCTCTCTGTCTTGTTTTCGTGACTGTTTCCCTCACGTGTCGAAAGCGGAATATAATTTAATGGACGAGTATTGTCAGTTGGGTGCGCGCGTATGCTGGAAGTATTAAATTCCGCGTACACTTCCGGGTGAGAGATCTGTTGTGATATTGTATCGGCAGGGATCGCTATTTAAACACGTTCTGACGCCTCGATTTATCGGTCATCTATAATCGTCGCGAGCTCACCACGGCACAAAGACCGGCGGTGAGGTTCGCCGTTCAATTTTAATGTTTCGCGGAAATTGAGCGTGTATAAAAAAGCGTAAACGCGTGTTCGCATAGCATTATTCTTAGGAAGATGGATTATTCTTGTTAAAAAATGGATTATCGGAGAACAATGGCGCGTGGAGGGAAATAATGCGCGCGAACCGCCAGTGAATCAAGGCTATACGCGTATACGTGCATACATGTACCCTTGGAGACTTTCCGCAGCCTGACCGCTTCTTGAACCCCGAAATTCTATGTGCGATACATGCATTTCGAAGTTTTCTTTTTTTGATACCTTTCTTTCGGTATAGATGGCACTAAACTGGCAAATTCTTGCTAGAAATGCCAAAAATGTTGGCGATGCAAATGCAGATTTTATTTAAAGATTATTAAATATAAGGACAAACAACGGTACTTAAATGACGATGCTATATAACGTAAAATTTGATATTTTGTCCGTTCAGTGATCACTGAAACGGTACAACAGACGACTTTATCCATTATCGCGGCCATCATAAAAATTTCCCTGGGGGAAACCCTTTTGATTTAAGTAAAAATACCGAGATGTTTTTGCAATTTCTATCAGTCCATCCCCATTTTCAATAATATCGTCCTTGTTATACTTTCCTACGAAATATCGTGAAAACAACTGCGAGCACAGCCGTATCTCGAATGAATGATTTTCTTATCTATCTGTATTTCTGGTTATGTATATGCAGCGTGCTGTATGAAATCCATACGAGTTTGCGAGTTCTTTTTCAATTTGGTGTGATCTTCTCGTTAACTCGGATCGCTGATCTGAATTTATTCGGTCGAGATATCAGAGTCGCATTAATGAAAAAATTTGTTATCCAGTTTGATCGGTCAGTTAGATGCGATTAAGCAACCGTTTATTAATCATTGCGCGCGCCCGTTCAGCAAGCTTCGTATACGCATTTGCTTCTAGATCAATGTTAAAACTCTCTCACGCAAATATTTCCGCGCGTGTTCTCTGATTAATTAGAAAAATTAAGTTATCCCTTAATAGAGATTTTATATATTCGTCGTCTCGCGTTTCCAGATATCCAGAAATTAAATTACGGCTGATATATGATTTGTATCAATGAAACTCATTGATATAAAGTGCTCATTGGAGCTCTCTGATTTCTCATGTTAAATTATTTTATGCACGTGATCGCGGCTTCATTTGAATTTCCTCTGTGAATAAGGGAGAGCTGCGATTAAACGCGATTGTTTCAAATTATATCCAATCGGGGACGATTAAAGCAAGATAATAATTGCAAAAGAAGCTGCATTACAATATTTATGAACAGAACGTTAAAGGATCCTTGCTTTTCCGCAATTTTACAACCAAGAAGCCAGTACGATGTGCTTCCGGTATGACGCTGCAACGTTACGCGCGACTATCATTGTAACTGGACATCATTCCGGTCACCGATTGCGATTAGATGCTGAGGAAGGGGAGGAGACTGAGAGCGAGAAATATTAATGAACGTAGGAAGAACGCGAGATTAAGCGCAGCGGTCGAAAAGGTATAAAAAGGACGAAGAAGCAGCACGAGCAGCGCGAGAAAAAGCTGAAACATTTCGCCAGCGTTGCGTTCGAATAAAAATGCTTTTATTCCAGCATTTTATTATAGATGTGTACCAAGGTCGAGACACATTCCGGGAACGAGTTACGAATAAAACTTTTACGACTTCGCGACGACGTTCTTTGCTTCCTTCACACGTATCGCCATTATTGATCAGTTTTAATTAGCCCTCGCTTCAGTAACCTAGACGAAATTAGTTTCTTACGTAAGAGAGGAATTTAATATCGAACCCTGCGACAGTAAAAACGTGAAGATTGGAGATAAAGAATTGGGTAATATCTTTTTAACGTATTACAATATCAGAGATTTCTCGATTCATCGATTAAAACGGAAATAAGCTCGTTTAATCAATCAATCGCGCAATTCATGATTTCACACGTGACGCGAATTTTGCACGTACGATTTACGATAGGCGTTTACGATTTTCAGAAAGCATGCCCACGAAGGGAGATAACAGGGAGGAAATGCGTTGAAAGCATGCCCAAAGTTTGCAAGTGTCGCTGTTTATGGCACAACATCGTCGAAGTTAGCAAGAATCGTAATAATCTCTTGTAAATCTCTCTATTTTGCTGGAAACTACTTATGACACCAAGGTCACGTGCAGTTCCTGAATGCGTATACGCGCGTCCTACCACGAAGGCGATATAAGGTATTTTCGTTCCAACTTAATCAGCAAGCTCGTACATTCGCACGAAAGTCGGATATACGCAAAAGCGTTCTTCTCCCTCGAGGAAACTCCGGCATGAAAAGTCTGACAACCACTCCGGAGGATTATCTTCATTCTTCCCCGGATAGGAAACCCTCCCTTTCTCACTCCTTTCCCAGGCGAACGTGGTTGTCCGAGAATACGTCATTGCGGCGACGTGGGGCGCGTTATTTATCGCACGGAGAATCCGATGAATAATTGTTACGCGCGCCGATGCGTCGCGAGCGCTGATCTGTCGCGATCCACCTGTTGTACTGAAACGCATATATTTGAATATTCAGAAGAAATATCAACGTACGTAGCCGTGCGTGCGATTACGTGATTGCACGTTCATCGGAATCGTTTCGCCGAAAATGAATTGTGATATCGTGTTGTGATTCTCCGCGTATCTAAGAATCTTCCGATTAATATTCTAATAGAGACTCTGTCTTTTAATTCTGTTAGAAAAATCTATATTGCAACGAAGAAGATTCGCTGCGATCGTAAAAATTCTATGATCCGATGTAATCCTACTTATCTAAATGCGCGCGCAAGCACGTCAGCCCTTTTACGTTTGTGTGTATACAAATAAATCTCTTGCTTTTTCTTTCGCTGATCTCGAGAATCGTTTTAAATTGGGGGAATCTACCGATTCTCTTGCGATTTTTTAGTACTGATATCTACGCTCTCAAAAATACTGTGTAAATTAGGAATGCGGGTGACATAATCTGCCATATGCAATGTATATATGGCGGTTTCTGATAAAGAATATATTCGGCATTGCATTCCTATAGCGCAAATCTTTGTTTTTCGAGGAATGAAGAACTCCGAAGATAAGCTTAGAGAAGATTTAGGGCGTTCTGTACGTGTGGAGTACGTAAAGCATTGTTTTCATGTTCAGAGGACCGAAGCAGCAGAGAAGACCGAAGATAATTTAATCGCATGGGGAAGTATTGCGATGCGAATTTAAATCAATACGTAGCGCGAGGTCGTGGCTGCTACATAAGTGTACGTTACGAAATTACGTAGACTAGGCCGCGAAGAATGCAGGATTCGAATTTAATAAAGAATAAAAGCCCACAATAATTCTGCTCCAGTATACAGGGGAGAGCGGCATTCTTCATAGAATCGCGATATCTTTGTCACAAAATTTGCGCATATTTCTCGAAAATATTGTTAGATATTGTTCCCTTGCCAAGGGGTCAGACGCGACTGGCGTAATATCTGGCGAAGGTCGCAGGGCCACTTAAAATCAACGATTCATATTTCATCTGAATCATCTGAAAGCTTGCCGGAATTCAGCAAACTCCCTTTTTACCCCTTTCTTCTTCTCAGACAGTTTCTACCCTTTTTACCTACCCCTCCGTTTCCTCTTTTCTTTTTTTCTTTCTTATACAAGAATTCTTATTAAAGCTTCGCTCAGAGAAGATCCTGCGATTTGATGCGAATTCTGAAAACAATCGGCAGTCTCGCATTTCTTAGCTATCTAATCTGTATCAAAAGGATGCATATTTTGCATGTTCTAGAAAACTTCCAAATTTTAGAGAGATATTTGGAATCTCTGTCTGTCATTAATACCACGTGATTGAATAATATCGTATTGTCATTTCTTTTTATAATGCAAATTTTATTATTTTACTAATGCCTCGTATTTAAACTGCATATCGATATTTATGATTGGCACTTGAAATGCACGAGCGAAGTTCTCGCATTCGCAATGATTGGAAGAAAAGTTTCCTTTTCTCGTTGATTGTAACAAAGCATGAAATCGCGAATCGTCCAAGTTTGAGGAGCTCTCATCTTCTCGAAATGCAAGCTCGGGATATATGCACTTCTATGATAAGCGCAAATTAGATTCTCCTAATGAATGCTATAACGTGAACGATTGCATAATTTAATAATTCTGCTTGCTCGGAGTTCAAGAGACGCGAACTGATTTCCTGTTGGCCAGGTTATTCTCCGATATCACAGTCTCTCGCGGTATTAGTCCGTTATCGGATTGCCAATTTGCAAGGATTTTTGATATCAAATTCGATGTGTGATCATCAAATTTAATATTAACGGCAATGCGCCGTAAGATATAGATTACCCATCCGTAAACGATGCATTAGTCATCGCGTAAACGCAAATTTCATAAACACGCGTGTTCATCAGCAATATCAATAATGTATATATACATAAAAACTATTGAATAACACTAAACATAAGATATATATATGGCGTACATTATGTGTCATGCATACATGTGAATGTAATTATCTTTTTATCGCAATGTTAAGATACAATGAAATACAATCCAATATCGCTGTGTTAACAGTAGTTGCTTTATATTGATGATACTAGAAAAAAAAGCAAGTAACGGTCAACACACACACGATCAACTTTATTTGAAACAATTGTTTTAATAGAATCGTATTTTTTCATAGCAAGTTGACGTTTTCCAATAGAGTATCTTGTTTTGTTTCCATCTGTCCACGGAAATGGAATTTTCGATGCAACGCGATATTCAATAGAAAAAGTAACATTCACGCGATTCCATACGTTCAAGCTGTATTATTTATCGCGAATCGGTTGTCAAGCGGTTCACATTTTTGCTATTCTCTCTCTCTCTCTCTCTCTCTCTCTCTCTCTCTCTCTCTCTCTCTCTCTCTTTCATGCCATATATCTCGATTATCTTTCTATTAAAAAGCATTGCAAGAAAAAAATTGCGATCACTGCAAAAGTGCAAGAATTCCACCGTCCGACATAATCCTACTTATTTAAACGCGCGCGCAAATACCTCAACCCTTTTACGTTTGTATGTGCAAATTAATTTCTTGCTTTTTTGTTGCTGATCTTGAGAATTGTTTTAAATTAGAATATCTGCCGATTCTTTTGCGATTTCTGAGCACTGATATCTACGCTCTCAAAAATACTGCGTAAATTGGTAGTGCGGATAACATAACCTGCAAAAAGAGATGTGTATATCGTAACGGCTTCTGATAAAGAATATATTCGGTATTACATTTATAGCGTCCTGGCTAGAAAGATACGAACTCGTACGAAAAATTGCAAAAATTGGCATAAGACATTCCGCGGAGGAGACTTTAACCTTAAAACGATCCGGGCCAATTACAAAAATTTGAGGACAAGGAACTGCAGCATCCATTGGATCAAAACTCAAACAGGAAGGAAATTTGATATACAACTCGGAGTACGGCTCTTGTATCTTCAAACAAATAAACTCTGGACAAAAAAAAGCAAGGAATTAATTTGTAGTAACATCTCTCCATTAGCAACAGAAAAAGTATCGCTGGCGGAGCTCTCTTTCGCTACATGACACCGGAAATGAAATGGGCTGGTGCGCTTGTTGCGCCGTATAATAGCCAGCGAACAGTCTCATTTATCTGTTTGCAATCCTCTCGTGCAATCCTCGATCCTCGATGCTTTTGTATCTCTTCCGACTGAGAACTATTTTCGTCCTTTTGTATATCGCGCCTGGTCATCGCCCTCGCCTTCCGATTCCCGTTTCCTCTCCAACATTATCAACGTTGCTATCCCACTCTGCCCATCGTCATCTGTATTCGTCGATATTTATTCGTTGCGGGACAGCTTACAAAATGATATCGACTACAGCGTATTAGGGCGCGTTAGCAACGCTATTGTTGGTCAATTGATCCGTCAATAACGATGTTGCTCCTTTACGCAAACATTCTCGTAAATTCTAAAGCGCGATGTAAATCCATCGTGCGTTGTAGAAGCACGATTTATTTTTGTTACAATTGCGTCAGAATGTGATGGCGGGAAGTTTCATGGCGAAAAAAAAAGAAAAAACAGAGAGAGAGAGAGAGAGAGAGAGAGAAAGATAAAAAGAGAAAGAGAGAGAGAGAGAGAGAGAGATTTTTGTGGTAGACAAATACAAATGCAATCCTGCATTTCCCGAAACTGGATTCGTACGCGATAAACACGATCGTAATCGTTAAATAGAAAATATTGGAAGGATCTTTTATTGTACGATTAATAAAATCGTCCGAATAAGAGACACCGCGATCTACCCTTAGACTCGGCTACGATGATGTCGGAGTGAGAGAATTAAATGTTCAGCGTTATTAGCGCATTTGTGAAAACGATCTCGGGTTGTGAAGGATTAATTAAACGTGTTGATGAGAGTTTAATTTAATATCAGTAATTCGCTGATAATCTACGATGAATATCGCAATATCCTAGCGCACGCGGTGCGTAAAGCTATGGAATGGGATTTAGAGTTAATTAAATGAACGGCCGACACGTAATTTCTCTGCATTTCTCTGCATACGCAGAGGTTCGGTTTCATTGTTGTGAACAAAGTACTTTGGCGCCTTGGATTTCGGATCAATACAGATTAAACTGAAGGAAGGCAACGGCGATTGGGGAGAAAGGCACGTTTGCGGGACAAAGTGCTTACGACTGACCTCTCACCGCGCGATGACGTTCCTTTGTCCGCCGAACCGGATGTTCTCAATCGACGCACGTACTCCCTTTTGATATTATAATCCATGAAGATCCAGCTACAAGCGTAAAGGACAAGCGAGAGGAGAAAACGAAATTTGAAACAAGGAAGTATCGATTCTTCGTGAGATAAGATGCGCAAGATGCGTAAGGCGCATCCGTGCATTAAGCTATCTGATGTTAATCGATAGTAGAAATAGATGACCAATCGATCGATCGAACATCGAGTCATCGAGAAGACATTTCTTGAACAATCAGAAGATATCCGACTCGCATTCCTTTGCTATCCTGCTTCCTGGATGACGTTCCTGCCCGAGGTATAAATTACAATCAATTATGGCTTCCTATGGGAAGGCCGCAGGTGGCGACGTCACCATTAATGGCGAAGAATCCTGTTCCGCTTCCTACTTTAAATATTCTAGCGCCTCTGATATTACTCGGTAAGCGGATATCATCCTCTTTTCCGTTCCGGCAAATTCCATGTCGTTACTGGGAACATAGGAAGCGAGCGCCTACGACCCTTCGCTGGTCTACTTTTCGGATCTGTCGAGGGATAAGGGCAACCGTGTCGGAGAATAGCGCGTAGAGAAAGAGAGAGAGAGGAAGAGAGAGAGAGAGAGAGAGAGAGAGAGAGAGAGAGAGAGAGAAAGAGAGGTAGTACAGCGGAAAAGGGATGACGCGCAATATTGGCTTTCGAAGACGCTCCTTCCCCGAATGCCATGGAAAAGTGATCGGCGACGGTGCGTTACACAATGACAACTTTATTTTCATGTTTCTTCTTACACGATAAATGCGCTTGCTGCACTTTCCTGGGCATCTCTCGCGCGCTCTTGATACTGGATGATGAGAGAATTGCTGCTCTGATAATCGTCATTTGCTCTAATCATGCTTTACAGAGCGCTCGCGTACCGCTTGATACCGGTAATCCCTTGAATACGAGGGAGATAATTAAAAAGCGTTTCCATTCTCGCGAATGGAAACGCGGTTCTAAAGATCGGCTCGGAGATAGCAGCTGAAACATTTTCCGAGTGCGGAGATATGCATTTATATGCCGCAGGCTCACGTGCGAGTGCATATCTTTGGGGATTGTATTCCGTAAAATCTGTCTCGCGCTACGGCCATTAGACTGCATTTACTAGGCTGCATTAATTCCATTAGCAGACAGCAGGGAAGTATCGAGTGCGTGCCCTATTTTGCCCTATTTGTGAGTCTTTTCAGCGCGCGCGTACTTGGCATCTCTCGAGATGCGAGAGATCGAAGTACCGCGCGCACGTGATGGAGCCTGTGAAATCAAAGGGCTCCCTTAACGCGGTAGCGAGCGTGGTAATTGAAGTTATTTAGGAAATAACGTTTTAGCCGCACACGGATCTTCCGGCCACTCGAGAGCTAACTTGAAAAAAAGATTGCTCGGCGGCTACGAATCCACGTGAAAACGCAGCCGAGCATGCCAGCAAATGGCGAAAGCAGTGGGCGCAGAACTTTTTACTCTCTCGGCACGATGTAAATTTTTTAGAGAACCTTTAGAAAACAAATTTCTAGGCAGGCTTGCTCAACTGGCACATTCCTAACATGCCTAATTTCACTTACTTGCGTTCGACTCACCCTCGCCGTCGGTCGCGGAAAACGCGTTGTAATTCCGTATTTAACTTCCGGCCGGAAGAGTTACGGTGTAATTTGCGCGAAACAACCTGCCGCTTCGTTTCGGCAGAATTCGTGCCGAAAGTTTGATCCAATTGAATGCAAAATGAATCGGCGGACTTAGTTGGGAAAGATAATCCGATAAAGAGATTAAAAATTTTGATTCCGGAATGAAGAATTTCTCGGTGAAAGTGCGCTTCGTCCAGCTTGAAAATATTAACACATTTTCAGGCAACGTTATCGAGCGCGTGAGAGTAAAGTTGAATTAAAAAATTTCGCTGCTTTTTGACAAATATTATTACTTCGAATGATATGCCTTTTAAGATAATTCAACACTTGCAATGTACGGTTGCAATTAGTTGAAATTACAGCATGTAATATTTCATATATTCCCAGCCAGCAGAGAATAACAGCGAAATTGTCGGAAACGGACCTTCTAGAACATTCGTAACCATAATCAAAAGATCTTCGAACTCGCGAGCGATAGATTACGCTGAAATTCATCGCTCGTATTATAATATTAATCCTCGGCATATCCAAGAGGACGAAGCGAGCAATAAAGCGATAATACGAAGAACCGCGTGTTTCTCGATCCTTTCCGCTTGACTTGTCTCTCAGGCGCACAAATTAATCCCTTGCTTTCTCTGCAGAGTTCGAAATTATTTATCTATAAAAGCACAAGAAAGATTTTAGTCAAGAAAACAGTCCCCGTTATTTTCGATAATCTCGAGCGATCCATCAAGCAGCTGATTGCCATCTGATTCTGAAATATTCTGATTCGGTGAGTTCGTCTGATTCGTGAGATGCTTGAAAGTAAAAGCAAGAAATTAAATCGCGCGTCCAACAAATGAATCTTGTTTTCAGCCGATTTCTTGCCTTTGCCGAGCTGTTTTTGATGCGAAAGTTTAGCGGACATACAAACGACCGATGAACCGTGCAAGAACCCGTTCTGCTAATGAACAAGAGCACTTGTCTTTCGTTAAAGACAATCGCGCAACTCTGAAGTGCACACATACATATAATTAATGTAGACAATTATAACGCGCTTCCTTCATGAATACCCAAATCGCGCGAGCTCAGTAACGTCAGTCGCTGTTGCAATGCATCATCTTTCGCTGCAATGAACTCGCGAGGTGTATACCAAGTCATGACTGAGCGTGCAGAACTTACACAGAATTCAAGAATGAAGACTCGAATAATTAACTCGCCAGTGAGCAAGTCAGAACACGAAACGTTCGCGAATGCATTCCTAATTATCATCACGTTATCCCGTTTTCAAAAAAGCGTACACGCATGTATGTGTCAACGAATAATTCCTGCAACTAACGTTTCGTCAGAGCGCGAGCGATGCTTAAACAGTTCAACCGAAATGAGCGCGGAATGATAAGCGATAAGGATAGGACAATGCAAGAATGTGATAGAAGTTCTATCGGTCATGGAGACTCACGCAATGCTATCAAACCACTACCGGAATAACGTGCAGTAAAATAATAAAAGTCCAAACTGGCTCGACATTACGGCAGGGCACCGTCGAGTGCGAACATACGCTATATTCTCGAGCGTAAATCAGGAGATATCGCCGTAATTTCGTATAAAATCTCACAAGTATCCCGCCTGCTTCGCCGGATATTCCCCTTGTTATTTTCTTCGAGAGTTGTCGCAAGTTCTGCTCCACTAACTCTGCGGCACGAGCAACAAAAACGTTCCCTCTACATTAACCGTGTAAATATAAACCGCGCGCGAACGGAGATTCTCTTTAAATCGCGCGCGTATTCATTCGCGCATTTATTTGCGTGCGAGTTTGTGGAAACTGTTCTCCGGTAACGGCAATTTACGAAATTCCCGAAATAAGCACGTGTGAATTTATTATATGCCCTGAAGCGCGCACACATACGCGCACACATACGCGCTGTGAGACGCAACCGCGAGGCGTTAATATTAGAACTTCCTGAAGGATGTTTTGAGGCTTTCACATTTTCTTTTTTTCCCTTTTCTTTTTCTTTTACGAGTAAGCCGCGTTGCGATATTCGTTCTCCAATAGAGTTTCCAGTGCTGGCTCGGATTTCGTATAGATGGAATTCCATCTGGGATTGATCGCGAGGAGGTCACGAGGGTTAACGAGACGCGAAACTTGAATCCTGAATTCTGTAGTATCGTTCCCGTGGGGCATCGTATCCGTGCCTCTTCGGCAAGTACAAGCATGCCCGCCGTATGTTGCTATTGATTCGCCTTTCGGATGAATCTGGATAACACGTTTACGCATCCTGCGAAAGTTTTGGCAGCGCTTGTCTGGAGGCAAAAAGGAAAAAAGAAATTTGCACCCAATCAGGCCGTTGTGTATCGTATCTGCGATACGCGAGGAGAATCACCTCGCAATCAGAATCCAATCTGCCCTGTCTCTCTTTTCCCTTTTTTTTCACTTCCCCCACCCGTTCTCCTTGCTTTCATATTTTCTTGTCGTTGTCGCATTCTTGCTGTTCATAAGATGACATTCATTGCTTACAAATCGATAAAGAGAGAGAGAGAGAGAAAGAGACGAGGGGTTGAGGGGAATCTTGCGGCATGGCTCGCGGCACTTGTAACGAATACGCGTAATCATACGTTTCCATATTGTTTTTGCTGATGAATTCCTACATACGCGGCTTGTTATCAGTCCAATCGACATTCGGACGGAGCAGAGATACGCGCCCGGGCGCATCTAAATTAGGCCGCCGGGTTAAAGTACACACGGCCCGGATGCATCCAGCGAGTTTCAGCTTTACATTAATAATCATATCAGAGATCGCTTTTCATTTTCGTTTCTAAATACAAAATGGAGATGGGCGTTAAATTGTTGCGATTAAATGACCGTGTTTTCTCTCTAATTAATCTTCGAATTATTACGAACGCCGATGTGTATCGCATACGTGCCGGGGAAATGCGCTTTCTTTATGCCGTAAACATTGCGTCAAATACAAGCATTTCGAACTCGAAGCGTGCGATAGATTGCTGAAATTCATCGCTCGTATTATAATATTAATCACCGGCATATCGGAGAGAATGAAGCGAGCAATAAAGCGACAATACGGAGAACCGCGCGTATTTCGATTCTTTCCGTTTGACTTCTGTTAGATGCACAAATTGATCCCTTGCTTTTCTCGCAGAGTTCGAAATTTATTTACAAAAGCACAAGAAAGATTTTAGTCAAGGAAACAGTGCCCGCCATTTTCGATGACCTCGTGTCATCTATCGAGCAACTGATTGCGATAGAGGTCTGATTCTGAGATTCTCCGGTGAGATCGCCGATGCTTGAGAGGAAAAGCAAGAAATTAAACCACTTTTAATTAAATAAATTAAATGAATTTTGTTTGCAGCCGATTTATCCCCTTCGCCGAGCTGTTTTTGTCGTTGAATGACTCATGCGGCGGATCGACCGCATATTGTGGGAGAAGATTGAAAATCATTCGTCGCCGATTCATTCCGGCACTTAATTCCCGTCACGAGGGTGATCCTCCTGATTAGACTCGATTTTTCCAAAATGGATTTACCGGGCGGATTCCTTCCTTTGTCACGCGCCGGCTTTTAACAAACGTTCATCATTATGCCATCTCGGCGTCTGCTAGCGGAGCATAAAGAAAGTAAGAGAATAACGCTTTGTTCGGCATTGCTCCTCACTACAATTACCTGCATTAATTAAATGCATAATAGCGTCATTACAATGATATCGGATGGTGGAAAATTCGCTATCGCGAGGAAAAGGCGCCTCAATCCGATGGAAAACGGATACGAAGAGTCGCCGTTCGTATCGCATGCTGCTTACGTACTTTTTATGTCACCACCCTTTTGCATCTTTTCTTTATAACTTTTTATCATCCATTTCATCTTACGCGATGGCTCCGTCACGCTCCCTGCACGTTCACGTCACAATAAAGCAGCAAAACAAAAGTAGCAATTGCCAGAGGAGCGAGGGGGAGCTTGTGGCTTTTAATGCAGGCAATATTTCAGAATGGAGACGCAATTTTTCGATCCGAACGTGATCCGGAGCATCTCGTTTATTAAACGTCATATCGTGCGCGACATCATATCGTGGACTAATGCTGCAAGAAGAACACAGAGCAAGAGTCATTCGCCGCTCGTGAATGAGCAATGACTCCTGAGTATCGAAAGTCGATATGTCATAATGCAAGACGCGAGCGAGGAGACTCGAAATTTTTTGGATAACGAGCCGAATACAAAGTCGCGCGCTTCGCGGTACTCAAGCGCGAATAATTCAACGCCTCTCGGGAAGGCAGGCTCAAAGGAGAAACTCGATCGATACTCCATCGATTCCTTTTACTTTTGATTTCGATGAAGAGAATATCGAGGTATCAGAGGCTACGATTCCGATGTTTCGAACGAGGACGCAAGAGACTCCGATAGCTTTGTATTTAGAAACCTTCTCCTCTTTCGCGCGCTTTCTTGGCCTTCACCCTATTATTTTATAATCACGCTATTTTAATCCGTCTATCTTACCGGATATGCGTTTCGAATCTAAGTAAACGTTAGAATGAACCTAACGAACGCGCAGTGACAGGTCTTCGTACAAAGGACAGTAGAAAACAAATATCCTAATGCAGATTCACGACATTAATTGACAGCGGCTACTATGCTACCGTATTAAACGATTAAAAGACAGATCAAACAATTTGCTCGTTCGCATTTCATCCGCGTACAAACCATGCGCGAATTACGAATAACTTTGCCGTGAATTCGAGGAGGATACTGGGAATAATTCTAGAGCAGTTCTAGAGTAAAATGCCAGTCCGCGCGATCAACGTACCTGGGAATTAATTTATAGGACGTGAAGCCTTCGTGGCGCAACTTGTGCGAGAATTTTCCGGGTTATCGTTGCGCTGGGTCGCCTCTTGTTCATGCTTGGTTAACTGCATGTATGCCCCTTTTGCTCTAGTTGAAGAGACGCGAACTCTCATGAGCTCTAGGTCTCTGTGGACTCCTTCATCAAACACAGCCGCTAGTTCGACGTGTCATGCTTAATAGTTCGATGTAGGCAGAGAGAAAGATTTCGTAGATAAACGATAACCTCGTATAAAAATTACAGGCTGATCTCGCATCCTATGTACAATCGCAATAAAATTTCCGACCCCTCGGTGAAATCTCTATCGAATATACGAATATCTTGGAAATCTCGCCTTATGGGAACGATTTAGAGGTGAGTTTACGTGATCGATTGATGCGATGTGTCATATCCTTTTATATTTTCCTTGATTAGTTGACCGTTCCGCCTTCAATTCGGATACTTCCGCCGACTGCAGTTTCATTCGCATAAGTGATGGCCCGATAGTCCACGGCGCCCTTTATCGCGCGGTATAAATCGGAGATACTTAAAGATCGATTCCTCTCTGTCAGCAGCACGCCAGCGTGTCCCCGGAAATGCGTCAAGTTGCCCAAAGTTCGTCGTGCCTGCTTCCGTCAGTTGAGGCACGCTTCCCTTGAAGGTTCGCTCGGCCGAGCCCTTTCAGAGCCCTCGGGCCTTCTCTCGCTTCGGACCGCGATTGATCACAGCTACACGACGTTTCATTCTTCCGTGTCGACTTTCCGCGCGAGGAAATTCAGAGCATCATTCCGCCAGGTATCTCTCGCCGGACTTCTCGCCCTCCCCGCCCGGCACCGGTGCATCGAGTTTCATGATCGATTTATAGGTAATCTGCGAGGCTGAGCGTGCCGTGAACTTGAGCCCCGTCGATCGTCGACAACGATCAGCGAGACCTCGTGCGACCCCGTCGCGACCCGCGAAATCCGCAAGATTCGACTTCCTCGGCGGCTCTCGGCCGACTGACCGAGAACGCGGCCACCTCGCGCGCTTCGTTATCCGCGCATGTGCCACCGTAGATATCAGATGGAATTCCGATGAAAAGCCTAGCAAACTCGCAGGACCGGTAATTGAGCACGCGACGTCATTAACTTGCTTAAGGATTCGTTTGCTGGTTAAGGATTTCCTCAATTGCGAATGTTAATTTACCTTATTCATCCAAATCCAACTCATCGCCCCTTTCGTTCTAGCCTTGAAGCAGTAGGTACAAATTCATTTCTTGCTTTCTTAGTCTGTAAGGTTCGAAATTCATGTAAAAATACAAGGGAGGTCTTAATCGATCGAGTAGTATCATTTTTGATCATTTTAAGCCATTTATCGACCAGCGGCGGAAACCAGACGGCTTTGAGTCGACGAGACAATCAAGGCTCCAAGTCAAGAGCAAGAAATTAATTTGTGCACTTAAGAAATATTGGATCTCGATCGAGGCTCGAGAAGGACCGAGCTCTAGAAATAATTATCGAATTAAGCGATGTAATCGTCTTACAATTTGTCGTCTGCAATTTAGGATTTTCTTAGGGATAATGCCTCGAGGAATTGGCATTTCTCCTTCTCTCTGGTTAACTTCATCTTTGTGATCTCCTACGTTTCGGATGTATGAATTAAAAGGATATAATTAAAGAGAGATATACACGAATGCGGAATATGCATGCACACACAATAACGCGGAATGTCCTCTATTTTGTCAAAGTAAATTTTGTCAAAATATTCTGTCAAAGTTTTGTTAATAAAGATTCCTTATGACAGTTTTACGATAGAAACATATAAACCTACTACAATGAAAATTGATGGCATGTGTTAATTGCTTTTTAAAATTATGCAAAATCTCGTGGCTGACCTTATTTTCCGTTTGCAAAAATCGATAAACGCATCCATCAGGGATGATAATTAATCAAGCCGTGTTATTTCATGATCCCTAAATCTCCGAGGATTCTACCGGTATCTTTCATTTTTATTGAAAAAGAACAATCGCACGTGAACGACACACACCGACATAATATACGGTCTTTAGGAAGGGAAAGATATTCGTCGATCGATTTTACGATAAATTTAAAAACAATCGCAATATTGTAAATAAATATTCCCAGACTCCGTCTGTAAGTCACGAAAACGGAGAGAAAGGCAGAAAGGCAGACTGCGAACACATTATGATCGAATATCAACGCAGTAATCTCAACGCAATAATAATATGAAATAAGAGCGAGCCAAGAGCTCGTACAATAACAATGGCAGCAATTCAGTTAAATTCTTTTCTTAAGGAAGCACCACAATGTTGAAACGCACACGAAGCATTCAGTTTGCCAATTGCGACGAGACTGGGCTTATACCGGAAGTAAGTTAGGTTAAGCTCAGTTAAGAATGGCAGATATATTCGTCAATTGTAAATGGGAAGCTTATGTACCTGTATATATGTGTGTGTGGTGTATGCGCGAGAAACGGAACGGGATTTAAAATTATTTTCTAAATGATTTACGTCGCAACGGCACCTCGCGCATATTTTTTGACAATAATGCAGAGTCCTGCAGAATTATCTGTGCGGGAAGTATATAATTTCGGCATATATTCTCTCTCTCTCGCTTTTTCCCTCTCTCGTTAAGTTCTACCTTAATGTACGGCGACAATAACGCATTTCAAAGTGTAAATAGGAACCGCAATGCTTAAACAACGAACACGATCGAGAGCGTGCATTGCTTGCAAGCAGCTCTTTCGCCTATAAAATCCCGCCGCGGCTTTTGCATAATAATAATAGGTCTATCCGCATTTTGCGGTATTCTCGACTCGCCCCTCAGTCGACTTTTCACGATAGTATCGCGATTAAACCGATCGCAGAGGCGATTGCAGAAGTAAATTAAAAATTGTCGATATCGGAAGATCTTTCGTCTGGCGCATTCGGCGGCGTTCCATGTCGGAAAATTATCGTCATGTTTTAAAGGGGGCAACAAACAACTCACCGACGCACATCCCTTAATCGAGGAAAGCAGATGGGCGTGTTCAGCTATGTAAAACTTGCAAACGCGGGCGAGCATATCTAAAATGTGAATAACTTTTAATTAAACTTCCGCTTTTAATCGAGCGCTTAATGATATATTTTGTCCGGCCGTTTAATTGCTGCGTTTACATTGGACGTCCGCCGAAAGACTCGTATGATAATTAAAGCGATATCGATTTTCTTAATGAGATGCCGAGTACGGCCGCATTGTCGCGTACGTGTCTTCGCTCGGTTATGTCGTGGATTTAATCCGCCGACAGCCACGCGAAGCTACATCCGCAGCCACATCCGGTGTTGTCTCACGCGTGTGTGCCATCATTGCGCCAGTATGCACAGCGGACTGTCACGTTTTAACGCTGCTGGATCACGCTGGATCACGGATGAGCGATTTCGCAATGCGTATATCGATCGTGACGCAAAAGATTCGTATGCATTAGCACTTTGATTACCGCGTCACATCTGAACGGATTTTCATCGTCATCCGTTCATGGACGATCGGCTCGAGGGATTTGATTAAGGGAGAATATCTAATAGGGATGGTCGAAACAGTGATTTATTTAGAAACCAGACTGGGGAAAGGCGGTCCCCTTTACGGTTTTAGCATGACAGACGAAGAAGTTGGAACAACGGAACTTCAGCGCAAATGCAAAATGATGCCATGTTCATTTCCTACAACGTACAGCGCGTTGTATTGATTACTTTCTATAATAAGTAGTCAGACAGATGGAATTGCATTGTTATCTCGCGTTCCGACACATTAGCGAACACAATTGCTGGGAAATTCGATGATCCTTCGCGCTGAGGAATCGCGTTTACGCGCGATTAATCGCGTTCTCGCTTCATCGAGTCGATCGATGCGACAAACGTCATCGGGATAAATCGCGGGATTTATTTATTTAAAAGAATGGCCGTAACAACGAACGAGGATAATACCGCTTTACTATTTTCAGTGGCGGCAGCGAATTAACGGGATATGCGCGCATCGCAAACGTGTGTTTGACGTGCATCGCGCACTTCATTATGCAAATTCCCGCGAATTATTGTAGCAAATTAGATATATCCAACGTCTCAATGTTATTACGTGATATTATGAAATGATTGTTAGTAATCCGATCAAATTGCGTCAAAATGGCGCAGCTACTTCGCGGATAAGAGACGGACTCATTGATAAATCTCAAAATTCGATTTCCATGTTTTATCGAGCCGACACCCATGCCTGCGAGATAAAATCGTGACATCTCAGGACCACTGAAATCTCTCTCGAGTTTTGGATTCCCGAAGGAGAACGAAAGGAAAAGGGATCAACTTGAGACTCTCTCAATCCCTTCTCTTCTTGTCACGTCTGCCAGCCACATAAGACGCAAGTCTGGTTAGACGGGGGCTCATATGAATTGTAGCTTCAAAAGCCGGTTAAGATCGGATTAGCCAGCCTACAAGCCTCAATTTATTGTTAAAGTAACGAAAGCCGGCATTAGACGTGAGATTCAAACATAGAACAAAAGGATTCACGACACTCCATTGATCGTACTTTATCTTCTTTCTTTCAGTTGATTCTCGTCAATCGTGTACCGGTGAACTTTCTTCCGAATTGTCCTCTTCGGCTCTGTCCTCGATTTTAAAAGGAGAACAGTTATCCTAAGATCCTTGCCAATGGATTCTTCTTTCCTGTCACGTCTCCCCGGCCGAGAGGTCTTCTCTTCTCCAAAGAGAGCTCTCTCATGTGAATCGCGTTTTATTGTAAGACTCTTTTAAAATCGGGCTTGACATATAAATTTCAGTTTAGTTTTAAACGAAAAAGATCAAAGTTGAAACGCTAGTCTATACGCGTTAGATTAGTGAACTCTATCCACTTTGACCTCACCTTGTTGATTCCGCTGTGTCTTCTTTGCGTCTGCCTTTAACCCTCCGTAATACTCTTGTGATAAGCTCCGGCAATTTGACAATATAAACGTCGGTGAAACGAAACCATCGCGAGGTTTACGACTTCAAGCTCTTTGTGATTAATAAAAAGCATCAAAAACAAAAAATTTATTTTCGAAGATTATCGATTGCAATTAATGCGTCTCTATTGGGATTTTCATGTTGCGCTAATCGGTTTGCGATTGTTACGTTTTATCTGCGCAACAGATCATAAGCAACGTTTCGCCGCATCAAGAGATTTGCATGCCGCGTGAATTAATCCTCATTCTCGCGAATAGATGCTGTTTGAATGCTTTCGCGTAGAGTCGTAATCCATAAATTAGAATTTCGCCGGCTAATAGTCAGTCGATACGTTCTCAGACGTCCTTCACTTCTTTTCGGAAAAAAATGTTCAAGGAGTAAAATGTTCAAATGACTTTTTTGCATTGAAATTGAAATTCAAAAGAATAGTGGAAAGCCTGTGGAGGTGTCACGACAGTGTCTTGTCGTTGATGGATCACCGAGATGATCGCAGAGGTCCGCGAGTGACGATCAGTCAAGCGAATAATTATAAATATTCATAAACAAATAATACGAAATACTATCCGATGGACCTGTATTGCCTGAATTATAAGCTTTGTACATATTAATTCGCGATATATTCCTCTTGGCATTTTCATTAATGCTAAAAGAGAAAAAACGATAAACACGACACGCAACGTTTTGCATTTCACGAGATTTAGCGTAAACTTGTTAAAGCCATCGTAATCTCAATTGCAGGCTAATTTCACGTCGGCGTAAAAATAAATGCAATACAGCCACGGTTAATCTTGCGCGTGTTGGCACGTTTGAATGCTTACGCACGTATTTTCCTTAATCCCTTAATTAAAATTTCGTCGGCCTCGATAGTCGATTTATATCGCGTTCGGTCTTTTATTCCCGCTTTTATGACAAATAAGTTTTCGAGGAACAGAAAATATCGTCGAAACGGCATTACTTTCTCGTTTGAAATTGAAATTCAGGAAACGGTGGTTCAACATCAAGTGCACTGTGAATTTTTCTCATAGTCGGTATTTGCTCGGTACATCACATAACGACATGTTATCGTTCCGCGAATGTTTACCCTCGTCACATTATCCTCTCCTCTTACTATTTTCACTTCTTTTTTCGTCTCCTTTTTTATATTCATACGGTAATCGCGCACAATAACCGTGATATCTACGGGATATAGTCGAGATAAAATTGGAAATGTACTTACTTTGCAGGGAGAATCATCGGAAGAATATTGCACGTTTGTTCCGACGATCCGTGGAATATCGCGTGTGCGCCATACGGGATAAAATTGCCTCGAATTTTTCCAGATAACAACCATGTTATCCGTATTGCGCACAATTTGGATCAATTGAATCTTTTAGATATCGTTACGCGTAATACGTGTTCTCGATTGTACGCTTACGCTTGATTATTATAGAAATTATAGAAATTATATAATTGTACGTGTTGCCGCTCGGTCGAATAAACAATATCAATGTTGAATTTAAAAATATTGACAATTGTTACTGTATTTTTTTATTACATACTTTTCCTAAGGTATACCGATTACTAAACACCTTACAAATGCAGTTACGAGTTAATTAGCGAGCATCATCCGTCTGTCATTACTTCGCGATGAGAGACGGCTGCGTTCTCGTTCCTTCGAAGGAACTTGAAATTATTTACGTATCTGTAGCAGACAGATAACGCGTTCGTACATCCGACGTCGGTGCATCCGGAGATGCATGCCTGCCGAGCATCGAGAATCAATTTGTGACATGCGCCTCCTTTCACGTCACGCGGTGCTTTATAGTTGCTGAAAAGGAAAACGTCCGAATATGCCAGGAAGCCAATGATAAAAGCAAATGCGGATCTGTCTCGGTTTAACATAATGTGATTGGTCTCGGGATATCGGAGTCTTCGGAAGAAGAAAACACGCATCTCGTCGTAGTAGATTTAATATTATTCGCTGTAATAACGGAACTCGATGAGGAAATATTTTATGGCAGCGGTGCAACGAGTGTAAAGCGGGGAGGAGGCATACAATTAAACGTATCGCTCGATCGTAAATAAATCGCTTTCTTCACAAAGTCTCCGTATCACGCGATAGTTGCGCAACACATTTTTCCTTTCCATTTACTTCTATTTCGTCGACGCCCTTTGTAACGTGACGCCTTTTGTTCTCTTTTTCCTTTTTCCTTTTTCTTTTTTCCTTTCTTTTTTTTTTTTTTTTTTTTTTTCATCATCGGACCGCCAGTTATTTCGCGTTCGTGATACGCGTCCCGAAACGAACGCGTGCTCTTTCTCTTCTCGTTTGGCCGATCTCGCAACTGAATTTATTATTTCGTTGGACGATGCGCCACCAAGTACGCCATCCGATAAAAAATCATAAAGTTTTGACGTCTGTTTTAAAGTTTAAACGGCGTCGTCGTAATGCCGTTCCTTTCTTTTCCTCCATACAAGGAATTATGTCATCGTGCCACAATATATCCATGTATATCCAGCATATCCAATACACGCCACATGCCTCGGCTTTTCATAGGATACATGGTATATTCGTGCTCACTACCATGGATTTTCCCTCATTTGCACATAGACACGCGAGATGATAATGATATGCGGCGCGCGAAGGAAAGTCCTCTGATAGGCCACGCGATTTTATATTCCATAACGAGCGATTCACGCTTTGTCGGACGCGGATAACGTTATTCTATTCATTATGTAAATAAGCAATTATAGGCGTAGTGGATGGTGCCTATTTAACGCGCGATCGTTACCGTATCGAGGAAAAAAGATAACGATATCGCTGCGATGAGTTGCGAGCGAGCGAGCGAGCGAGAAGCACAACGCTGCTCCCAAATTTCGGAGTTTCTTTCTACATGGATTTACATCTCTCGCTTATTCGCGCAGCTTCTCTTGGCAACTTTTTATTCTTGGTACGTTCGCATTGTCCGCACAATTTCGTTTCTCCGGATGATTGATCGCCGTATCTGAAAAACTTTTTTAATATTTCTCTCTTTCTCTCTTTTTTTTTCCCGTCGATCACGGCGGGATTGATTGATTTATGAGGAATTTGACTTCTCGTATATGTACGCATGTATCTCGAAGAATGTTAAACGTTTAAGGAGGCCCGTGCCCGTTTCATGAGAGGAATCGTCATCAAATTTTCACGATGTTATTGTCACGAATAAGCGGCGATCTGTCGTCGCGAATGCGATCGAACGCTCGTTGATTCTCATCTTCTTCCCCATCGAGATTCAGGTTCGCAACGGATTATCTGCAAGGAACAATTGAAGTTGTGTTATTAAGAAAAAAAAAAAAGAACAAAAAGGAAGGACATACATTCTTGAAATCCATCACTGTTTCTTGCGTCATCCGAATTATCGGTCACATCGTTGCCTCACTCGGACGCAGGAAGAAATTCAGATTCGAGATCTCGGCGCGACGAGCGCACGTAATCACTATCGATCTGATAATTCGCGTGCATAATACTCTGCTTCTACTTACCGCCGCCGGATAATCGCATTTGTTCCTCTACGGGCGTCGCGGTCTATCTTATCCTGTTGTTCGTGAAGGCGATCTTCAGCAGGTTCACCACCGGCGCCTCAAGGGCGAGGGAGATGCAGAAGGATAGCAGGTAGGAGGCCACTAGGTTGCCGAAGTAGAGGATGAGCTGCGCGAAAGAAGCGTCAGAATCTGATGACGGCAAGAGGGATCGGCGCGAGCTGATTGCCGCAATCTGGCAATCCTCTTTTCGGATCTTACCACTATGCCATTGTGGAGGTGCAGCGGGCCGTCCATCTGCGTGCACGTGATCATCATAATAACGGGATGCACGAGATATGCGCAATACGTGAGCCTCGAGAGAGGGTACATTAGCCTAAGCGAGAGCAGGCTGTCGATCATCCGCGCCGACCCTGTGCAGCATTGAATCACGATGAAAGCCACGGCCATCGCCCACGCGGTGTGACCTAAGGACGCATATGCGGAGCTCACCAGCACCGTCAGATTTCCGGGGTACAGTCCGTACACCACTGAGAGCATCACTGTAGCGGACAGTATCCAGCCGATGAGTTCCGCTCCCTGAGAAATGGTGGGATCCGGATTATTGCTCGGGCGTGCATGAAGAATCCGATTCGAGGAGCGGAGGATCGTGAATGGGAGAATTTCCGGCGTCGTGGAAACGCATTTCGCGTTTATCCCCATCGGCGCATTTTGTCGAGCTTATCGACATTATCATATTCATTATTTTATATCATTACGCTTATCCGGTCTATTGTCTCTGCTTGCATACGCGTAATGCATATTTGATGTACTTGGCAATAATCTCTATCGTAAATGCATATTACTGCAATCATGCAAGACTGTTCGTAGCGAGCGTCGAGCGATTTATTGGCCGACTGTTTAACTCGAACATCATTGGAAACAACTCTGTGCACTCACCGTGGGTAGCTTCAATTGGCACTTGGTTTTGAAGAGGATGTACCCAGTGATCGTGCCGACGAAATACGGACCCGCTCTCAGCCAAGGCTTGTCATAGAGCTCATCGAACAGGGCGAACGGCTCCTGGATCCTGAATGCGTGGAATTGATAAAGAAATTAAAACGCGTACGCGTTTATCGAGCGATAAAACTGCCGCGGCGACAGGTGCGAGTAACGCAAAGTACAATGTCGATAGCGCGTTATAATAGAGCTGCTCGCCATAAAGCTAGCTGAAATAAAAGCCTGCTTTCAATTATGGGCGATGCTTCGATAGATAGCTGGCTTATTGCATTGTTCCTCCGCGGTATTCACGCGGAGGCTTGATAAAAAGACCGAAGCGCTTTATTCGACGAGAGCAAGTCATGCGAGATACCACGAGGAGCCGTATCTCGATTGTATCTCGATTCAATAGCCGCGAAAGCCGTTCGTTCAGTCACTGTGCAATCATTTATTTCGCTGACGAGGTACAGTTAAGGAAAACGTCCACGAGCTTCGCGGCGATTCTGTCCCAACGATTTTCAACCTACGTAAGTAGCTGATAATTGACAGTTCAGGTAACACGACAAGGAACAGTCTCGATTGTAGATTGTTTACTTGTTTGGGCAAAAAATGCGTTGAAATATTATATATGAGATATTATATGCGATAACAGTCAAATCTGAATACAGAATGCACATTACCTAGCCACGTAATCGTTACTGTAGGCTATGGAGAACGTAGTGAACCACGAAGAGGCAATCAACAGCGAGACGATAGCGACCACGGTCTTGAAATACTTCACGGAGAGCAAAAGAAGGAGTATCCCGAGTACATAGAACTGCGTGTCGTTGGCCATATACCAGCTCCACAGCATGCACTGGAAACGATTAATGTAGTAGTCGTGAATTAATTACCAGGCTGATTGCATCGCGACGTTATACGCGGTTGCGAAAGTTCCCATAAACTCGGGCAGAGGAAAAAGGCTGCGGAAGGGAAAGAAGGACATAAAAAGTTGAACATCGACGTAAATCTCGAAGGTTTTTCTCATTCATTGCTCGCCACACACTGTTGAAAATACCAGTGCCAGTTTTTTACGTCTCTTACATAATATTCGCCGGTATTCTTCTTTTTATTATTTTCACCGATCGAGCATTTAAAGCGCTATCTCGTCGTTTCGGTGCTAATATCTTAATTCGTCTCTCGACAACTGAACTCTCTCTTTCTCTCTTGGGATTCAGCGAAGTATCTTTCCGTATCGCTGAGAATCTACATTCGCCGAAACGGGACGAACGCGTATAAAAAGTTTCATACGTTTGGTTGAAAGCTCCGCCTCATAAGATACACGGCACGCACAGCGGGGGAGAGAAAACGCATTAGGATAAGCGGGACATAAATCACGTTACCATTTCCGTGCGGGGATACAGCGAGTTGAGATACAAAGCATTTCGCCACCAGAACTTCTCGCAGGTCAGGTGATCGATAATAACAGGTGAGAAGACTGTCCTCGCTTGAGCTTGTTTTATGGCAATCTCGTTGATTCCCAGTACAAAGAGATAAGCTGGCGTCAACCTTTGTGAAAGGGAAGCCAAGAGTCAAGATATAAGAAGCATCGTACGTTCGTACTTGTCTCATCTGAACTTATGAACGCGTATAGAATTCTTCGGAAGGCTTCCGATATCCTCCTTCCGATATTTTTATGAGAATAATACGATTAGAGGATACCTGACAAATCGATACAGAACCATGATTATGAACTTGGTGCAGCTCGTCTTCAAAAAGTTGCCCTTCTCGGCGTTGAGACCGCCCAGGGATCGATAAAAAAGTATGGTCACCAACAGGCCACTGCGCAATATCGCCAAAAGAGTTAATATCTTCGTTAGCGCGGTGTTAGCCCGCCGCCTCTTACCTGATGAAAAAGAAAGTGTCCACGGAGAACGTGGCATTGCTGATAGTCTGGAACATGAAATTCCTTTCTGTGACCGTCCGCAGCGTCTTGTTCTCTGCAAAGCGCAAACGAGAGAATGCTTAATCGTCAGTAATTGTCAGTGAAAGTGGACGGACAAAGAGACGGGGAAGAGACTGGATTACCGCCGATCAGCCCGTTACGTCAGAGCATCTATTAATCGCATCAAGGACTCTATCGGAAAGTGGAGCGATCCAATTAGTCCGTTATTAATGACGATGCACTTTGTATATCGTTATCCTCCGCGTTTACGAGTTCATTTCGCTGAGTGGTACAGCTCGCGATTCTCTAATAAAAATTACCGGCGATGGAGAAGACCTGGAGATACGTGTGCACCATGACGACCCATCCCAGCGAGAACACTCGAAGACCGTGCAGACAAGTCAAGCTGTCCTTGGCCGCGGGCTCCGTGCTAATAATCTTACTTCCGTTGACGATCGGGCTGAATGCGAGCAAGCATCGCAGCCAGAATCCTAAAAGAGATGAGGAGGATGTTAAGGAATCTACACACGAGAGAGACGCGACGATCCTCACCGCTGTCCTTCTTCGGACTCTCTTTCTGCTGCTGCCCCTTTGCGCCCTTCTCGATCAACTCCTGGCCGTTCTCCAGCCCTATCGAGATCCTGCGATCCTGATTCAGATTCTTGTCCACGAAATCGTTGGTTCTGTCGTTGTTATTCGACATACTCGAGGACTCGACTTCTCCCCTCATGGGGGAGAACGATCTGTATTCGTACACGGTCGCGCAGATCATCAGCACCAGTATCGCGCCACCGATGCCCCTGAAAATGCAAGTCTCGGTCTTCCGTCAGAATCTTCGGTACGCTTCAAATTTGTGCTTAAGCGACAAATCGAGATGAGATTTGAGGCGACAAATCAGGGCTTATCGCGATTTGTTAAGATTACGCTCAATGGAGACTATTATACGCACATGTGACGAATGCATCTTCTTTTTCACTGTTTTGCGAATATTCTAAATATCGATGTGTAACGTAATAAGTTTCGAGAAGTTTTAACGTAGTCAACTGTACATATATAGTACAATAGCTTAAGTATAAGGCAAACCAAAGATTAAGTAGACCATCTAGTGGCGGTAGAAACCACTGTCTTTAGACGCGCGTTTAGTCACTTGATTCATTAAAATGAAACTACAAGGAGTTCTATATCCGTCCGTCCTTTGTGCGTTCATCTCTAACAATACTAAAGTTCTCCATTATTTGGAGAACGCTTCAATGCATTGTATTATATTATATAGGGAAAGAGAGAGAGAGAGAGAGAGAGAGAGAGAAAGAGAAAAAGAGAGAAGTATGTTA
Source organism: Eciton burchellii (assembly GCA_020341155.1). NCBI lineage: Eukaryota > Metazoa > Arthropoda > Insecta > Hymenoptera > Formicidae > Eciton > Eciton burchellii. The sequence continues at coordinate 494,975 of JAHMML010000067.1, read as the reverse complement.
TGATGCGACCGAAAAAATTCTCTCTCTCTTCGTGTTAAAAATTCATTTTGCGCATAAGGCTTAACTGATTGTCAGAAGTTACTGCAAGAAGAAAAATGTTAATCGCGGATTCAGGTGGTTTAATAATTAAATATCGCATCGTAATAACCAAAAGTGCCAACTGCTTTCATTTTTGCTCGGACAATGAGTGGTGTAACAAATTAAGCGGGGCTTAACGTCCCGGGATATTAAACTCGGAAAATTATTCGTATAATTTACCATAATAGTTTCCCAGTTTAATCTCTCCAAGGGAAAGCGTACAGCTCTAAAGAGATTAATAATATCCCAAATTTGTTAATTAACGAGAAAAGGTATATGTACATTAGCTCTCGCTGTACATTCACTGATGAATATATTATTGTCATATATTATTGTCATTGTGATAACGTAATTTCGAGGTTCATGATTGAATTTAGAAGTTAGAATTTAGTATCTCTCGTTAGTATCTCTGATTACTAGCGGCTGATCCTCTGTCCACGAAGATGACAATAATGAATGTGTACGTGACGAATGGAAGAATTTGAGAAAATCATATTTCATCGGAGTGTAATTGTTTGCCGCAAATTAGAATCCTTCAGTCTTGACCATCTAAGATCTCATTGCTGCTGAAATTTATTTCAGATCGCGATTCGGTTAAAATTACGATGACACCAGGATCCGTTCGATTAATGTATAGTCCTGATGTATAGTCGGCGATTTAAAATTGATATCTCTGTGTTTCATTATGGAACGTTATCGAGCGTGATATCGAATTTTCACATTGAAAATTAATGCACAATTGAGATTTCAGATTGATAAATCTGCTTATTGAGAAGTTACAGATAATTTAATCATGTTTTGGGATTTGTAGGCATTTACGTAATACAATAATTTTCGCTTCACACTCGTTCGATGTTTATTATGGAGAAATCATCATTTTCGGAGGCAGTCACTCGATTATCCGCCAATAATATCTGCGAGATTGCGTTTCAAGTTTCTTGAAAGCAGTGAAATTTAAATTGAACAGATCTTTTATGCATTATTATTATTTTTTTAATTTTCTACGTTTGCTTCGTATCAAATCGCGTAAGAATTGCAGGCTGTTCATGGCATAAGCTAATGGAAAAGCACTGGAAATAACTTGTTATTATTGCCACTGTTTAAGACAGAATGAAACAAGCTGAAGATTATTTTGTAGAAGAAACTCATGAGTTTTATGATACGGAAACTGTACATCATGTAACTGAATAATTGAAATAAACATTATTAAAAAAGCGTGCATCTCGAAAACCCCTCTTTCTCTCTCTTCATAATTCGTAACGTTAATAATAGATGCGCTTACAAGAACGCAGTTTTTGATCCTTTACAATTTTTCGGAGAGCTTTTATCTTTGTCGCAATAATCCGAGCAGCTTTCGGAAAGAACTTTCCGGATTCTCTTGGAGGTAAACCTTGCATGCATTCTATATTGCGTTCATCCTAATGGTACATAATGAATGAGTAAATCGCGTAACTTCATGTACGTGAATGAAATTGTCGATAATCCCGTATTATAAAATTAAGCAAATCCTAGATCGATGCGTGATTCTCGTGACATCACGAGGCATGATCGCGACAAGACTTTCGAGCGCGAAACTGCGCTCGGAAAACTTTCGGGATCCATTTTCTGAAAATGGACCACGACATGTTTCCATGCAGTTTTCGCTTCTCTAAGAATCACTCGATGAGGAACACCTCTTCCTCGACGACTGGCACGCGTGAATCGAGTCGTAAATGGTTCGAATGAGATCGAGCTTCAGATGCAGGTATCCAATCAAAAGAATAAGCATTGGAGCGAAAAAGGGAAAATTTAATGGTTCTCTTTCAGCGTAATGCCGATAGCCAGGCCGTTTTATTTCCACATCGATTATCACAGGAATGCGAGCGAGATATCGGGGCGTAAAACGGCAATGAATTTCGCAATTTCGGACCACGCGCTTGTTTTCGGCTCTAACAACCGGCGAAACTTTCGCTTTATATCCTTTTGTCGGCTTCGAATTATTATTCTCGCCGAAGCGGAGTGGAGGGAATTTCGCGGATTCCTTTTTCCTTTCTTCCTGCCCTACCTGCGTGGCACATTTGTACGCTACTTAACGCTGCTTCTTCGCAAAATGGAATGACTACAGGCTTCCCCCCTTCTTCTTGCTTTCTCTTTCTTTTCTTTTAACAGCCAACTCGTCTTAACGGGCTGCAAGCCGCGGATAGAGAGGAAGCTTGAGAGGAAGCGACAGAGACGATCCGCGGATTGGGAGAGGGGAAATTTCGCGAGCGGAGTCTTTTCTCGCCATTTTCTTCTCCCTCTTCCGCGTGTCGCGTATTATCCTGCCTTAATTTCTCGGCGCTTGAAACTTTCGTTCGTTAAGGAAGCTATATTCCATGTTTCGTCAAGAGGAGATCCCAATGTGCGAGATGAGCGCCATATTCGGTGTTTCCAAGTTGCTTGCGAGACACATGGAAATCCCCATAAGTCTGCACAATCATCCTTTCATCGCTCCGCTCTGTCGACAGGTTTCAACGGCGTCGATCTCAGGCCTTCAATCCTTTCTTTAGCGTTTCGACTCCCTGCGATTTTTATATCCGGTTTGACATTCTCTCTGTGCGAACGACAAGGCTCGTTTCGTGTCACCGTGTCGGTTAAACGGTCTCGATTTAATCTCGTTTCCTTGCTCCCTTTCCGATATCGTCCATCAGCTTCGCACTGAGAAACGCGAGGCTGTAAAATGCATTTACCGTGGCTTTGCGATCGCCTGCGCGCGTGTTTTCATCGCCCTCAGGGATTATTTCGCAATTCCGCGCGACACGTTTATCGCAAGGTTACTACAATATCCGCATATGCGGAATAGAATATATTATCTCGATGCGAGACGGATCGTAGGCAAGAAAAGTAGTCTTTTCCCAAGAATACATATGATAATCGATATCGTTTTATCGATTTCATGCTCAACGCAACGCGACCTGTCGCAACACTCGCGCAGCGCCGTATCCAGCGTTTCTATGGAACGGTTTGATCAACCGAATCCGAACGCGCTTGGCGATTTGCATCCGCCGAGGCCCGCATTCCGCCGGAATGGCGAACGGAGACAAACTTTCACGCGCGGGGGCTTTCTATGATCTTGCGTAATCGGTTCCCAATGCGCGCGTTAACGCGCGCGATGCACGCCGAGGCCGAGGCTGTATAATTGCAAACGCGTCAAACGCGCGCCGGACATCGCGCCGCTCTCCTGAGGCTCAGCCTCAACCTGGAGCGTGTTTCCGCTTCCGTTTCGGGATACACCGTTCGATCAAAGGCGCTCGGAGCTAACGATCGCAGAAATTTTTTCTATCGGAATCGTTTATGAAAACGCGCTTGCAGCTGGCATGGAAAAATAAACTGCTCTCCCGTCTTGTTTGCCGACCTGCGTAAATATTATTCCGGCTTCGCGTGCGAACGCGCCCGATTGACAGCGCGAAAGATCATGCGAACCGAACGGATACCGACCCAGCAAAGCGGGATCATGGCAAAATTCGAGAAATCGCGCCTAACGATCGATCAATCGGATCTAACGCGATGCATAGCGAGCGTTGGTCGGATCAAGTTTTGAAGAATTGCGCGGTGAAAACGTCGAGCAATTATTTATGACTCACGCTCTATAAACAGCACGCTAAATCGAGTTCCCAGATATCTTAAGATTTAGATCACGATATATTAATCCGCCTTTACCGCCGCAAACTGTTCATTACGCGTATTTAATCTAAGATTGAAATACACTCGAGATACGGTTCTCGCGATCTGTTTCGCAGATAAATGATTACCAATATCTGTACAAGAATAATAATTTCACGTTAATTAAACGTGCATTTTAAACCCGTGGTATTGTTTCCAACACTTGCATTAATCCACCGTTTACATTCCTCATTGAAATTTGTCTCACTCGTTTCGATCGGGAAACCCACTGGAACTGCTCGACCAAGATATTTCAAATAGCTGCAGTAAATTGACTGCACAAAGGTAGCATAATAATAATTCGACACTTGATTGGACTGGAAGACTGGAATGAATGAATTGATGGGATTTAATGTCCTTTCATATTAAACTTAGAATAAGCCGCTCCGCGTGCTTCGTCAAATAACGTGCAGCGCAATGTCATCCTTTTTCATAACGCGTTTCAAACAGGTGTTGAGAAAAAAATAATCGCGTTAACGCTGCGATTACCAATGCGCAATTTCACGCGGGCACACGCTGGCATTATGGATCAGCGAGAGGCCGCGGGATGAGGCAACTATCGATTCAATGGTAATTTAAGGCCGTAATAATCCTAACGCGCGTGGCGCGTCGCGCCACGAGGCGCCTTATTTAATACCACTTGATTTATCCGTGTGCATCGTGTTGCCGCGCTTAAGGCGCCATGGGAGCCTCTTCGTTTTTCTGCCGCGACGAAATCGCCCCGGAGTTGCTTTAACGCTCCGATAATAAAGTGCGAGTCAATGCGCGTGTTGTCGCGCGACGAACCGCTCTCGTTTGAATCTCGTGTCCTTCGGAATATCGTAACGGCAAAGCGGAAACCAGCGCGCGTGGCCGCGCATCGGCGGATGGAACTTTCGTCGATGAAAGAACCGGTTGGCTTCCGGTTAGATCGGCGCGTGAAATCGGGCCATTAGATTGTAACTCTCCTTGGAAGTTGAGCTCCGGACAATTTCCCGTCATCCCTGTCGATTATTTCATCATTGTTGTGCATTACGTGCAAGGACACCGCAGTGGCTGCACATGCAGACCAGAACGAGTCTGGGCCTCTCGAAGAGGACCAACCGACACATCGGAATGTTCAGAGGTCAAAGGAGACGAGCTTTCGTCGGATGATCGTATGCGCAATCTCGCGCGTCAACAAGCGTCGATACCGAAAGCCGATCGGATCGCTCTCGCTCGCGGCGCGGTTTCATCGCGATGGCGAGAACACAATAAGGACATCGTCCATAAATCGGATCATCCTACAAGCTTTTCGATACTCTCGTCCCTCCGATGACCCGTTTCTCCAATCTCTCGCGGATTTCTTCGCGATCCGAAGAACGCTTCCGTTTTGGAAAGAAAAGACACGTTGCGACGTAACGCACCGGTCGACAATCGGTCCCCCGAGATCACCGACGTTCAGCTTTTATTGCTCTTTGTTACTTCACTCGGCATATCCGGCCAATTGACTCGACAGATGCTTCGTAATTTCGAATTGCGTAACGCGCGTCCCTCGCCAGCAGGATGATCAACGTTGCGCGCCGATAGGAATCCTGCTTTCTCGTATCTTGTACAAGTGCGCCAACAATTAGCGAGGAATCGCTGATGGCGCCGCTGATGGTCGCTTGAACAATATCGCCCCATGTGTAGGTAATTTTGCGCATACGCATGTATGCATACACGACATCGCGGCGCCAGTAAATAAGGCTTTTCTCTCAACCGCGAACGTGAGCGGACGCGCAGCACTCTCAAGAGATGATGCTTCATTGTAGCGGCGCGGTTTCCACATTCGCTTGACAAGAATCCAACAACCGATCGTTTTATTTATATACCGCCGTTGCTTTCATTTTCGTACGACCAGTTGGAAGCCAGTTACGCTAATCGCGCGCAATTTGTCATACTCGGTCCTGTGCGGTCTCGAAGTCATTGGGACGTTAGAATGGCAGACGTGAATGTTAATAAGTGAACGTTAATGGGACCTTGATAGGTACTCATAAACATCATACATCAATCAGGCCGCTAACATCTCATTTAACTGCATAATGCGGAAAGGAAGAAGCGCTTAAAGTGGTCGCGGTGAATCAATGAAATATGCATTCTCTCAAAATGCATTCAGCGAAATGCACGAGCGATTGCATACCCGTGATCGCGATTTATTACACGACGTATCGCCAACGTCGGAACAGCGAACGTCCCGTTTTCATTAGGCGCAGCCGATCTTCGAGCTCGAGTGAATTGTGCAATTTGCATTTCGCTGTCGGAACGAGAGCCGCGCGCCGCGATGCCGCAATGTCGCGCGGATCGGGTTAAAAAGGATTAATGGCGATGCGAATGGGTCACATCGTGTCCTGTGCAACATCGCTTACTCAATTTCATCTCGCGATGATACGTCGCGCGTCCTGTTTGCAGAAGCTCGCCTTGTTTGCAGAGGCACCGCTCTTACGCAATGCCGCGCTCGCGACGCAACCGTGAAAGCAGCCGTTAATCAGCATTTGGCACTGACTCCTAATTTTYCCCCGCCGCGCTAACACCGCGTGAATTAGAAAACGACTCGACGCGAAAGGAAAGCGAGGAGCTCTCCGCGTCGCGTGCGCGATGCGGGTGCCTCGCTTTCCCGTCACTCCGAAGTATCGAGGGAGGTATTAAAAGGGCGAGATCAAAGTCAAGCCTCTCGAGTCAAGCCGATCGAATGGAAAGCGTCGGAATTTACAAGCGAGCAACGGAATTCGCGCGCTTGTAAAAGCCGCTTGACTGCCGCCTTCATTCATGTAATCGAGCCGGCGACCTGCCGCTGCTACTCGATTGCGCAACCGCGAAAAATGTCACGATGGTCTCGAGTCATTGCCACGATGCAGCGCACGGACGAACCGTGCGTGCCGATGCATTGCGCTGCGCGTTCGCGGCGCACCTGCGGCCGCGCCGCCTCCTTTAGCCGCTTACGTAATCGAGCGCGCGTCGGCGCGCGTAAATCGCACCCGAGTGTGCAAGTGCATCGCGCTACCGTGCGATAAATAATCCAGCGTGTCGGTGATCCCGTTTCTCGCAGCATTAGCGGCCGTGCACTCGCGTGCACGCGAAGAGCAACTTTCGATCGGCCAGAAAAACGACGCCGGGTTCGTCCGCTCACGTGCTGCTCGGCGCGTCCCCGTTAGCCAGGCCCGAACTTCGTATACATATCGAAACCTGGGTCGTAATCCGCGATCGGAATTGCTCGAGCTCCTGCTTTCCCCTCGAGGAGGTCGAGCGACGTAACTTCTGTCATGGATCCAGCTTTTCGAGAGCCGTAATTGCAGCGCGCACGCGATCGCCGCGCACACCCTCGTTCTCGTTCGATTTCTGATACTCGCCTCGGCTCCAGTTCCAGCTCTAATCCTCGAGTCCACAAATCTCAGGACTTGCTCGCGCGGTTTGCTACCTCTCACCGTCCTTTATTCCGCGCGTTTCGATTAAGGGAACTCGCGTTCGCGAAAGTTGCGCGATTTCGTATTATCTCGTAGGCGTATCCGCGGGAGAGATTTGCCGTTATTAGAGATCGCGAATTAAACTCTGTGCCTTTGAAAATGGAAATTTTCACTGGATCCTGCAAATCATTTCAGACCACTCCGGGATTATTATTATTATCGCCGCATCATCGGCCGGCAGTAAATTAATTGAAAATAATGTTAATCACGCTTGTGCTTTAACGAATCTAGACACTACTTATCCATGAAAATAAAATCATTTAAGTTTTTGTTATTAAATAATTTGTGCTATAATCATGGGGAAAATTATTCAAACAAAAATTAACATCTTGTCGAACGTTATCTACTCGTTTTACATTCAATTAATTCAATTGCTATTCTGCTCATGCGTTCTCATTCTATTGTTATGTTACGATAAATTTATCTTTCTCAACCAATCAATCACTAAGCTCTCACCATGATATCGTAAACGTACGTTTCTTTCTGCATCGCCTACTAATTTAAAAAAACCTCACAAACCGGAATTAGGCGAGAAGAAAACATGCGCGCGTATATATTTATACGAGCAATAAATAACGGTGCAATACGTACAACGTAACGTCACGGAAAAGATATATACGTAAAATTCATTAAGCGGGATGTTGCAACGGAAAATATAAATGGAATGTGGTGTGTTACATTGGATTAATTGAACTTTCTTGAACTATCTATTTTGATTCCAAGCATCGATAAATATCATAGAAATATTGCGTTTCACAGAAACACCGTCCACGTGGAAATATCGTGTTTCTCTTTTCAAAAATATCCTACCGACGCATGATCGTCAAATCATTCCCTCAGAAACGCGATGCCCTGCTGAGAAAAAATCGCGCAACGATTAGTTTACACGCGTGCGAACAATTGAACAATTACCTCAATACGAGGGAAATGCGATCCTCTTTGGGCGCGGCATTGTGATTCCTCCTTCAATATCGCGGAAATATCAACTCTGGTATTCAGAGATCCGGATAAAGGCAGGAGGTACCTGCGCTTACCAAAAGCGCGGCAGGAGAGACTTTCATAAGTTCCGCCGAAGCACCGCGTTTCCGCGGAATGAAATTTTCCAAGTTATACTATTAGGCAGGCCGCTTTGCCCGCTTTGCGCGAACAATATTTTCCCATCGCATCGCGAAACAGTTCTATTTACAAGCGAAACACCACGCGAAATAACACGCGGACATTATTATGCTCGCGTTACGTTAGCAGTATTGACACAAATGACGTTGCACCTGCACAATGACGTCACGTGGATGAAGAACCCCCTTGTGAAATGAGCTCGATCGATGATTGCCTTGCGATTGCGACACCTTCTACTTTCAATTGATACGATTGATCGCGACAAGTGGCATCGGAGGCCTACCGGAAGTGCAGTGCGAGCTCAGCTCGTCAAATAATTTATCACGAGAGGACTTTCCGGATTACTCACGAGAGCACGTAGAACTTGGGATCCTGCCAGGCGCAGTAATTGCTGGATGGCACGGGCTTCATCGTGACAATGTGAACCTTCAGGCCGCTCGATCGATGGGTCGAATTACCCTCGCGTTCGACTCGATCAGCGCTGGCCCTTAGCATGGAGGTCAGGGATGCGCGGTCGCATGTAGCCGGCAGACAGAGGCCCAGAAACACCTGACGTGTCTGGAAAGCGAATGAGACGAATGTCGTTAAAGCGAAGGAGGTCTGTCCCTTTGCAAAAGTTAGTCCATCAATAAATCCCGCGACAACGAGAATACTTTTATTCCTCGCTGTCTTGTCGCAAAAGGTATCGATCATACGCGAGGCGAGCGCGGACGATTTGCTCGAAGGTACATGTCCTGCTCTTTCCAACGCGAAAGGAATTCCGGAGGATAGATTCTTGGGAAAAAAAATGGCGCTTTGTTCTCGTTCCCCGCGAGATTCACGCGTCTCGCACGCTTCTCGCTCGCGCTTAAAGATGAAAAAATATAAAAATACAAAAAAAAGGAAAAGATAAATAAAACCGCTGAAGCTTTGAAGCTTCCCGACATATTGCGTGCAAGCGCAATCCTTGCGAGGCGCGCAAGGATCCGCATGACTCGCGCATCGAAATGTCACGTCGATCACGCCGATTTCTCGATCGCGCGTCAGACGCGGGAGGCCTGCGGAGAAACGTGGCTCTGGCTTTTTCTCTCAGCTCTTAACGTAACTCATGACTTATAGATCCATTTTTCTCCATCCCTCACCGCTGCCGATGGAGCGGAGCGGGCTTTTTTATCTGAGAATGATGCGGATTTCATTGAATCTTCGGAAACCGCTCCGGAGGCGCTTTTTCTTTATTGCTCGGCGATCATTCTTAGCGTTCCACGATCTCGTCGAAATTATGGAGTAGGAAGCCGTATTAATTAACAAATAATGATAACTGCTCGGTTCCGCAGAGCTAATGAGCAGCTCAGCAGTGCTCAAGCACCGAGGAGAACTCCTAGTATTTAAATCATCGAATAATCTCATTAGCACGATTGCCGAAACTTGTTTTTCCTGGCGGAAGTTAAGCTGGCTTGCCAGCCGTTACTGGCATCTTCGGCTTAAGAAAAGTGCCACTGTATCCGCTATTCGTTCGGTAAACTCGAGATTTTCCCGTATCGAAACTTCGGTATCGGTGGAACATCTTGCGGAAATGTCTGCTTTCTAACGCGCTATCAGCAGGAATGCTACTCTGCCATCGGTACAATGCTTGCAATACAACGCGCAATTAAAAGTATCGGAATCTGGCGATTGTAAATTAAATTAGCGAGAAGAAAAATCTCAGCGCGCATTAATCTTTTATTTGTTTTTCCCGCAGCTTTTTATGCTATCCCTTCCTTTCGTTTGCAAATTTGCACGCATGATTTTTTCTCAGTTACATTTTACGTATCATCCCACTGTTTATCGTAATATGATAATATTGATGGTATCGAACGGTTCGCCAATCATCTGAAGCTCTTTCAATACGCGAGGGTCTCGCATTTTGAATGTAATAGTCAATAAAAGCAAATTGCGCGCCGACATCTGCTATCCGGCAGGACGCTTTCTTTATATCGGTATTTTTGCACACCTTTCTGTTATCCCCGTTGTGCACATAAAAGATTTAAGAGGGTTTTCAACATGTGTCACCGGTTTATTTTATCGACCAACCATATGACGCATCGTCGCGATAAATATACATCGATTAACTTGATCTCGATAATAAACGATATAAAGGCAAATGTGTACGCGTATGGAGCCTGCACTTTGCTACGGCATCGCAAATGTCAAATATAAGAAATAAATGCAAATTCGACCCAAAGATGGGTAAGTTGTAAGTTGCACTGAACGCTACGAATCCATTTCCCGCGTAAGGATGAGGGCACACGCGATCAAACAAGTTGCAGTACAAGTTTCGTACATTGCAAATTTACTCTCAGCCTCAACAAAAGTTCAGTACGCTGAATCTAGCGATGTAACTTGAACGGACATGCATGAAAGTGCGATGCAGCATATCGCACGTTCATCAGCCCAACGAAATCATCAAACAGGCCGCGCGTACGCAATCGCGTTTATGCGCTCGCACGGTTTTCGTCAATTCTCGTCATGGCTAAGCGCGGATTGTTTACGATCATCCGTTAATGCACGTGGACGAATGATGAACGATGAATAATCCGGCAAGCGCAGAGACGCATCGCGAGAAGCAGGGATCGATGCGCTCTTGATTATGCCGTTGCAATTTACGGGACCGTGACGCATGAGTCTCGCCGGATGATGTAATCAGGACGGTTGTGCAACCTGACGGATGCGAAATCGCGAATCGGCAAAGCTCACCGAAAAATCGATTTCCTTCGGCAGGTCCAGATAGAGCCGCGCCACATGGAATCGTAGGCGAAAGGGCGGCTGCTCTTTGTCGACGAGGTGCATCGCATCTCTCTCGTTGGTGACATTGAGCTCTTTGCAGAGGGTACTCGAGCCCAACCAGAAGCCGTTACCGAAGTGGAATTGCGAGGAGTAACGGCCGCTCGCGTCCGACACTGAAAGCAAAGAAGAAAGCGCACGAGGGAGGCTAGAGAAGCGTTAACGTACAATGATGGATGACGATGATGTGACAATGATGAGAGATAACGACGCGAGGTGACGACAACACAGCGATTCGAGGAGAAATAAAAGAAAAAGTACACCATAATCATCGGAACGAGTGTTGTTGTCGCGCGCGACTTCCCTCGTGTGTGGCGAAAAAAAAAAATGAGCGGTCTTCAATTATGCGACTTTGATTCGAGCGATGCAAAACGAGGAACGCGTAGGAATACTCTCTCCTTTTCTCTCTCTGTCTCCGTCTCTTTGTTTCTCGAATCGTGATCTCGTGATCTTGCCGGATATGAGATAACCGGATACCGTTCCTTGATCGCTATTCAGTCTGTTCTCTTGTTCTTTTTTCTTCATCCTTCGTCTTAAACCGTTCTCCGCTTCAGAGCCGTCCATGTCGAGGACGCAATAAAATTTCGTCGTCTCCTCGCAGGATTCGATTACGCGTCTGTCGGCGGAAGGTTCATTGTCAGTTACGTAAAGCGACTCGCGCTCTGACCGCGAGAATAGAAAGTGCAATCGCCCAGTATATGCATATACGTCCGTGTTGATCAGGCGACGTAAGATCGCAAGAACGTAAGGTGTACGCCTCGTTATCGCGAAAGTGATCAGTCTTGTTTGGTAATCTAAGAGCACTGGTATTACGCGAGGGAATTAAAAGCAAATGAAAGCGGCTTTAATCGTAAACAGCATCGCAGCACGGAATTCATCGCGCGTTTTAGATCAAAGCCGTTCTTCTTCTGATCGCGGACGTCCGCGAGGCATCCGAGAGGCGATTTCTTCATGTTGAAAGTCAGTCTTGTTCGAACGGTAGAATTTTAATCTCCGCGCACGTGTTATGTTACGCAATTTTAGGGGGAACCATAAAGCTGCCTCGAGATTGTTTTAACTCGTAAAACTATTGCCGCACATTCAGCGGAGAGATCTGCGATAAATGGCGTAACGCGACAGATTAATAATCTGTCTTCGCGAATCACGATCGTCGTTGCGTTATGACAGCCGCGAGTCCAGACACAAAAAGAAATAGTATGATGCAAGTCTGCGGAATATTTGGAAATAGCCCGTGAAATCGCCGATGAAACTTTTTATTATCCGCCACGCGGATAATTGTCTAAGTTTCGCTTATTATCGCCGCATACTTCGCGATCGCGTTTGCTCAACGTTGCTGATTTTCGCGCGAAACTATTGCAGACTGAGTCTGCCACGAATATTCTCTATCTTTTTTCTCTTTGCTCAATCGGCGTGCGCAGCGCCGATTGAGCGTTGCATTCGCAAGCTCTCGAAAAATAAAGTGGCTCCAAATGAAGAAGCTGCATTGTGGACGCGACAGCTCGCGATTCCCGCGTAATGAAACAAAGATCTCTGGATCTCTGGATTTAATCGCTCGCAAATTGCCTCCGTTCGTCTCCGGAAGCATGTCTGACAATCTCCCGGCTTCGTTTCGTTTGACGCACCGTCTTGTCACGAGAGACAGCAATCATTAATGGAATCGGGGACTCTAGGAGACACAAATAAATGATTCTCGACAATTAGTATCGCTTTCTAAATATAATTATGACTTGCCGTTTTACAGACTCGCTATCACGCACGCCCGGATTGCCGGCGCGAAGATACACGCGCTCGGATCCATCTGCGATTGCAGTCTTGCGATTTTCACCGCAGCAAGGCAATTAGCTGCCGGCGCATCCGCTGACGTTATTACCGCGGCTATCGATAATGCATCGAAATAGCTCGTGACCGGAAATCATTATGGATCCGCTCATCGGGCGTATGTTACTCCGCAGCCGCTTCGGCTCCGAGCCTGCTACTTCGGCTTCCTTCGCTTTCTAAATCGCGATATGATACTTCAATCCTCGTTTCAATCACTTCATTGCTCTCTTTTTTTATTACTAGATAACGCGCGGTTGCTAGACGCGCACGAGCGGAGGTGTTTTTAGGCATTGTGTCATTGAACCGCAAGAGTTTCCTCCTCGAAGAATTCGCGTGAAACGTTGAAAGGGAAATCTTGCTCGGCCGGATTTAAAAGAACATTAGAAAGAGAAAGAGAGAGAGAGAGAGAAAGAGAGAGAGAGAGAGAGGCTAAGTGGAGAACAGTTTTGCGCATCTTCGACATTTGTCAATATGTCCCATTTTGGGTCGGTGTGTTTTTAACACAAGTGTGCGTTCTAAATGGGCGAGCACGATGAAGGAGAATTTATTTGTGGTAGTCATTTAAATTCTGTGGGCGCCACTTTAGAGAAAATGAAATAACGTTTCTCTTTCAATCGGTATGGCAAGCTCCGTTTAAAGTTAACTCTGAATTATGAAAACAATTGCATTCATCACGAGCTCGACAAGTTCCACTGCGAGTTGATACCCCGGCGGATTCATTTGCATAACTCTGCTGACTCTACTTTGAATCATGTCGAGTGCTATTTTCGAAATAAATCCAGTCTTCGTTTTCGTGATGCATTTGCGCTAGTAAATCATAAGTAAGATGTCAAGGAATTTACTAAATCAAAATGGTAAACTAGGTCAGCGTTCCAATTATTACGAAGAAAGCTTTAGAAAATAATGAAGCTTTTAGCGATAGACTTGACCAGTAGATAAGTATAATTCTTTCATAAATACTTCTAAATAGCTCAATATTTGTTGAATGTATCATAAAATTTATCACCATTTCTTCTGATAAAGAGCCAAATTTTATCACTTTGCTCCTTCTTGACCGAAGGAATCATAGCTCGTTTTCTAATTTATTTCCTATCCGTCAAATTATCATCTTGATTATTCCTATTGGAATTTTTATCTGGAGCATGGCATAATCTTTTCCCTTTTTAGAATAAGAGATTCAAGCAGCCTTCGAATCGTGCGGGCGATTAAACGATCTTTATTTGATTATCATTGATGGCCATTGTATCTTTTGATCATTCACGTTATTGGATGTAATTGTTAAAAAGATAATACAAGTATTCTACTTTGACGAAAGTCTCAAGTATTTGTATTTCAACTAATCAGTCACTTACTTTTCGCGGCCCAGACCTTTCCGTTCCTCAACCCGTCGAGGAACCTTTCCATATTTGTTCGACATTCCTTTTGAAGTTTGCCGGGCACTCTTGTCCATCTAAGAGGATCGTAAAGATCGGCTAGCCATTGTATACTGTTGGGCGTTTTTTCGAGTTTATCCTTCATAAAGTCAATGTCCAGATCCCGGTGCTCTTCTTCGTTTTCGTCGAACGTCTTCAAGTAGTTCTTCCAGTCCAGTTCGGGATTATTCTTACTGAAGGAGACCAGAGGCGACCGTTTTTTGGCTTCGTCTGTCTCCTCTATGTATTCCGTTTCATTAATGTTAGTCGCTTTTGTCCCAATTGAAGCAACCATCTGCGGTTTACTAAGCTTAAGGATGTTTGATTCCTTTGCCGCAATCAGGTGGCCAATACACGCGATCACGAGAAGATAATTCAACGAATGCGCCATACTTTTGCCGTTTATTACTAGAAATGCCACCTCGCAAAATTCACTTTCGGGCAGCAGCTGATTCGATTTTTGTGCAAGATCGATTTCATCGATTTCCGTTGAGGTCTCTGAACATCGTCATCTTACCTCTCGATAGAATTCTGCCGGACGAAATCGTAATACTGTTACCCGATCCGATTTCCGAGCATGTTCGAAGATATGTACGCGGGAAATGTCGACTTATTATTCCAAATGAGTATTCAAAATTTGGAAAGTCACCATACAAAGTGCCAATTTACGTGGAGCTTCGCTGTCGCAACGGTCTCAATAAACCGAGCCTAGCGGTTGATCTTCGTTGCACAAGGATGCAAAGAAGATTGCCAATGCGGTAAATCTTTCGAATCGCTCAACCTAGATCAATATCGATTAACATTCTACACATACGAGCGCCGTCCATTAAAAATACCACGTCCCACAATCCGGGACATCAGTTATTCTCATTCGCCGTCTCGACAAATTTCGAAATTTAAAATATATTTTATTAAATAAAAGGCATTCCAGAGTCCCGCCGGTGTAACGATAAAGTCGTTGGGAGAAACAGAGCGTTTTCGCATTTGGCGAGCACTCTCCGCGCACCGGTGTTCTCTTTTTTCCTTTCCTTTTTTCACTGACAGCACGACAGCGAGCGCGGCGAAAATTTACAGAAGTGCAGAAGAAGGTGCCCGCACATATGAGAGACCAAGGATCACGCACTGAATGAAGCGAATAAGTCTGCGGCGTTCACCCGCGGACACTGGGTCCCCCTTTCTCTTACGGCGATGCACTTTGCCGCCGTAAACGCATTTCCTTCTCCGGGTTACGAGGAAATGTCGTGGCCCGGCCGCTTTTTCTGCCGCTTGCTAAATGCAGAGCATATCAGATCGCGTATACGCGTGTCGCCGTAATCTCGCTTCGATGCATTAACACATCGTGATTAACGCAATCGTAACGATTGATATTTGATTATTCGAGATATCGGGTCGTCGCATATCTCGATGTTTTCTTTTCTTTTTCTTTTCTTCCCCTTTTCGGGATCGCGTATCGGAGATGAAGACGCCGCTTCGCGCGTCGTTGGAACATCGCGTGCGGAAAAGCGCATCTGCGCGTCTTGGCAGCGCTCCATTTCCGATTGCTAATCGATTTACGCACATGGTAATGACAAAGGACGACTTTTTACGTAATCGTGATAATACGCGAAGAGTTACAGCATACGCGGACGTCAGTGCGACGCTTACGTAAGGGCCACTTACTTTCAAAATTTCTCCGATAAAAATGCATCGTTTAACACGATTCCTCGTGATTCCGCGCATATATAACGAATTGTTTAGTATTTATATAAATGGTAACGTTCTTTTCGCGTTATGCAGACGATTCAATCATCGAAGATACCAAGTCCGCGTACTTTGAGGAATGTTCGTCGATCTGGATACGCGCATTATGCGTCCAGATCTAAGAAACGACCGATCGGAAAGTGAAGCAATCGCGTGGAAAGAATATTTCTATCTAGATAGTGACTTCGAAGCCATTTACATGTTCTTTCCCTATCTGTTAACATATCGCGTGGCCTCGAGTCATAAACAGCCAATCTAATATTGCTATTATTGTTATCAATCTCACATATTACATTTTGCATTCGAGAATCGCTCACGAGCGTCAATGTGGCGATGTCGCTCGCCGTTATCGAATCGCGTTCATTGAAATCAAAATCGCTTAATAAATAGCTGAAGTGGAGCGATTCGATTCAGTGAATAAAACCGCTCGTCTGTCGATCCAAGCGCATAACGTTTATGTCAGAGATGAAGATAACATACAACTTACATATATATATAAGAATCACGAAACTTTTCTTGTTCGAGATCCCCCACGAAGGGGAAGAGGCTCGAGATTATCCTACAACGTTGATGACAGCTTTACATACGGCCTTGACCCGAAAGATTCTATCCCTTACCTGAAATAATAAAATAAATAGGGGCAGAATGATTGATCCCGGTTGAGATTGGAGCGTGTCGAGCAAGGGTGGGAATCGACGGGCATTCTGCCGGATAGCGTAGCCTGGAAAATAGCGAAAAGAGGACCCCGAGGCGGAGGAAATTTCCCTCCCGAGAGACATCTGGCTTACTCGGCTTAAACCGAAGAAATATGAGTCTGCTCAAAGCAAGCTTCGACGGAGGCGAGGCGTCTGAACAACGGCGCAACGAACTTTTTCTCTCCGCTTAATAGGGAATCCCGAAAAGCCCGTAACCGTTGCTTGTTTTATTCAGACGTGGATGCAGGAAATATTCGCACGGAGAATGCAGAATGGGATGTGGGGAGATTTTCTTTTGCTACTTTGCGAACGAAAAGTCCGCGGCCTTTAGCGTTACGCTCTGCATCGCGCCAGCGAAGAAGAAACGCGAGCGAGCGAATAATTTTCCGACCGCATCCCTGGCGATGAGCTTTCCTGCATGCGATCCGCCGCGTGTACATTTTTTATCCTCCCTGTTGTCTCGCTCGCTGAAGAATTGATGAGGATTGCCGCCGTCTCGACCGAATCGCGGGACGACCGTTCGCAAATCGATTTCTGCTGGCTGTTCCTCTCAGCTTGTAGAATTTCCTGAACCTTCGTAGACACTCGCAGAATAAACAAGTTGACTCTCGTCGATTACCGGATTTACTCGTACGATACCGGACGATCCGACAACTTTCTACAAAGCCAAATCGAAGTGCGGTCGAGAGTAACCGGAAATTATTCTTGATCACCCGCGGTCGAAAATCGGATTTCTTCGTGCACGTCCCGATATATTTATCAAGATAATGCTGCCCTTTAAACGTGGATCTTTATTTTTCAAAAGTCTCCGAAAAGAGAGAAGAGAGAAACACGGATATGGCTGCCTCGGGATCCCCGACGAAAATTGAGCACCCGCGCGATCTTGTGTGG
Source organism: Eciton burchellii (assembly GCA_020341155.1). Taxonomy (NCBI): domain Eukaryota; kingdom Metazoa; phylum Arthropoda; class Insecta; order Hymenoptera; family Formicidae; genus Eciton; species Eciton burchellii. Next base: position 477,284 of record JAHMML010000067.1, on the reverse strand, counting down.
CAGCATTCACTTTTATTTAACGTTTACGTAATATCAGCGCAATGTAAAATCTCAGCGACTGTCACTTCGTTCGCTTCGATTCTCTTCTGTACTCGGAGAAGCTCAAAGTGTCTCCGAATTTCCCAGTCTGTCGTTCGTCGTGATCTGCGCGCATATTAACTGCCATCTCCTTCTCTTTCTCGGAAACAACGTCTGGCGAGATCCGGTTGCGGCTTACGCAACCGAGCTTTCTACGTGATCAACCGGTCCTTGGCACAAGAAGCGGGAGATCAATCTCGAACTTTTGCTCTCGTTGCTTTCGATGCATCGCGAAAGTACTTGCACGCGCGCAACCAGCATCGGTATTTGACGCATTCTTTCGAGCGATGCCATTTAGCAGTTCTCGTACTCGAAACGGTACTCCTGCTTCGTTTGTACGGATTACTTCGGTGAATTAGTTGCTTATAAACATTGAGATTCCCAGAGAAATTAGATTTGTCGCTCCGCCGTGTCCTATGGCCTTTTCCAAACGTTGCCGGTAGCGCTTCGTTGCAGAATCGCGACGTTTAAATTTGAATGTCTAAATTTGAGATGGTTAGCGATAAAATTAACAATTTTACTTTAGCAAATCAAGTCGGATTTTATTGATTACAATTGCATGAATAACGAGAATTGCGCGAATAACGAGAAAGAAGATTAATGTGCACAAAAAAGAGAAAAAAAAAATGTATGCATGATGAAGACGGTGCATCAATTATAAAGAAGACATTTCTTTAAATGTCATTGAAAAACTAAGGAAAGGAATATTTCGCCGACACTGTAAATATTTTCCCTCTTCTCCTTCTTGGGAAGGGGACGGACCATTAAATTTGCAACGACTTGTGAAATAAGTGGCGGTCACAGTTTCGAGTAACTGCAGATAGTTAGGAAATACAACGGATGCGATGCATCAAAGGCAATCATTGCGATATTTCGAAGATAAGTAACGCACGGGAGAATCGGCGCTATATTTCATGCGCATATTTAGGTCGAGTATAAGGTCAGCAACTCGCAAAGACGATGGATTACACAAGTACACGTCATGATTAGAAAGTTTAAGGACGGTACTTGTGGTACGCGTCCTTATATTAAAATCGCATGTTAAATATAATCTGAAAAGATAGCGATGAAGCTCTCTTGTTGCCTTATTGCGATATCTTTAGGAAACACGTTTGGAGTGTCGGCATGACAATGGACTCTAAATAGTGTTCCTGGCACATGCAATATGTATCGTAAAATAAGCAATTTAGAATGAAGAAATAACATAAAATAACATAAAAGTAAAAGACTGATTAATGATGCGCATTCACAAAAATCTCTGGCTGACGTGTCGATTTATCAAGCCTCTAAGAGAGACTTAAAGACGGTGTTACAAGATTATCCGGAAATGCCCAGTGAATAATTACCAATTAACGGAGCAATATTGTAGCAATATTAAGATATCTCCGATAGCAATATTAAGATATCCTAAGATATTCAGCGACGTCATTGTAATATCATAAAAGGACGCACGTTATTACGTTATTTACGTTAATGTGTCGGGGAATTATAATATCGTTAATAATTTTATCGTCACCGCGCTATTGACTTCGAAAGTTTACTGCTTTGCTTTATAGAATCCGCATTGACGGACTCAACAAGTTTAAAGTGTTAAACAAGTCGGTCGCGCGTTAACAGAACTATTATACGGTAACAATGCGGAACGCACGTGGGGTATAACAGCCTTCACACATCGGGAAGTGAAAGTCAATGCAATAAGAGAGAAGCTTTCCGATCCGTCCATTCTCGATCGCATTCTGCGGATTCTCCCTTGACCGACGTTTCTCCTTACCCGCAGTCGGTAAAGTAGAGCTCGCCCACGCGTGAATGTCGTTTTTGTTTGCCGATAACTGCACTGTGCGCGGATTATGATGGACTTTACGAGACGGCGCTACTAACATTTGAAGATAATATTTGCCAGCTTAAACTGAAAGCAATCGCAAAGTGCGATCGTTTGATGAAGATTGATTAATTCATGAAATATGCAAATTGCTCATTTGTCCCGACTGTAATTGCCTTAAAAGGAATTATGTATACATAAATTGGCGGATCATACAATATCCGATATCCGATTTATAAATTCAGAATTATCGGGAATTTTTTGCCTTCCATTATCGAGCGCTTTATATATGACTCATTCGTTACGTCACTTTTACGGGATGTGACATGTAACAGGTTCGCTTGAATTGAAGAGTATTCTATATTTAGTCACGTGTTCTTCTACTTGTACCTTCTGTGCGTCTGCAGTCGTCAAGTCAGGATGGCCGAGCGGTCTAAGGCGCTGCGTTCAGGTCGCAGTCCACTTCTGTGGGCGTGGGTTCGAATCCCACTTCTGACAGATTCTTTTGCGCGCGGCGAGGTCATCGATTTGCAGAGACAACCTTTAGCCTTTTCCCATTGCACGTTTCCCATTGCGATAAATTTTTGTATTGACAAGCGCTTGCGGGATCATTTGTTTTCAGTGGAAATTAGTTTAATAAGGAAACGTGGCGTATTTCCTGTGCTTACGGTTTTACCGCGTTGCGTCGAGCGACCAGCCTCGATTATGATTTGCCGAATATGGAAGCGAGTCGTACACAGGGTGCATCTTTTCTCGACAAAGTGACATTGTCGGAGGCCAACGTCGTCCAGCGGAACGACATTGGGTTGCGAATACCGTTGGTGTCGCCTGGACGGATCCGTCCATGGATGGGGATTCCAGCCGAGCTCTTCTCGGATGGAGGGAGATTACACGAAGCCTTTAAACGGCAACTGTACGTGCAAGTGAGCAAGCGGACAGTCGGATAAAGAGAGCAAACGAACAACATCATCCGACGCGTGTTAAGTGGCAAGTGATGCGGGTCGGTATAATCTGGACTCCATAAGACTCGTCCGCGTTTACATTTAGGCGCGATGTTCTGCTATTTATATTCGTGGCAGGATTAGAGACGGGGAGGGACGGGGAAGATGGCTCATAAACGAGGCAAGCATCTCCTTAAGTCTCAAACGAGCGAGGAAAAACGCATCGGGACATCATGCCTCCCTGTTAATGGCGGGGGATGTATCGTTGCCCGCAGCAGTAATGGGAATAACTTTGCTCGTCGGCAGCTGCCGTGCGGACTTATTTTTTTCAACGTCGCGAGGAAGTTTGCCCCTTATTTATCATCGCTTGCCTCCTTTTTTCTTCCAAGAAAGAGAGATCACGCGGCGGCGCGCGGCTTCTGCAAGAAGATGAAGATCAATGCCGCCGCCGTATATCAGTGTGCAAAAGCATAATTTTTCATTATCGTATATCGCAATCGCATAATTCTTAAAGTTCCTAAGGATCCCTGCATTATGCAGCAATTAAGGCCGACACGATGTCGATAGAGAAAACCGCGTTTTTGTAGCGCCCGGAAGGAGAATGCGGTACATCATTAGCGTACGCTATGTTCTGTGGTTTATTGCGCGGTACGACACGAATAATTTTATCGTACGCTTCCTGGTGTGTTGTTAGTCGCGCGGGTATACGTGTGCGCCCGTAAACTATTATCGCGATGAAAAATTTCCTCCGCGCGCATTCCACTCACGAGTCGGCTCAATATTTACGATCCTGCTGATTTACTTCGCGGATCACGTGGGCAAAGTCCGATTGCCTGGCGAGAACTTAATTCTCGTTCGCGACGCAATCGGTGATTTAATTGCTTAAACGCTACTTTCAGCAATTTCAGCGAGCCCACGAAGACAGAGGCAACGACGCATAAACTGATACGACACATTGTGATCATCCTCTGATGAGGATCCTAAACTCGAATATCGATTATTCTTTTATAGAGACATTGCGTAACATTGCGCAAGTCTGCGAGTCTGGCGCAAGTCTGGCGCAATACCGGCACGGATCGAGCGGTTTCGCTCGGACACGGATTCCCTTTCTGCGAATGACAAGAGGGATGAAAAGAAGCGAGCGCGAGGAATCAACTCAAATCGTGAGTAACATTCGACAGAATCGCGGAAAGGGTGCCGGGATGGGGGGGGGGGGGGTAGAAAACTTCTCGGCAAGCGCGAGAAAGCAACAGCACTTTTAAAAAGGCTCGCATCGCGATTCATCGGGATGTTTCGCGGCGAATCCATTCGCCGAGATTGAACCTCGCCTCGACTCCGCGCTCATTTTACTTGGTTTCTTACTTATCCGCGATTACATTGTCGTTCCATCCGTTTTATGTCGGTACGTCGGTACGTCGAATCGCGTCGCTATTCAAAAGCGGCCGGTAGCTTCGGATGAAAGGATGTTTTCAATAAAAACATGGCGTGATTCGCGACACGAGATGCAAAAATTACAATACGTCAGGGCGACATAACGACTCGATTAAAGCGATGATGCGGCGTTATATGGTTAGCCGCAATCGCAGGAAAGCGCGATTTTTAAATGAGGGCGCTTTGCACGCCAGCTAATGGAATTTCGAGATTGCTTTTGAGATCGGCGTTATTCCCGTAATAAATAAAATTAAGTCGGGCTTTAATGATGAAATAATAAGTGAAAGAAAATGAAGATTCATAGTCGATCGATTGAAATTTCATGTGCACGCCAAGCGTGTTGTAGCATGATTGATCATATTTTGACTGTGCACTTGACACACTTATGCAAAGAGATTGGCTTTCATTGACGGCTGACAGATGGCTTTGTCGCATTTATCGATGATTTCGCAAACGTCACAGCGTAATCGAATGAGTATCTACGCGGTATTGCTTGGCGCGCGCGCAAAAATCGTTTCCAGGCAGCAACATCTGCGTTCCAGATAGCCACCGATGCTGGACGGTTACCTGAAATGAGGCATAAAGTATCGCGAGACAACGCCAATCCGTAACGACCGCTCAGGGAAAGACGTTTTATTCACGTCTCGTCATTTATCGGCGTGCAATATGAATTCGCGTGGCATCAATCGATGCGACTCGTGCGACAGTTTATCGGTTTATCAGTTTATCAGCTCCATTTACTCAACATTGACACCCTAAATCCCTGTCCCCAGCTTCTCTGGCGTCTGACGCCACATTCGTCCCCTAATCATCATCCTCGCTAATTTACGTACTACGCGCATACGTGAAGTGTAATGGCTGTAATGAAGCCTGTAGAATATAACAGACGAAAGATGAAAATCAAACGCGGTCGCTACGGACCCGCATGATCGATGCGCGTTAAATCGATACGCGCGTTCAGCCTAGAAATTCGTTGATGCGCGTTCGGGAGCATGCGGCCTCGTTTTCATCCTCGATTCAACGCGACGAGCAATCGCAAGGATGTGGTCTCCTCGTGTCAAGGTAACTGTACCGCAACATCGTAGTCGTTCCGCATAACGAGCGGCGCGGCGCGATCAGATCGGATGTCCTCTTGCCGATCGTTTTGTCCCGCGAACTGCTATCATCCGCGGAGCGGATTAGGAGCGGCCGCTGTTTGTGCATTCCAGCCTCGAACCTGCGCGGTGAGAAGCTCGCGGAAAGGAGAGACACCGAGGACGGTTGCAGGTACTTGCGGACGCGCCTGTAATGAGTCTCGGTGCAGCGAGACAAGCGCTCGCGTTGCTCGGTAGCGGCGAGCGATAAGGCGGCTCGCATCCGCATTGTCGAGAGATCGGCTTATCGCTGGCGGCGGATTATCGCGCCTGCGCACACGCGTCGCTTTGTCGCCGCTTTGTCAGGAGAGATTATTCGCTGATACGCGGCGCAGTCGTCCGCAAAACGTCCGCGATAAGTAAAACACCGCGGCGCCGACCGTGAACGATTTCATGCTGCGGGGCGGCGTCAGATCGGCCCCACGTCGTTTCGTCACGGAACGTTACTTAATGTCGCGCCGTTTTAATAGCAGCCAAGTTATAACGCATTAGCCGGCGATTCCGCATAAGGGAGGCGTTTACGATTTATCTCATTAACGGCGCGCCGCAGACGAGACGAATCGCGCCACGCCGCGACGTATTAGCGTCCATAAATGTTCTCGGTGTCTAAATTAATCCGAAATGCTACGGAGGATCGTCGATCGCTCATCCGGATGAAAATTAATCCGAAATTTCACGCTAAATCAAATCCCTCTTGCCGTCGACAGCGCTCTGTTTCCGAGATTAAAGCAGCATCTCTCAGCGCTGCCGATATATGATCAACGTGTTGATGTTGCCGAGTTGGTAGCGATTTAGCGAATTAATTCTCGCCGTAATCCCGCCTCACGCAAAACGGGAATCCCCGCGGAAATTCTCGTTACTTTTCGCGCACGCGCGACCCGAGTGTACATGCGCGAGTAGAAGCGAGGGCCGCTTGTGAATCAGGCCAATTCCGGCAGGCTACCGGTTAACTCGTTAACGGGGAACGAATATCGGAAGCTCGACATCGCTGTCCCGGTTAGAGCATTTACGGTGACCGGTAATAACGGTTACCATAAGCGCGTGCATACACGAGCGACACCTAACTCGCGAATGGTCATGAGGGTCGCGTGCCTAATCGCGCGCTCGGCGGGAATCCATAACACGCTCCGCCGCGAATTACGTTCCGAATGATTAATGGCTGTTCAATTAGAACGGCTCGAGCGGACAAATTGTGTTCCCGGGCGATCGCCATTCCGATCACGGCGATGCCCGATGCGTCACGTACGAACGGCAGCTCCGGCTGAGCGAAAACGCCGCTTTGAACGCCGTTCGGTGATTTTCTTCGATGGAAACAGGCCCTGAACCCTGAACGCGGAGCTCCTTCGCATCTCAGATGCGAGTCCTCCTACTATGATGGCTCATTCGAAGATCGTCACGATCTCCTCCGATCGCCGATCGATTAGTCGATCTTCGTCAAGTCCGCGGAGCGGCGCCGAGAAACGAGAGCGATGCGATGCTATATTATGACTATAATAACATCACGCGTCGTCATTTCATTACGCGCATTAAGGAGAGAATCCCTGCTCCTAATGAGGTCGATGTGCGATCGACGGCGGGATAAATTTTTTGCCCCCCCCCCCCCCCCCCCATCGGAGTTCCGATCGGATCTTCCGATCGCCCGAGATCGATGTCGGTTAATTTCGCGCCTGCGGCCGTGCATGTCGCGTTACGATGATCGAGGCCGATTACGAGGGGTACGTCGCTGCCGTTATCCGCCTCTTGTTACACGAGCGAATTACTCCGCGCGCGCGCGCGCGCGAGGAGGGGAGCGCCTTAATGGCGCACGTGTGGATGGCCTTAATGGCCTCGTGGCGCGTCTCCAGCGATTCGAGACGGTTCGTATCGCCGCCGCTCCTGATTGCCAATAAACCCTCGCGGGGCGCGTTTTAGGGTCGGATTACACGCTTTCGGCGGACAAGTCGAAATAATCAACGCCGAACGATTCGATCGATTGATTTGTGTGCCCGATAGTCGAAATTCCTCCGGGTGCTTGCTGCACATGTTGAATCGATCCGCGCTCACGAGCGACATTAATATCGCCGGCGGGAATCATCCGGCTGAAAAAGCCGCGATGGAAACGGATTTATGACGTAAGCGTGCGTTCATTAGCATCATACATCGTGCGCTTGCCTCGCTGTAATTCCGATTCCGAGGCGGGATCGCCTCTCAGCATCTCGATCTCTGTCGGCGATTAATCAAGGACTCGCGCGCTCGGGCGGCGGCGTGGCGCGAACGCGCCCATGAGTATCCGCCGTAATCGCGTATCGCAGAGGACACGCGCGGCATGCAGGGACGCAGTGCTGAAAAACTCGACGGATCGCCATCCATGTTGATCCATATCCGACGCTCGAATTAAATTATCACCCTACGCCGCGCGGGGGGGGGGGGAGAGCTTGCAAAGGGGGCTGCAAACCAAGGAAACTTGGCGCGCGAGAGTCATTCGACTTCATGCGTGTGGCTAGGTGCATATTTTCTCGGGCGGGATTCTTCATGATCTCCTTGATCCCAAATCAAATTATCCCGCGGCGCTTCGCAGACACGTTTGATAGATGTTCCCCGCGCCGCGTCGCCAGCACGTACGCAGGATGCGGGGGTGGTGCGCGAGGTTAGCTTCAACTCTCAGCTCTCCGAGCCGATGAATTAGAGAGAACGCGGCTTAAGCTATCCCCGCCCAGAGATTGGATACTTTCCAGTCCCGAGGTGTTAATTACGGGCGTAGCCGCCCCCTCCGACCGCCCCCTGCCCGCGCTTCCAGCGATTAATAAAAGTTTCCACGCATGCTCGTTTTTCCATGAGGGCGCCGCCTGAAACACGGGGAGATGACGCCGCTTTCTCGAAGCGGCGATTATTACACGTTCGTAGATTATTAGCGTGTGCGGCCAGAGCATTATTAACCGGCTATCTTGACCGGCCATCTACGCCGCGCCAACATTTTCAGCGGGACCTGTCAATTACACAGATTTACGACTTCTCTCCCACCTCCCACCCCCGTCCCCGTCCCCCCCCCCCCCCCCCCCCCCCCCCCGTCCCCGTCCCGCCATACCCGCCCCTCATCTCGTAGCCCGCCCTGATCTCGCGCGGCGAGATGCCTTTGCGCGCGCCGCGCGCGCTCATTACTAAGTAACGCTCGTTAATACAGCGGGCGAGGGGTTTCGCGTATCCTCCCGAAGGTGGCAAATAATTTTTGATCGACGATCGGCTTTGATCGCGATCGACTTCATTACGGGCAAATAGCCTCGCGTCGATTCATCTCCTCGTATGCCTATCAATCTCCCACGTCTCGGTTGACCCCCGAAGACCCCGGCGATACGCACCGTTATCGCGCGACATCGTTTCGAATGGAGAGAACCGATTATCCGTCCGTTTCTGCGCGCGCGCGCGCGCGCGCGCGCGATATTTCACCGAGCGATTTTTCAGCACACGTTGAACTTCTCATCGGACCGATATTCTCGAGAGTCGAGGCTGTCTCGACGAGGGCGGAGTTGACACAGACGCCTTTTCCCAAGCATAATTTCACGGGTCGAGGGGTTAATTTCCGCGTCTCACGGGCGGACGGGGATATTTAATTAATGGACGTCGTCGTCTTCGCGCCTTCCGCGACGCGATCGTGGCGCGGGGGTGCAACGAACCGGCATAGGGTTGTCCATCGCCGGGAAGGATTATCAGCCTTCTCATCGATGGTTCCTAGATAAGCGGTGGATGGGTGAGTGAGGTGAGCGCGGCATTTTTCGGCATGCCTGCGCGCGATCGCGAAGGATGAATGTCGGCGCTGTCGACGCGCTCGCAAATGAAACCACGATATACGCACGCTTCCCAGATCGCGGGTGACCGCGGGTCAGCGATCCCGCGGGATTTAACCCGCACAGCAGGACCCACGTTCGTAACTGTACTTTGTGCCCTCGGAAGCGATGCGGGGGACTCGAGCAGCCGTAATCCCACCCGCGCGCATTGCAGAGTCATTGATTAATCGACGCCGTCAAACGCGCCCGACGAAACCACAAAAGAAACGCCGCGCAACGGTCCGGCGATGACCTTCTCTCCTTAAAATCGCGTAACGAGTTTGTTCACACGCGCTAATTGTTCCCTCTTCGATCGCCGTATCATTTCCATTGTCTCGTAAAGCGTAATCGCGCGATCGCGTCCCGCGATCTTCCCGGCAATGAGAAAACCGCGCTCGAAGTGTAATCATCGCAGGCAGCTCGACGAAGACCGATAAAGGCGATGAAACAGTTAGACGAGACGTTACCGCGACAAGTTCCCGCGAGGAATCATGGAATCAGGTTTGGCGCCGATTAACGAGCCGCCTTTCGACGGCGACAGTTTACGGATGATCGAAACCGGCCGATGCGATTAGACAGCAATGTGCTCCGTCGGGTCTCCTCTGATGAGGAGACGTCGAGAGGGAAAGGGGAGAGAGGGAGTTTAGCGCTGTCGATTTTTATCGGCCCGTGACAAACCGGTGATGCTCACGGCATCCTGCGTTTAGACCGGTTCTCCTTCTCCCCCGCGCGCTCTGCTCCTTGCGGTCCGGTTGCCTTTAATTAATTCCCTCGTGCCGATGCGGGAAAATGGCGCGGCGAAAAGTCAAGAGCCAAGTCGAGAGACACGTGTCCAGCATTCTCATGATGCTACGAAAGAAAATCTTTTCCCGATCGTTTCCCGATTGCCTCCTCCTCCTCCTCCTTTTGCTCAGGGAGGCGGTTAGCGCAAGAGAAAGAGAGAGAGAGAGAGAGAGAGAGAGAGAGAGAGAGAGAGAGAGAGAGAGAGAGAGAGTATCCGGGCTCGTTCGCTTATCGAGCGAACTGCGTGGAATTCGATGATTATTTAGATTTGAATAAACGCAAACCGGTCGGCGGTTTCATCGGGCCCGCCGATGTTATGAAACTTCATTAAATAATCGCTTAGTGCACTTCGGCGAGTGTCGGCACTCGCGTGCACTCGATGAGCGCGAATAAACGCGCGGAATCGTCGATAAGTTATTAACTGCATCGCCCATAAGCCGCGCGCTTCATGAGCCTTAAGCTTAAAGATCGGCCGTTCAGTGTCACAATTCCCCGCATGTTCTGCGAGGTCCGTGCTCATCAGCGATGGTTACTTAAGAGTAGGTGACCTTAAAGGATGTCGATCTTTCAATTGGAATAACAGTACCGCAATGTTCTCGACGACGTTCATAGGCGAGGCTGCGTGCGTCGACAGATGCTGGACATCTCCAGTTATCATCCGACTGCACATCTGCGGATGAACTTGTCGAGAGCGAGGGAGACGCGGGCGAATGACGCCGCGTGTTCTCTCCTTCGCCTTTCCTTTTCTAATTAACCGTCGCATCCATAGCTGGTTCTCATCGCGTCTAATTGCTCCGCGACTGCTTACCTATCGCGAATTCCGCTCATGTCCGCGTTATCCATCGGATATTACGTAATGCTGGTCTATCTTACTGCTGATTATCCTAATAATCTTGTCGGAGGGATTTTTACTCATAGAACCTCTCGGCGTGCTGCAAGTTTTAATCGCCTCCGTTTTTAATCGGGCTTTAATTTTAGCTCTCGATTCGCCGCTCTTCGGGATCTTCTTTTCATGTTGTCGCTTCTAACGACGATGCGTAAAAGTGCACCGGGGCTTTACGGCGCTCGCAGTTACACTTTGCCTGCGAGGCTTTGTAAGGCGAGCACTAGCCAGACCGCCGAGTCTTGCGAGTCTCTGGTCTTTAGACTCTCCAGCGCGCAGGTAGCCGGGAAGACCACCGTGAAAAAGGAGGAAAGCCGGGGATGCGATGTGATGTGCACCAAGCGAGAGACCGTAACCGCGAGCCGATCTCTCGTCGTTCTCGCTTTACGACACGACTTAATGCCGCGCTCCGTTGGCGAATGCCGGTCCCGATTAATCCCGATACCGCAGTCGCTGTCAAAACGCCCGTCAGCTGTTCGACGGTGCGAACGCACCACCGAACGTGCAGCGTCTCGCATCTCCGACCAGGGTAGTCTTGGCCTGCCAGCGCGACGAGTTGGAAGAAACTTGATCACGTGACGGACATTTCTCTCGCTGAATTGGCGGAAAGTCCAAAGCGCAAGTGCGGGCATCCCTCGCGACTTTGGCGGGAAGATCCCGAGAACCGGAATCCGCGATCACCAATTCTGCGTGTCCGGCTAACTGCCGCAATTAGCTAGAAACCGCCGCGCTCTCGTGTATCTGCCAAATGCAGATACGCAGGCATGCATGAGTACGCGCAGGCGAATTCGTGCTTTTAATGATGCGTACCTCAAAGACCAGGCAAGCACGCGATCATCTGATTAAATTAAAGGCCAAATTTTAGAGACACTCGCTAGTCTGGCAAATGCGTCGCTTTTAGTCAAATCGAATCAACATCAAATCGCTTAAAGATGATATGAAAAGCTGATTAGAGCAGTTGCCTTGCACAACTGATGACAGTATGACAATACGACATATGTTGATAGGATGTTTTTATCAGAAGGGAATTGATAAGTATGATGCGTTTTCGACGCCTCAAGTTGAACAATAAGAAAGAAGAAACACTTTATTCTTCTTCGCCAAGATACAGCGCTTCTCGCGAGACTTGAACTACTTGATCTCGCTGACTGATTTCTGATTGAGAACTAGGATTGAGAACTGCCCTGACAAAGATTCTTTATAGTGTTGGTCCTTGCTGTCCCTTGTCATAAAAAAGAGAGGCCGCCATGTCTCAATATCCGATATTTTGTTCATCCTCACTTCAGCTACTTGAATGGTCATTTGGTCAAACACATGGTTTGCATCCGGCTTGTCCTGTAGTTTCTAGAAGATTATAAAATAAAGCTATAAATGACGATAATCATTGAAGTTTTATGGATTCGTGATGTCCCATTACGGCATTGAGGGCCATGGGCCCGTGAAGTATGGTGGACATCACAGTTTGACCCTGAAGGGTCTGTATCTCCGACTTATGGTGTGACGGCACGATTATGAAGACGCCACCGAAAGCCCGAACAGAAACTTTTGTAATTATATTGCATTAAATTTGTTGCATTTTATGTTGCATATTTATGTGTTTAGTTTTGTTTACGCTAGCACTAAATAATCAATTTCCCCGTATTGTTGTAATAATCTGTGTTGTTACGATCTCTCTTTCTCTCTCCTCTCCTGCTCCTCCTTTCCATCTCGATAATAATCTCGCGCTGGTAGATACGCGTATGCGTGTGTGCTTGAAGATTAAAAGCAATAAATCGTGATTACCATATTCGCATAGGTGCAGTTTGGCGAAACTATCGTCGTAAGGGCAGCCACTTCTATTCGCATTCATGAAATATGCTCGGCGGTATTAGAAGGCAAGTTGTGCCTTCGCCGGGCGACGTGTTTTGCATAACGAAGGGCGGCTGTCTCGGTGAGCAGCTTTATTATAAACCCGATATACACCTCTGTTGCACGGCGAGGCAGCCACGCGGTGCATGTGTGCCCACGTGTGTGTGTTGCTAAGATAAACGGCTTAATGTATTTTTGCCGCGAACTCGGCCGTGAACTTGGCATGCTCGTGCATTCCCATAAGCGATATATATCCGGACCGTAGCATCCGCGTTTACCTGGCATTTACATACGTAGATAAACACGTATGCGGCTAAGGTAGCCGGGCGATTGGAGCCGCTCCAGCCTTGGCCGATCGCTTCTTCGTCCACGTATCTGCAGAGATCTTCGCCAGCGTAACGAGCCCTTCTCCTCGACGTAACCGTCGATGCGTGTAAGAGGATGCCTCCAACGTACACGGCGCACGCGAGTGTGCACATTGATTGCAGTCGGACTCTGGAGCAACAGCCTTCTCTCTCTCTCTCTCTCTCTCTCTCTCTCTCTCTTTGTTTTAACGAGTGCCTAATAACAGCCGCGAAATATCATCCTCGATTCGTATCGCAGGCTGATACTCTATCCTAATTGACAGACATTTGGCCTGGCTTAAAAAGGTTCGAACGAGCTCAAAAATCAAACGGAACTCGTAACGAGCAGCACAGCCCGCGGTGGCATCCGCGCATCCTCCCTGGAACACCCTGGCAGCGCGCAATTAGCGTAATCCCGATAACGCGCGCGAGTGCGCCGCGATTAAATCAGCGGCGATTTTAATCTAAGCGTGCCCCCCGCGCGAATTCGTCCGTGAAGGCTGGTGCTCGAGCGCACCGGTGCGGTCAGTGATCGACCCTCGAAGATTCGAGGGTCCGCGCATGCTCCGGAGAAAAAGGGGAGGCTGCGCATGCGCGGGACGAACGCGCGCTCTCGTATAAAAGCGGCGTCGCGTCGCGCGGATGCGCGGCGCTTACGTTGAGCGCAGCGGGTGGCTGGATCCGCGGAATGTTTCTCACGGAGATGCTATCGCGGCTTCGTTGGAAGCCGCGCGGAGTGCTCCGTTCCATTAGCACGGCGCGCTTAACAATATAATTAAACATAAAGCCAACCCGGCGTCTTCCGGGGACGCGGCCCGCTCCTCGCGGAAGCAGCTCCACGCGTCTCATCTTGCGGAGCGCGTTTTACCTGCCGGATGATTACCGGCGGATAAATTCCTGCAGTGGATTAAGCGATTAACGCCGTCGTGACGGCGGAAATCAAATTTACACGCCGCTTACTCGGCGGCTACTACTCGGCATACCGACGTCGCGGAATCGCACATGATGCTGAAATGCGCGCTCGCTCGCCCCGCGCATCGCGCATCGTATTCTCGCTCTCATGGAAATGTTTCCTTCCTCTTTCCGCTGAATTCAAGCGTGTCCGCAACTTGCCCGACCGTGCACGCCGGCCGTTTTAATCCATGCGCCATTTATTGCTATGTATATATATATATATATATATATATATATATATATACGTAGCACGCGATAAAAACCGCGGCCTGCGGAGATCTTACGCCGCGTAAATCCGACCGTGGCGCACGCGAGCGCATAAAAGAACCCTCCTCGTCTTCGTAAAAATGCGATTTATAAACCTCGTGCGATACCTGGCCGGCGCCAAGTGCGTGCGTTTCGCACGCCGACCACGTCGGCCTCCAAGTGACCGCATCGGTTCGAGCGTCTTCACATTCGTTCTCATTGTTAGTCGCGACGCGGCGGTTCCCGGGAAGAAGAGGATAGGGGAGGGGGGGAAGGCGAAGAGAACGACCGCCGCCGCGGTCAAACTTGACCCGCTAATGAATAATAAGAAACGACCAGTGGCATCGTTACCGCCGCCGAGACGCGGAACGGTAAAAGTTTCAGGTGAATGGCTGCAAGCTGAGCGATGCGCGCGCCGGTCTAAATGACTAAGCCGATACGCTGCGCGTGCATGCGTGCGTGCGAAGGATCGCGCGGTGCATTCCGGTCCGCGTGAATTTTTCCGCGACTTTAATGACTCCACTTAGACCGTTGAAAAGTATAGACACTTCCGGCTGTGGTTCAGTTAGAACGTGACTGCACGGTCCTTCGGCGCCAGTGGCGCGTTGGAAGATTGATCATTTCGAAACGATCCCATCAAGACGTCGGCGAGAGTCCCGCGAGTCGAACGTTCGGCGATCATCTACGATCATCTACTGAGATCTGAGGTTTCTCAGGAAAAGCTGTTAAAGAATCGAAAGTGCGAAGCGGTGGCTTTCATCTCGGTCGCTTCGCTACGCGGAAAGAGCGATGAGAATGGAAGCGAGAGAGGGTCGCAGAGCGGCTCGTGACATTCTTCTGGCTGTAGATAGCATCTGCGAAATAATCTGGTGGAAATGATGCCTCATCTCGTAAGGTTCGCACGTAGCGTGCGCGCGTGGCTTCGAGCGTGTTCTCCGATGAATCGGTGGTCGTGAGTAGCGGCGATCATTGAATCGAAATGAAGATGATAGAGAGTGAGCAGGAGTGAGTACTGAACGACGTGATCATATGGTTCTGGAACAGCATCGCTTCTTAATTGAATAGGAGAGGTTCAACGTACTCGTAAGTTCTATCGCGGTTCACCTTCGCTCTATCATTTATCACGCTGATCGCCGTCCCTTCATACCGCGTGTCGAATCTCTCGATCGTATTTAAATAGGCAATTACGCGCGATAGGCGATGCAATGGGTGATGCAGGAAACGGCCATGACTTCCAGCTTCATCGTTCCGATGGCAAAAGAGACTCGTCGATTGAGGAAGCTCGCGATCAGCTGATCGCTTGCTGATTCCTGCAGGCGCGATCTCGCACGATAAACAACGACGAGTACACTGATTTGCTTGTAAATTCGTTAGCTTGTAAATCGACGAAGGTTGATAATTATTTACGCGCGCGCGCGTCGAATGAACATGCAGATTCCGCTCGCCTTTCCTTCGGCTCGTTCATCACAGATCGGTAATTTGCTGATGCCGATTGGCGAGATTACTTATCTGTCTTATCGTAACCGACGAAACGCAGCCTTTTGCAATTCAAGTTCGTAAACGATGCCGATCTACGAGCGATCGCGGAGCGATAACGAACGTGATTGGATAACGAATGATGCCTGTCTCGCTGAATTCGACGCGGTTGACAAACAATCTCGCAATTCCGTATGCATACATAAAGCGGACAGTTTCCACTTGTGCGCATCGCACGACGTTCCACGTTCTCGTACATTCGAATTCCTCGCCTGATTTATGCCGCTCACGTTAGCCATTCTTTTTTTCCCCCCTTTCCAGCTAACGTCCAAATGTTTCACGTTTCCTGCGCCCGTGCGATAATTAATAACGAACAGAAAACCCCATGCGGTATTCCCTCCCGCGTTACGTCAACCGTTAACGGTTAGCTCTTCGGCGTGCACCTCCACTTCTTCCTCGGGAACGCGTCAAACATCTGTATAACACTTTGTACCCACGCGCGGTACGCAACGTGGATCGCTGAGCGCTCATTGGTATGTTCACCGTCGCCTCGGATGAGACAAAGTTGAAACGCGAGGACAAAGGAACGGAATGCACTGGCACTCGCTACATGCCACGGGGCAGAAATTAGAATACTCGTTCATGGGAAAGGCAGGCCCGAGCGAGTCACGTACGAACCGCCATCGAGAGAATTCGCGACGCCGTAACGGGCTGCAGTGCGCTTTCAAATACACTGGAGGATCCTGGAATCCCTAAAATCAGACTCAACCGGGTAATCTGATGAGCGGGGTAAGCGACAGGGGTTCTCGACTTTCTCCTCTCTGTCTCGGTAAGTCGTTCTGAGAGGGTGGTTTTAAGCGAAACCGCGCCTGGCGGATGCTGTTCATTCAAGATTTAATTCCGCGATATCATTGCGCGAATTATTGACAACTTATTGATAACGCAGGCAACTGATCCATCGTGTACCGTGTTACGATAGGAGAAGCGATATAGCGGCCCATTTGGAAAGAAAATCCCGCATTCGACGAGGAATTGTCTTCAGGCTGCTGCATAAAGCTAGAAACTTTCCGAGAAAGTATATCAAAGATATGAAAGATATCAGCAGCTCCAAACGCATCAGTTATTAACGTTAGGGCGAAATCAGAGTGGAATCTTCCGAAATGCGCTTTGCGATGATATTTATTTTTTTGATTACTCGGTTATATCGCGCGCAGCTCTCGTGTCAATAAAATGGACGGGTTTATAAAGTAACGTTTAATAGATTTCTGTTAATTTGTCGCGATTTTAATAGCAGCTTGCTTTCAAGACTTGTCCGAACGACTTGCTCGTTCTGTCTATGAAGATGATCTGGGGATAACTTTGCTGATTAAAAACAGTTCACGATAGTGTCCGCGAACCTCTCTCTTTCTTAGAAAATCCGTTGCGAGATTAAGGACGACTCTGTCGAAATGAAGAGCGACAATGCTGCATCGCGAAAGCTGCGCACGTGGATTATTCGCCATTCGTCATAATCTCCGTCATGCCGCAAATTCTCATTACTTACAGCCGCAACAGGAAGGTCACCGACATAATACCGCGAGCTTGCACGCGGTTCTTGTCTCTGCATAATTTAATGCTCATTACCCAGGCATTTAGCTTAAAAACGCCCTTCCGCGCGATTACGTTAATAACAGCGAACTTTAACCCCGGTTCTCGTCGAAATAGCGAGACGCGTGTTCCCTGGTGTTCCCTGAAACCTAAAACGTATCCGAACTCGAGCTACGTGACCCGTAATGGACCCGTAGCCGCGGGACGTCAGGACTTGACAGGACGTTTCCGCATAACTCGTGTCTTAACTTCGACAGGATAATGCGTCTTGCTCATCCTACGCAGGCTCTGTACGCAGAGTGTCCATTACACGTCTTCAAGCCGCCTTCAACTCGCGCGCGATACCTGAACAAGGCTCGCCTTGTCTGAGTTTTGAAGGAGCGCGACGTAGAAAAATCGGATATAACTCGAGCCGCGATAAGTTCCAAGTTCCAAAGTCACGTCGCGTTGCAGTTTGGTTCCCAGCCGCGGCGAATTAAGCGACGATCGAAGGCAAACATCGACATTGAAATAGCCGGCAACAGGGAACGGCTACCGGACGGCACTCGAATCGGTATTCGAGTCTCTCTCGGCACGTCCCTCGGACTCGGGGAGATTCTCAGGTGCTCGAAGACGGCACTTACGGACCGGCGGGGCAATTTATTCGGCGAACGCTCGCCGCGTCGATCAACCGCGCTTTTAAGATCCCCGCGCGCGCGCGCGCGCGCACTTATGGCGCCGTGATTTATTTCAACTCCTGGCTGCCGGATCTGAAAAGGGAGCGAGAATTCCTCGGCTATGCGGCGATAGCCCGCGAATTCAGCGGTCGTTACCCCCATCGCGGGAAAAGGGGAGCGGAAAGGGCGGTGGCTGCGGCGCGTTTTACGAGATTTCAGGAATTTCGCTGCGGGAAGCGCGCGTTCCGAACGGCGGCACTGAGATAACTGTACACGCGCCTCCGAAACTGAGAGGCGAATATGGGCCAGTCGTTACGAGCGGCGGAACGCGATTATGCGGGCACGACTTCCGGCTAGACCGGAACCATCCAGCGTGCCTCTCGGCTTCCGCTTTTTATCCGCGGTTCCGCGCTTAGTGTTCCCTCCCCCGCGAACGGAGGATTTAATTAATTGTGATTACTGGCAGCAAACGATCGCCGACCAGCTTGCTGCGCGTGTCGTTATCTCGATGTCCGGAATACCCGCAAGATACGCTGTCTCTCTCTCCCGCTTGCTTGCTCGGTCGTTTCAAGCGCTTGAATGTCAGCCGCAAAGCCGCAACGTTGCGCAATTACCGGCAAGATCATTTCCAATGATCCCATGCTTTCGGGGATCAGGACGAGACATTTATGCATCTATCAGCGCGACGATTCAACGTTCTAAAACGGGTTCCACTTTCTACGAGCCCTCGCTCACGATCGGACACGCGATTGGAAATTAACTGACCGAATACAGCGACCGATGACTCCAGCCAATGACTGTCAATGAACATGTCAGAAGTCGGCAGCGTCATAGATAGGATACGGGTCAGTGGTGCCGACTGTTATAATCGTACCTGCTGTTAGCATACTAATTTTATCACATCGCTCCACGATCGGCTGATTTATGCTCGAATGGTCCGATCGATTCGATCGCTGATTCTCGAACGCCACTCCTAATGACACATCACAAAACGATGAACAGATGATGAATCGATGTTTTTTTCTCCCAGAGAGACGGAGGACCCTGTTTCTCGAATCTAGCGCTTGTAAAATAATCTGTACGTCACGCATGCGTGATTAATGCCGTCAGTGACGAAAGTCAGTTCGCGATCTTGACGAAAACTCTGCCAGCCACTTCTGGGTATATCCATACCGACAGACAACTGTCAGACTCTTTCGGTTCGCTGTTAATCGAGGTCACGTTTCGCGCGTCTCAACGTCTCACTTTGTCTCTCGTCGTTGGAGACTCGATGAGCGCCACTTGGAGCCGAACTTGCGGATGTGGATCGGGTAATAAAGAATGCGCTTGAGCGTTGAACCGTTTGATATTTATTAATATATGGCACGAGTATAAATATAAGGCTCCGTTCACGAGATATGCATCCGCCATGGAAGAAATCCGCGCTAGAGCTTCACAATGAATACGTTCGTCAAGCTGGAGAACTCTTGTTTCCTTGCACGTTCAACGCGTAAAGATTTCGAGATGGAACTGTTAAACAAAGCCTTACGGTTAGCAACAACCATTGAAAATGGCCGAAAATAAAGTAGGCACTCGCGCTGCTAATCTCGGCGGCTTTGATGTCACCGCTCGCGTGATAACGAGTCGAGATTTCTTCCCAAGCTATCTCGGTCCACCCGAGATCGGGAAAGATTCGCCATGTCGAGGTGGTCGCGATTCCGATCTCTAGCGAGTCTTGAACACTCGTCGTTATCGCGCTTGGTATCTCGCGCATTTTGGAGATTCCACGTCACGTTATGCGGAAGTTTCATCCCCAAAGAAGGATCGCGATTATGAGTCAATCGAGAGATCGTTACCGCTCGACCGCTCGAGGCAGCTGCCATTTGCATGAAAGCGAGCCGTAATTAACGTTATGGCACAAACAATGCCGCTGGACACCGGACGTCTCGCTGCTAAAATCGTCGCCGTAATCTGAGCCGGTCCGCAAACATTACGGCATTTTCAGTGCGCGCTGAAGTGTCTCGTAAAATAAAACTGCGACCCGCCGCAAGTTTACGATCCGGCGCGCTTTAATGGGGATAAGGTGTCGCGATCCGCCGATGCGCAATTATTTCGGAATCGCCGGACATTTTTCATCCCGCGTTTTTCCCTCCGCGCGTTTGAAATACCGCCGGCAGTCACGGTGCGTGCGTGACAATTATTTCGGACCGTAAATCTTATGTAATTCCGTCTTGCGCGCAGCGCATCTCGCTTCCTGATCTCGGAGGAAAAAACGGCAACTAAATCTCGAGACTCTCTCGGCGTTCTCTCTCTCTCTCTCTCTCTCTCTCTCTCTCTCTCTCTCTCTCTCTCTCTCTTGCTAGTCAATCAACGCGGCGTTTTGGAGAATAAGGAAGTAAGAATGAGGAAACGAAAATTGAAGCAACAGTCTTGAGCGGACCTGGCAGGGTCAAGTGCGCTAAAATACAAGTTCTCTCTCTGCCGAGTGAGAAGCAGAAGCACCGAGAGGTCAAGGGTCACCATTACTTTCGCATTAAAGGGGCGATCCTCGCGATCGCCTGCCCTCGCAGGATCCTCTTGCAAATTGTCGTCGCTATCAATAAGCCAGCCACGCGTTTCTAGCCGCAGAATTCGCGCGGTGCTCACGAATACGTTAAACATCATAATTAGTCTCGAGCAGGCGAGCACGATCGGTAGGAAACGTGTGTTACGTCAACGTTAGCGGCAACGGTTAACGGTATATGATCTGGAAGGCTGCAACGGCAGGCGGCCGTGGACTTGACGGTCCAAGTTCAAGATCCCAAGGCTTTGCGAGGGAACGGGAAGTGATCTCGCCGCGTGGGCAGCGTGCGAGTGACCGAAATAAACCGGTCGGCGGGTGGAAACGTGGCGACACGCGCGCTTACGTAAGCGCGCGAGATGCGAACGGATCCGCGGCCGATCCGCGGTCGAGGACCTCGCGAGAGAGAAGCGCGTTTCATCTCCAAGGGGACGGAAGAACGAGGGCGTATTATCTCAGACGCGCGAGATGATGGGGGTCGAAGAAACACTCGAGATCGACGTGCTTTCTGAAGCAATCTTGCGGGGCCAACTGGACTCCAGCTGGACAAGTCGCGCGTTTCATCCTCCAGCACGCGCGACGTGATGACGTAAGCGTATCTGCATGGCAGTCAGGTAGCAGGTAGCTGGGCTGTAGTCCAGTCTAAACGCTGCCAATCGTCTTATATGAAAATATTCAGATATTTAGGTCGGCAAATCGGAGGCGCCGCTCACGCGCGTGCCTATTGTTGAGAAAGACGTTCGCTCCTTCCCTCAGTCCAAGCGGAAAAATGGCGTCAGCCAGCGAGATCGTCATCAGGGAGACGTTCGTCAGCGATCTCCAGAAGAGAAGCTCATCGACATGACGACATAGCGGCAGGATTCTCGAACATTTCGCGGCGATCTTGATGATCCGAGTAAATCCACAGTAGCTTCGAGGACAGCTGCAGCAGTCCTTTCCTGCGGGACATGGTAGCCGGATGGAGTAAAAAGAAATCGCGAGCTATCGGTTTCGAGGTATCGGGAGAAAGACTGCGATGCGGCCGCAGCTGGCGCAACGGCCTAACTAAGAATGGTGTTTGAGATACGCGCTGGATAATGACAGGACTCGCCCCGAACGATAAGGGAGAAGGAAGGAATTACAGGCTATGGGCATCTCGTAAATATAAGGCCGAGCCGAAGCTGCACTTCAACGTCGTCGCCGCGTTCCTTTCTGGGAACTTTGTGATTTTCGTTTACGCGCGTATTTGCAGACGGACGAATCGCGCCACCGAGAGAGAGCGAGAGAGAGAGAGAGAGAGAGAGAGAGCAGAAGCAGAAGCAGAGAAGCAGAAAATATCTTTTGGATTGCTGATGCAAATCCGTTGTTCCTGTTGCTTGCTTGCTTGCTTTCGAATCGCAGCCGAGTCGCAGCGCGGTAGTGATCTTCGAAGATATATAAAGCTTCCAAGAAAATCCTTCCGCAGCAGCAATCGCAAAGCGTTTGAATCCTTAAACGGAAATCTTCGATTACGCGATCTGAATTGCGATCAGTGAAATTGAGATAGCGTATCCGCTGCCGCCGTCACGAACGAAGAGGGAGTTGCGGGGCGAGGGGATTCCGCGAGATAATATGCAGAGCATATATCGTCGACTCGGATAGCGGAAGGATTAAGAGCGATCTTCCAGAGCACTTCTTACATAAACCTGCAGTGTATTACGTAATGTAGCGCGACCTGCGGACGATTCCTTAGCTCAATAAGGATGTAATTTTACGGTTGAACATCATCGCCTTTCGTGGCGGAAGGATTAAAAGCGATGCTCCGCCAGGACAGCGCTAGCTTGCCTGACCTTGCCTGCAAGGTCAATTCCGCGTGTTAAACACCTTCCTGTATAAAGTCAGCCATGTTTACGTGTTTAATGCTTGCGTCGTGTGTTAGGAAGTCATGTCCGAGCGTGCAGAGGGTTTTTAGCTTGTTTCAACACGGTTTCTCGACGGCTCGGCGGAAAAGGACGGAAAAAGGAAACGCCAGGAAGAATTGACAAAAAACGCGGCGGGAGGGGGGRGGGGGGGRGGGGGGGAGGKTTGATCCGATCGGCTATCGGATCGGCGGCGAGGCGCTGTGATAAAGGTCAAACGACGGCGATCGGCGAGTGCGTGAGTCAGTGACAAATCTACAGTTACTTGATCCTCGCGCAGCCTCCGGCTGCTAGCTAGTCATCGCTATCGCGTGTCATCTCGAAGAGAATCCTAACAATTAGTCGCGCGAGAGCGAGGAGGAGGAGAGATCTAGGATCTCTTCTGCCTTTGTCAAGATTCCAACACGTTTCCAAGCAGTGAGATTAGCTTTCAGCGAACCGTCTCAAGGAGCCGGCAGCGGCACATCGCAATCGCGTGGGCGGATGTGACGTATCGCGGGGATGAAACCGAATAAATCCAGCGGCTAGTCTCGGCTAGGTCTTTGAAACTCGGGTCAGTCCGCCACGACGAGCGAGGCGAGCGAATTCGCGCTGGTTCCACACGCGCGTCGCTCGCCCGCGGGACCCTGATAAAGGGTTGCGAGCTTCTAATTTTCCCCTACAAGTTTTCCTCGACAACTTAATTAATGGACCGTTGATCATCAGATCCGCGCGACCCCCCGCCCCGTACATGCACATTCGCGCCTTCCGAGCGGAGAGGTCACGCGGCTTCACGTGGGATCGCGACTTCTCGTAATGACTCGAAATCATTAGAAGCACGGCACATTGATTCGACGCCGCGATAAATCGCGGGAATCGTTACAACGGTAACGCCTGGCTAAAAACCTCGCGCCGTAATCGTGACATGCGTTCGTATCCGAAAGCGAGGAGCGCGTTGGCCGGCGCGTTGGCCGGCGCGTTGGCTGACAAGCGAACGTAACGTTAATTTCTCGTGATCAAGCTTAATCGCGCCTGAACTTGCTCGGGTCCTTGACCATGTTTAACGGTACACCGCAAGGTCACGCGGATGTGAATTTATCCGTACTAGCATTCGCTAGTTAACCGATCGATCGCACGCGTTCGCCTTTCCGCGAAACCGCGCGAGTTGCTGCTTCGGGAGGAACGTAAAAGCGTCCTTCTCGATCGTTTCGAAACGTTATACCATACGGCGAGACGGAGATTGATGAACGACTGAACGAAACGTGCGACTACGTCAGCGAAACGAGCGTTCTCCTGAACGTCGACGCAGCTGCGGAAAGTAGGTCTCTCAAAAACGGAATCTCGAGACCGGCGCGCGCCTGCCTGCATCCGTGGATGCTGCCACAAGAGCAGCAAAGAGAGAGAGAGAGAGAGAGAGAGAGAGAGAGAGAGAGAGAGAGAGAGAGAGAGAGAGAGAGTGGCGGTACTGAACCGCTACAGCTACCCCGGCGTACCAGATGACTCTATAACACGCGAAGGCAATGTACCATTTAATAGCGCGTACACGATCAGTGCTTGTTCCTCTCGCGTGCCGCTTGCGCCTGCGCGGCGCCTCCTCGGCGCCGAGATCGATCCATCGACATCGTATCGCGATATCGATTCCGCCACCGCGGTCGCCTTCAAAATCCATTCGTCATCGCCGGCTCGGCGATTATCAGCTGAGAGACCGGCGTGGTGAGAGTTTTCTCGTTTTTCTCATATGCTCATTTTCTTATCTTCTTTTCAGAGGCGGAAAGTGCCGATCAGCCTGACGCGCCGCGGACGTGCAGCCGCTATGGAGAAGCTTCGTCGATTCATCGAGGAAAAGATCGCGCCGGCTTTTTCAGGCCAAACCTCCGCTTGCATAATTGACGCGAACGTGCTTGGACCTCGTTTTACTACACGGCGACCGCGGTGATCCCTATAAAGTCCGCCGGGAAAACTCGCTCTCCTTTCTTTATGCCTGCCGAACGAGCGCGGCACCGCTATTCCTGCAAAACGCGTACGCAACGAGGTGATTTGCCTGCAAATCGCCTGCGCGGGAGCGCGCGAGCGTTCGACTGGCAGCTTTATAGCGTCGCGTGTCCGGTGCGCCCGAAAGGCGCGTTCTCGGCGGCGATAAAGGCCGCGCGATAGACGCAACTGTATGGCATACGATATAACGGACAATGCGGCGTGTAAAATAGTCATAATCCGCGGATCCGCGGTTTCTCGCCCGAAGCACGCCGTGTGGGAATTCGCTCGGCCGGGTCTCTCTTTACGGCCTTCGTGAAAACGGTAACATAAGCAACCACGACTTATCCCCGACTTATCCAGACGATCTTGTCCCGCCTTTCACGCTAATTGCGGAAGACGATATTATTATATCGCGCGTAAATTATTCGGGCTGAATAATTTCAGCCGTTGATTACCATTTACACGATCATTTGTTTAAGCGATAAAAGTATACTCAGCCCGGACATTGTTCGCTGGAAACGGCGGCTTCCTCTCTAAAGAACCCACGCGGTATCCTTTGATCTACGGTTCGGCCGTAACGCGATCCACTGTTGATTTACGCGCTTCGGAAATTAATTTCAGTGCACGATGTAATGAATCAAGCGATAGCGGTGATACACTTTGTGTGCAAATCTCATCGCGCAACGGGACGCGGGGATTCGCGCGAACGGAGCGATCCCCATCCTCCTCAGGATTATTTTATCATCGCATTGCATCGCGACGGAGCTCCACTCATCGCTAATTCACCGATTCTCGTCCACTTGAACGGCGTAACGTCCGTTTAATCGATCTCTCTCGTTTTAATATCCAACCGACTACGATCGAATACGGTATCGTTTGTCCGCGAACGTTACTTTACTCGCCCCTGCGCGCAGCGGATCGACTCGCGTGGCCGGCGCGTTCCTGCAGTTGGCCGCGTTACGTCACGTCCTGTCCTAAGGCCGCTCGCGATCGAATGAGCTACGGATGCGACACGCAAGCGCGATGCGCGCGCAGAAGCGCGTGTTCTGTTCTTTCCATGCATTCCTGCGTCTCGCTCGTCCTCTTCCGTTCCGCTCCTCTCCTCGTGTCTCCCCAAACTACCTTAATAGCCTTAGTTCGCGTACCGGAAGGTCGGCGGATAATGCCCCATAAATTGCCGGGGATTAATCCGACTTGCTGCACCGCCGTCCTCTTGTCCAGCATCCGCGTCGATTCGGGCTCGCCGAACTCGCGCCAAGCCGGCTTCCGGTTTCCCGGATGACCCGCGGATCTATCTCGATCGCGAACCTTCGAGACAGCGATGCATTCTATCTCGCGATAAACTCATCAGTGCTCCGCGCTTCGCGGCCGGCTTTGCCCTTTGCTCTTCGGTCTCTCGCCGCGACCCTAATCCTTCCGGCCGCGATCGCTTTCGGTAAGCGATGATTTGAGAAAGAATCCTCTCCATCGAGCGGCCACGGGAACCGTGCTAGCTGATGCAGCCGTAACGGTACCGCAACACTCGTTTCCAGCGAATACCATTTGATTTGACATCAGAGACCCGGTGCAGGAGGCCGCATGGAGGCAATTTTGTCCGTATTCACCGCGCTGGACTATAATAAAGTTTCATTTGAATGGAGCACGAGGCGATTCCATTTCACGGCGACTCCGCCGCGTTTCCTCCCGCGCCCGCGCCGCCGACCCCTCCCTCCCCTCCCCTCCCCGCCCACAGCGGTAACTGTACTTTATTCGATTATTTTGACACACATAACTTCAACTAAATTAAATCCGATGCCGGGCATCGGATGCTGGGCGTCAGGTACACCGGCCGCCGATCGGAAGCGAAAGATTTTTCATGTTTGCCGCTCGTTTCTCTTTTTCTCTTCTTTTTCCTTAACGGGAGAATCACTCGGGCCTAACGATCGGCGGTTTCCTCGAGCGGTGACGCTTGAGCGACTCGATGGGACTTGTAACTGTGGCGGCGGTAATCCCTCTTTAAGCAGTTCAAATTAGTTCAGTATTAAGAAAGGAAGTGCGCCCTGGTGCAGCTTGGATAATAATCATCGTTCTTGCGAAGGCAGATCGTCCAAGCTGAGAGACGCGGCTTTCGTCAAGAGCCAAGATCAACGATGCACGCGTCAAGAGTGTTTGTGTTATATATATATCTTTCTCTCTCTCTCTCTCTCGAGGGGATAGGCGGGATTTCTCGGATTCCCGCGCGAATCAATTTTCATGTTTCAGCGTTGCGGCTGAACGCGCGGCCGTCACGTGTGCGGCTCGTGTCTTCCTTCACGAGCAGGAATCCTGCTCGATCCAGGGCCGCGTAGAATGCACAAACACGAGGTGACAGCAATTATCGATCCGACGGAAACGTCAGGCGGCTGAAAGTGCGGCCGTCTCTCGGCACGATTGACCTCTGACCACGGGGATTTTTGATGCGCGGTGCGGACGCACGCGCGGCACGTCGCGCGGTTCGGACGAACGGGATAATCGCGGGCCAGCCTTTGATTGAGACGCCATACCGCGAAGCGATACCTCGCCATCGGGTCTTTTGCCATCACGTAAATTAGATGTAGAAGAAATTACAGTGATCGTCATCTTCTCGCGCCGGCAGACGATTAATTGCTCATCGGACAGTCGCTCGTCGCGCGCAGTAAGCGCGTTACGGAAACTCTTCGGCATCACCGTAATTGTGTACGTGATAATCGTAGGCCTGTAATTAACGGGTCTAATCAAGCTGTTTACTTTCTGGAACACTGTCGTAATAACGGTCTCGGCCAGTGATGCGTTCAGCAACGGCATTCGAGTACCGCGAAGGGATTTTCGGGTTCGATGAACGCGAATCGAATCTCAAGGGGAGTCGGTCGAGTTGACTTTCACCGGGGCCGAATTTCCGTTTCTTACGAACTCGTCAAATATTTTACGACCTAGAGCGCGCTAACGGCGCCCTCGGATATCTGGGAACGGAATTCTTTTCGGCTCTTCAGCACCGTCGTGATGGGAATCGGTTCTTCTCGTGGCCGAGAACGTTTGTGCCCGTAAAACGCCGGCATTTACACAACGGACGAATTTAGAGACTTTATGATCTTCTCGAGCGATGCTCGCGAGACGATAAAACGTCGAAGCGGGATGCTTGATGGGTATCTAGTTAATTTCATAAGTGTATTATCGCTGTATTATGTACTTGGTAGCGTGTTTGCTCCTCTTGTCGGACCCGCATCTGCTTTGTTCCGTTCGTGTTAATGAATGCTTTACGTTGGTAGAAGGAACTTTCTGCTTCTGGCAGCACTCGTCCGCGCTAATCCATGTAGACTGGCAGGTGATTTGCGTAGCGCCGCTATTTGCAGGATCATATCACGTTGACTGACATCTCGCGATCCGGCTGGCGCGTGAATAGGCGTGCGACCAAAAAGCAATTATTTACATCGTTAAGATTCTGAAACAATCGAATAATTTGCCTCGGCGAGGATGCGCCGAGGAGCGAGCGCGGAAGCGCTCCCCGTGCGAAAATTGCAAATTTCACCCCGTCCTTCCGACAATAGCGCGTAGCTGTTGCGGATGTTGCGGGATAAATGTATTGTTCTCTCATCAAGCACGCTCGAATTCGTATACAGCATTCCTTGTGGCAGGAACTGTGCGTTTAATTTAACAAAGAGCAATATCATAATCCATCATAATTCCGTGCGATCTCCACTGCTACTCCCCGCGGCGGGGAGAGACTTTCGCGAACTCTCTCGAAGTGTGGCCTCTTCGGCCAAGTCGATCGATTCGACTACGCGATTTCGTCGATCTTACGTAGAAGGACGCGTTTCATAAGAAACGTCGTCGTCGCTGTGATCGCGCAAGCCATCGCCATCTCCAGCTAATCTCCTTGATCAGGATGCGGACGCGGGGGGGAGGGGGAGGGGGAGGGAGGCGGCGTCGCCGCCGGGACGTAATTGCGACATTATGTTGAAAGTTTGATTGTTACCGCCGTGGCAGGACCCGCGTAGCGCGTGTGACCACGACGAATTGGATACCGTAATCAGCTTTTGTTACGGTGGGACGCGTGGCTTCGATACACACGTTACATTCTTGTTGGCGCCCGCGCGCGCGCGCGCGCGGCTTCGGGTCGAGCGGTGCGCGCAGGCGGAGAGAGAGAGAGAGAGAGAGAGAGGGAGCACCGTGTTCCCTCAATTAATAAAAGTACTGCAAAAAACGGGATCGCCGTTGTAATTAAAGCGCGATACGGAAGCTAGTGCTCAGAGCCGGTGCGCAGAGCGGCGCGGAGGAACGACGGGAACAAGAAGGCGAGTCGCAGGAGTCGGAAGAGAAAAAGAGAGGGCGGCGAGAGGGGAGAGGGGAGAGGAAGAGACGCGCGGGGAGAAACAGAAGAAGAGGGAATGCAGGGAAAGGCGGAGGGGCGGAAGGAGAGGAAGAGGAGAGTGGACACCGGTCACGCTTCATGCCAATTTAACTCGGCCTGGATGCACGACGACAACGACGACGACGATGAAGAAGCGATAAAGGAAGAAAGGAAGAAGAATCTCGCGAGAGAATGGGAGGAGAAGCGATCGCGCGTAGTGATGCGAGCGACGATTTATGGATCCTGTGACACAATCCCGGTTTACCGGGAGCATTA
Organism: Eciton burchellii; assembly: GCA_020341155.1. Lineage (NCBI taxonomy): Eukaryota > Metazoa > Arthropoda > Insecta > Hymenoptera > Formicidae > Eciton > Eciton burchellii. The sequence goes on along the minus strand of JAHMML010000067.1, from coordinate 448,315 downwards.
ACGTAATCGACGACGCGGATTATAATTTATAATTATCGATTTGTTGTGGAAAGTGCGCAAAATCGCTTGACAAATTGCGCGGCTACAAATGAGAGCAGCAAGGAGCTTCGCTTCAATCCGCTCCATCTCTCCTCTTTCTTCATGCAGATTTAATCTCTTCTAGATTTTTAATCAGCCGCCTGCTGTCAAGCGATAAACGATCATCGACCAGGTACCCGCGTACCCGCGACGATCCAAGCGCTGACGTCCCAGTTAGGATGGAGGAGGAGGGAAGGGAGGACAGAAGAGGAGACAGCACGCGGAAGAGGCGAGTGCAAATCGACGTTGGGAGGATGACACGGAAAGTTGGAAACAAACAGGAAGAGGAGCGGAAGATACACGGAGAGGCAACGACGAGCGACGACGAGCGTGCGAGCGAACCGGATGCGAGCGAAATGACTTTTTTGAGCGAACAAACGCCCGCGCGACGCTCGAGCGCGACGCGGTACCGTTTCTCGTCCCCTCCCTCGTCCCCTCGAACCCCTCGTCCCCTCCCCACCCCTCCGCTCCCCCTCCCGTGCTCCCATTTAGACGGATTTTCGGGGCGCCCCACGAATAAACGCCCCCTCCCCGACGCGAGAGAGATGGGAGAGGGGGAACGGGGGTGCGTGGTGGGGGTGGGAGGGGAGGAAGGAACGCGGCCGCGAGAGTATCGCGAGGAAGGAAGCTGCGGATGCGCCACGCGCGAGGCAGCTCGCGACGCAGCATCCGGCAGCATTTTCGAGCGCTCTTAATCTGCGCTGCCAATTTTATTACGTCACATCCTCGCCCTAACGGAATGCTCGTTAGGGTAGCACTCGGTGCATAGGAAACGGTGCGTAGATGCTAACGGTTGATCCATCAGCACTCCATCAGTGTAGCCCAGTGTGTCAATAAAATATACTTTCCGCGGCGCAATTAACGTCACGCCAGCGACGCTAATTTCCGGAGTTAATGCAAATCGCGACGGTATCGCAGCTCGGTGGAGAGATTACCGATTAGCAAGAGTGTCGTGCCATCGCGTCCGGCTCATCCTTCTCTCGGTGGGTAATTTATACGCGGAAGGAGGCAGATTTATGCCGCGCTTCCTAACGTCGCGGACGATTACGCCGCGAGTGTCCGAGAAGCGTTTCCGAGAAGATTCGCACTGTGGGCTACGGGGGAGTCCCGTTCGATCGCATCTGCGATCGATTCGCGGTTCTCGCACCTCGTTTGCCTCCCCTCGCTACCCCTTTTTGCCTTCTCCTTTATCTTTCTTATCCTTGATGGAAGATTGACAAGACTGTCGTACCCGCCTGTCATCCACCTGTCAGGCGGAACGGAGCGACGTGGAGAGGGGGGCGGGGGGCGGAGGAGAGAACCGCCGCGGAAGACTGCGAGTCGCGAGTGCGACTTTATTCGTCGCTAATCTCGATCCCTCGCGAGCGCGATCTCGATCTCTCGCCGGCGAGGAGTTCTCGTGATGCGAGGGAGACACCGCGAACGATCAAGGGAGGAGGGTTGAGAGGATTGTCATACGCATCGCGGGGAGACGGGATCGTGTCATGGCCGAAATGATTTTTCCGCGACGACGCCTCTCGTCAGCGTTCGCCTCTCTCGATGCACCGCGTCGAGCGTGACGCGGACTCTCGCAGATTCCTTCTGGCTGTTCCTCTCTTCTCGAGTGCCCCTTACGGTGCCCGTTCGTGCGTGAATCGCATCGCGCGGCATGATGCATCGGGGGATCGGTCGTTTTATCGGTATCAGTCAGCAGGCGGAGGAGGAGAGAGGAGGGTTCGAGCAGAAGAATCGAAGCTGAGCGCGGCAGGAAAAGGCGGAGTTGGCAGCAGATGCAAGAGAGATAACTGGAATCAGAGAGACAGAGGAAAGAATTGTCCGGGCATTCGCATCAGCGCGTGCAAATTCCGAGGAAGGAAAGAGAGAGAGAGAGAGAGAGACTGCCAAGTTAATCTCGCGAGCAAGACATGGATCGTTGTCAGAGAGGGGACAGGAAATCTCGAGAGAGAGAGAGATCCCGCTTTCTTTTCAACGCCAGGCGACTCCAGGCACCTGGAGGCCTCCGAGGCGGCCGGAAACAAGACGGAATCTTGCGCGAGAGGGAAGAACTCCGTGAGAGGAAAATCGAGAGAAAGGAACAAACGACGAGGCGGAGCGGATTCAGAGTGCCCCTTCGATTTTATCGTCGTTACACGCCGCGCGCGCTCGTATTTGCCGGGGAACGAGAAGAAAACGACTAGGCGGCGATCTGACCTGGGAGGCGCTCTCCGCAGCTGCAATTCCAACGGAGAAGGAGAGAGAGAGAGAGAGAGAGAGAGAGAGAGAGAGAGGGGAGGGGAGAGATAAAGGAAAGTAATAACGCAAGTCTCTCGCGTCTTCTCGCAACGCTCATCCGTTCCCGGCTCGTCTTCTTTTCAATAGCCACGAAGCCGCGCCGAAGGTCGGGGGGGACCAGTTTATTACGAGCGTCCGAGGACCTTGCTCGGGAACGACCTTGAGCGACCTTGAGCGGCCTGCGCGGCGGTAGCACCGTGTGACTCCTCGCGTTCTGAGGCCGCGCTGATTCCTGTCTCGCCGCCGTTTATCCTCTCGAGAGCGGTCTGCTTCCCGCGAACGCGCGCGCATGCGCTCGGCAGCGGCTCGCGAAACGACCGCGGAATGCGAGATGCTGATGAAAAATTCGGTTTGTCATGGAGGAAAGCGAGTGGAACGCCGAATGTCCATGCCCGGCGATTATCGCGCGACTGTCCCGGCGATATTAAATAGTCCCGTCACTTTGCCGATGATTATCTCGTTCCGTCCCGATCCGGAAAAGTTTCGGGAGATCGAGAGACGCGTTATCCGACCGGAGCGGCTTCTTTTTGAAAGGAGCGTTCTGAAAACGCGCCAGCAGCAGAGTGAAGGCGGCATTCCGGAATTCGCAATTCCGTGATTTGGATTCCGACGAGTGGAAGAGCTTTGCTTTATGTAGCGCGTCGCGAGCGCGTTCGGCTTGCTTCCCGAATGTTAAGCGAAGACTCGGACTTCTGGATGATTCGGATTGCTCGTTCGGCTCGTTTCGCCGTTAAATGGCTTGCATCGAACGCGGGAAAGCGCTTCCCTTGTTCTCTCGCGAGCGGATCGTGCGAAGTCAGTAAGTCGCTCGCGTCTCGCAAAACCGTGTCCAATCTCCGCAACCGTGTATCTCCATTAGGTGTACAGTTATGATACACCGAGTATCGTAACTGTACTGCACTGTGCGGCCCTGACAACGCGAATCGTACGCAGCCGAGGCAACGTAGACCCGATAATTCGGGAAATTACAGCTCGATAACCCTCCTTTACGCCCGGCTTTCCTTAACAAGAAATTCCTCCTCTGCTTGTCATAAAAATATCACTAAAATACGCCGACTACGTATTACGTGTACAGATTAGTTTCCTGCTTTTCATTTCAAGCCTTGATGAGGCTTCGTCGACCGAAAACAGCTAGCGGTCAGCTATCCGACAGCTGATAGCTATCAGATATGAATGAGCTTATCGATTCAATTCGGTTTCTTAGGTAAGAATTCATTTTGCAAATGAATGTCGAACAAATTCCCAAAACAGGAGATTGGATTCGTATGCGAATAATCCCCGAATCTGCCCGTCAATCGTGGAAAGCCGGCACTCTGTACGCACGTACTCTCGAATGAGTCTCGAAGCCACTGATGAATTTTTCGCGATAAGGTCGCAGAAGGTCGCACAAGGTCGCCCGAAGGACAAAATGGTGCTTCAGTTGCGGACACACGACGAAATCCCAGCCGCGAGTTTCGCGAGCGCGCGATCCCGCCTTCGCGTCTTTGCTGATCGACGCAGTTCATTAACGTCACACGTGGTCCTGACGGGTGTAATGATGGTACGCGCGTCGAGTCAATCTGCACTTTCCCACACTCGCCACGCCACGCCACTCTTCCTTGCGCGGAATTCCGCGAAGCGCCAACGAAAGCCTTCGCCAAGGTTTTCAATCTTTCGCGACTCCGTGGAGACTAGTCCCTTCGGGGCATTCTATGCCTTCCGTGTTCCAGCCACGGGGATTTGAGAACGACGCGGCGCATTAGAGGCGATTAGACGTCGTAATGTCGTAGATTACATTGCCGATTTAACGAGCCTCGACCTCTCGACCGGCGTTACGAGGTAGTGCCATATGCCCGAGTCTCTCGCAGGGCTCGGCTGCGACCCTGCAAGACGCTCAGTCAAGTACTGCTGCTTTTTGCGGTATGATTAATCTGCATAAGTGTATTCGCGACTTGGTCCGCGACTTGCTGAATCGTATCTGCGACTTGATGTTCCTGTCGCGAGTTCCCGCCGAGGACTCGAAGGACTTTCTTGCATCTCGCTGCAAGAAATTCGTCAGCTTGGTCGACCGCGCGAGCGGTAGCAAACCAATAATAACGACTCTGATCCGCTAATGCGAATCAAGCTTAATTAGCAGGCTAATGATAATCCTACTAATTGAAACGCTCTTGGAAGCACGGCCGGTTATTTACGTGTCCCAAAGCTTCGGCTCGCGTAACGGAACGATAACGCTTAGCGTCTCGCAAACGGGGGGTTGGGCAAACCCCCATGGAGGGATCCAAGGCGAGTGAGATCGCGCGGATTGCAATTATCTCGCGCGAATTCCGCCGATCATCGCCGAGATCCGTATCTGCAGTGAGATTTTCACACAGCTGTGAATCGATTTCGTCCCTTCTCACGCTCACGTCGTCATCAGGCGAGGAGAATTCCGCTGCTCGGACGGATGATGATTTTTTGCCTGTTTACGGGATTTTGCACGCCTTCCCGTGGTGCATCGCGATAGGGTCGGCGACCTCGCGGACCCGAGCGTGTAGGTCTTAATCTAAATACACGCGTGCGGTTCCGCGATGCGAGAGAGCGCGGCTTCGTGCCGGCGAATGTCCTCTCGGGTCTCGACCGCGCAACATCCACCAAGCGTGTCGTCCCGTTCGCGATACGCCTGACGTGGACCAGCCTTCTAGTGACATTCGAGGCTGTCGTCGCTTCCTCCTTCTCGTAATTTCCTCATTCCATCGCGGGAGAATTCCTCTTCCTCCTCCCCTATCGGCCGCCAACCGGCGTTCGCCTCGTATTTCTTCCGCCTCTTCTCGTGTTCTTCCTTTCCCTCCACCTGCTTCGGTTACTCTTTCTCAACGACGAGCGAATAATTTACCGTTTCCCGCGCTGATAAGCGAACACCGCTCGCGCTATCGTCGGCGAGCTGTATCTTACTTTCGATCTTATTACCAGCAGCCGCTGGTAATTCTTTGCTCCTTTTCCCCCATGAGCCAGCGGTTTTCGACGTGCGCGTGCTCGCGTCTCTTGCTCCTCTCGATATCTCGTTCCCTTCAGAGAGAACTGAACAGAGACACTGTACAGTTGACGCTTTCCTTCCGGTGCTCCTGTCTTCCCCGAGCACGTGCTCTTCGATTCCGCTTCGAGCGCCCGGACGTTGACCAGCGAGTCGCCTGTCGCAGCGATCGACGATCCAGAACCTTGGAAGATTCTTCAAGCGATGTTTGCTGTTCGTCTTCGATATTGATAGCTTGCTCTCGGCGGGAATCACCCGGCAGCAAATTGCCGCGATGCTGGATGAGTTCAGTCGCGGATGATCCCTCCTGTTGCTCGTTGAAACGCAATGATCGATAACAACAACGTCCCGGGAATCCGAGAATCATAGTTTGCAATTGAAATTAAGGTTATTGAGATATGATGCGCCGAGCATCATGCTGCTGGCGATTGATGCCTGCCTTCTTCGTGCTACTCGACAAAACTCTGAGCAAGACGCGAAAAGTGAGAGACACGAATTCGTCCATCCGGCTATGCTTGCCGAATGAGGCTGGCAGCGCTTCGAATAATCATTTCGATCTCAATCGGAGAGACGGACCGTCTCGTTCTCCTGCCGCGGATGTCAGAAGTGAGCCAATTATTCGCGCGGGATTCCGCAGGAGGCTAAACCGAGACACCGTTATTGGCGATTCCCGTCACGTGTCTCGTCGAGCGAAGCATACCGAAGCGAGTAATTCCAATTTAGGGACAGGATAGGCTCCGCGGAGAAAAGAGAAGAGAGAACACGGACGAGCATTCCCCGCTTCTTCGCGCAGAGAAGAATAGAGGCGCAGCGAGAACGCAGAAATTAGCGACTGAAAGGCCGGACGGGCAACTGAAGGCTCTGTGAAATTAGCAGTCCCGCAAGCGAACGCGTTCTCCTCCGCGCGTGTATTTTCTCCGCTCTAGAACTCGACGGCGGTATTAGGCGAAATTTATGACGGCCCGAGACGTGCATTTTTCTCGGTAAACCGGCGCGCGATTCCGACCGCCTTTACGTGGACGTCGATGCTCGCTTAACTCGCGATCGATCGGCTATTTGTCCGCAGAATGTAGATTCACTCCGTTTACCTTGTTCCTTTTGATCTGCTGCGCGAGATTATTTTGTTCGGCTCGTTTTGTTTGGCCGGCGCTGACGTTGGCTGTCGGCGAATAGAGAGCGAAGAAAAATTAGCGACCCGGAGCGGACGCGAGACAGGATTGATAGGATACTCAGGCGAATACCTTCGTTAGTCGGATCCGTTTCTCTCTCTCTCTCTCTCTCTCTCTCTCTCTCTCTCTCTCTCTCTCTTTTTCTTTTTTTCCCTTTTTTTGCTCCCTTCGGGCTGTCTCCATGCGCGCGGAGGAAACTGCGTGTAAAGCAGCAAGAAGCAGAAAGGAATTAACGGCGACCGCAACGGCGACGATGCCTCATGTGTGATAATTGAATAATGTTTTTACCGTCTTAAGATCCCACCGACATCCACCGCAGGCACGCACACAACACACGCGAAATGAGCATGCACAGTGCGATGCTACGAAAACGGAACGGGACGCACGAGGGAGAGCTCAAGAATTCTCGAAATTCTAGAGCTTAGGCCGCTCAAGCTCGCCGATCGCGAAAGATGAAACGACAGATTGACCATTTCACCATTCACGGTGAATGCAATTAATTCTTCTCTTTCTTCTGGTTTTTTTTTTTTTTCTTATTTTTCTTTTCTCTTTCCCTTTGTCTCCCCCTGATGAATTACTGTCGCCCTGGGGCTTCCGCGAACGTCCTGGGCACGTCTCGAAAGTGGTTCGGTCGCTGTTTAAAAAAAAGGGATTGTAACTTTCTTCGCGAGAAACAATTACGTGTAGCTGATATCGCCGCACGTCCTGAGAAGATTTATGGAGATAGCCGGCTGACTGCTTACGCCTCTCCACTTTTGTCTTCGTTATGCCGAAGCTAACGAAGGGAGAATGCGGTTGAGAGGCAATCTTCTTCTAGGCAGACTAAGCGAGGCTTCCAGGAATGAAAATAAAATGCACCATTGAGGAACGTGGAAAAGAACGGCTTCGATAGCCGCGCGCGCGATAAGTAATACGATGAGCATGATACCTGCGTTTCGTGCTCGTTAATTACTAGACGACGAGCGTCGTGCGATAGGCGGCACCGAAGGGAAAAGAGGGATGATAAGGGAGCAAAGGCGAGCCTGTTTCGCATGGAGGATATTTAGACGTGTCCGTGTTGCCGATCATTCTCTCAAACAGCTAAGTGCATAAATAAATTGCTCTTGTTACGAGCACTCGAATAATCTAGAAATTACATCGACGGTATACAGAGTGCACTAAATTAAATTTATTACAGCTACATCCTTTACGAGAGAGCGCAGGAATCCAATTTGTTCCTATCTCTTTCTTCCCTTTTTTTTCAGGCGAGGATCGCTGGCAACCTCTCTGGCGTCCATGATGTGATCCTTTACGATGACATTTTACAGGCCGATATCTTACTTTTATCAGTAATTACAGGGCGGTCAGGTGAATCCGAATTTAAATCCCTCTTCCGTAATCTTCCGTAATTCGCGTAATGGAAGTCGACGTCATTCGTCCTGCGTCCGCACGGACGTGCGGTTTATCGCCGCCGAAAAATTTCTATCATAATTCTCATGAAGAATGCTTCTCTGCATTATCTTTACAACGTATTATCGCCCAGCAAAGGACGCAGATCGCGATGAGAAGGCGTCAGGATCCAATAACAAGAATCGATGGTGAGCACGGGTAAAAACATGTTCATTTACTCTCGTTTCCTGGCTCGTTGCAAAAAGCTCGCATCTTTAGCAAGCGTGCACTTGTGCTCATCGCCGTAAACGCGTGTCATCAGCCGGAAATCGATTAGGCGGATTTCGCGCGGGAGGAGGGAAACAGTGGTCTGCGGTCTACCGTGACAGACGCGTTGGAATTCGACGTGGCCGCCGCGATTCAACATTGACGGCAGAATCATCGGATCCTCGTGTGTTGGGGGACCGTCGAGAATAATCGGCTACTTAGCGAATAAGCCGCGAGAGAGCCGTGAAACAACGAACGCGAAGCGAAATGATACACGTTACCGGATTAGGGACAGCAGATAGAAGTAACGTAAAAAGGATTCTTCGCACTGATCGAATTTTTAATACCGCAATTACTAGACCGAGGACTTCAAGGTGCATCCACTGGTATCTGCGGGATAGAATTCGCAAGACATCCGCAACATCCGCGAAATTCAAGATGGGCCAGAATCAGGATACGAGCTGGCTGGCCGATAAAACGGCTTGAAGCGAAGAAGAAAACATTGGTGAAGTACAGGACATGATCATCTCTTATAAGAAGATGAAGAAGGAGAAGAAGAATTCAGCCGACGTGCCTGCGAGATGAGATCCGTCTTGTATTCAACGAAGGAGGACGAATATCGTTTGAGGACTTTAAGATGCATCACTGGCAACATTCTGCAGGATAGAATTCGCAACGAAAACATCCGCAACATCTGTGAGGTTCAGGATATCATAAGATGGACCAGAATCAGGAGACGAACATGAAGAAAGCATGTAAACAAGATGGAATTGGCTTGCTAAAATTGACTTGAAAAATGGAAAATCAAACACCCGGCCAAAGCGCTGATGCGAAAGTTGGACATCAACGTCAGAGAACAGGCATATTGGATGAAATACAGGATCCGATAAGAAGAAGAAGAATTACTGAACATCTATTTTGTTCACAGTAATGTTGTTTGCATAAGGATTTAGGAACTTTTTAGTCCCACCAATATTAGGTATAGCTACAAACGATATAAGACCTTGACTGCCCTCGATTATCTTATTTGCTATTAGAAGTCTTATCATCCTGGAAAATTTACTTTCGAACGGCATCGCGATTCGTACTCCCCGAAATAATCAATCGATCGGAAGCGATGAAGAGTCAGCTTGCTTACCCCTTCGTTTGAATATCATCTTGCGAGCTTTAGAGCCACTGTTAAACGATCAATTGATAATTCCAGATCATTCGCATAATAGACGAGCATGCAGACTGCGCGCGTTAATCCGCGGGAGACGCCGAGCTTCTTCGGGGGATAAAACACGGGGGAGGCTGGTGGCTGCGCGCAACTACGCATGCGCGTGATATCGCGGGCTTCTCAAAGCCGGCCGACATTGTACGCGGGTGTCGCGCGTTTTCATCAATCCAAATCCGCAGGGATGCAGTCACGCTGAACCTTTCCCATTTGTTGAGCCGAGATATCGCGAATTCTCGGGATCGCGCAAACTAACGAACAGCGGAGTATTTGCGATTGCATACCGCGAGCGGAATCGCTGAGTAACGCAGCGCAGCATCCGGCAGGGTTCGTTTCGCTCGTCGCATTACGTAATGCCCAAAGTCGCGTGCACATAGGCACGCACGTGCGTAGCGCAAGGTGGAAGGGTCCCCGAGGTTCGCCTTAAGTCGTTGCGGCTGACGTTACGTAAACAGCCGACGTTCCTCTCAGGTGAATCTCAAACGAGCTGAAGCCGCTTACGGTTGTCCCTCGAGCATCGTTTCCGAGTAATGGCAGTACTATCGCTCGATCCCGCGCGATCTGCCGCCAAGTGGATCGCGACGTGGATCAGCAGCGAGCAATAAATCCCGAAGCGCGATTGTAGTTTGCGAGGGTTGTTCGACGGCGCGTTATCTGAAACGGAAGTGCCGCCGTGCTCGCGGCTGCCGACAATAACTCCATTCGACGTCGCTTGCGAAAAATGGCGGGGACGCGGGGAGAGATCCGAATCGCGCGAATGGGTTGGCGAAAAMCCCCGCCGTCATTCCGCCGGACGCGAACGCGTTGAACCGAGCGTTGCTGAAGAGCGCAAGAGATCTTTTCGCGGAAGGGATCAGCGCGCGTAACCGATTTCCTCTCCTCGTCCAGCTGCAGCGGCCGCTACCGACGTCACCCTCGTCCCCTTCAATCGCCGCGATGATGTTGATGCCACCATGCCACCGGGGTATCCCTCGAGGTCAAAGGGCGCGGGTCATTTTCATGCTCGGTTTATGCCAATCACACATTGCTGCCGCATGGCAACGAAACGATCCGCGCGATGCAAGCCGCGAACAAGCCGATTGAACTCGCTACTTGGCGCGCTTATAAGTAGACCCGTATGACCTTGGCGAGGAATCACCTCTAGGCAGTAGAAAAGTGCGCGGGGGGCGATGAGAAGGCGTGAAAATGAGGCGGTTCGATGCGGACTTTGTAGACGAGGAAGGAAGAGCGATCGTCGTCCAGCTGGACGATTGGGGTTCGCTTGGGGGTGACGAAAGGTGATTCCCCTGATGATACGGGAGAAGCCAGCGATGCCGTGCGCGCGATAAAACTGAAGACAAGAGTTTAGCTCGATCGCGGTTCCCGTGAAACAGCCGGGAGATAATCGATTGTTTCCAGCGAGCGATCTGCGTACACCGAGCATTGCGAAAGCGTCCATTATGCGCGAGATGGATTCCTCCATCACTGACAGACGAAGCGGACGAAAAAAGAAGTGACGAAGAAGTACGCCATTGCGGACTCGCGCAGTGTTCTCATCGTCGATGAAACGTAGAGGGCGATAAGTACACGAACGTGCGCGTGTAGTTTCTCGCGACGCACGATAATTACACCGACATATGATACACGACTCGTAATCTCGCTCGCAGATGCGGCGAGATAAGAGCGGATATGCTAAACGCCCTGAATGCCGAAGGGGCGGGGGGAGAACTTGTTGAACGGTCGTCGCCCCGTTCGTTCGGCGGGATCGATCTTCGATGTTCATTGCGCGCAGCGAGGCGCTACGACGGACTACCATCAGAATGTGAGAACGACGTGGACAGAACGGAAGTCGTTGAGAACATTAGTGCGCGAGATAATTGTAATGAAAGCGGATAACAGCGACGCTTTCAGGCCTTTATCGCATCCGCATAACGGCGGAAAGCGAGCGTCCCGGCGTGGATGGAGAGGATCGTAATATTAGAGGAGGGGGAAAAAAAAGAAAAGAGAGAAAAGGAAAGAGAGAGAGAGAGAGAGAGAAAAGAGGAGAAGAGGGAAAAAGAGAGAGCGCGGTAATCGCGATAGCCAACCGAGAGCCAAAGTCGCAGCTTCACCTCTCGCAAGTCTTCATCGAAGACCCTCCCTCCCTCCTTCTCTCTCTCTCTCTCTCTCTCTCTCTCTCTCTGGGGGACGAGCGAGGAGAGGAAATAATAAACGAGCCCATCTTCCGCGTCCTTCGCGGTCGCCGCCTCCTCGTGACTATCGCCCCCGTCCCCGACAAAAACGGGAACCCTCGCTCCCCTGAACGAAGACGGCCGTAATAACTAAGCGCCGGTCGAGCGCTCGCGTCCGCCGTAACCAGAGTAATCCACCTGCGGGATCAGCGAACGATGGGTCCTTCCAGGATTCACGACGGCTCAACGTCGGCTCGAATCTCCGCCTGGAAGGCGAGGCACCGCCTCGCGGCTAGACCGCTGAATGCCAGTGTAACTCTGGACTACCCTCGGTAATCTCCCGGTCTAATGAGTAATAACCGTAATTATCGCCGATGAGGCGACCTCCGTAAAACATGGAGGCTTGTGCCGGCTCGGGATCGGCTGCCTAGAAGATACCTGCGAACCTCCCCTCTGAATCCTTCGCTCCGCGCCGCCGCCGCCGCCGCCGCCGCCGTTGTTGTTGTTGCCCGCGCCGTTGTGCCAACAAGTGCGCGAGCGCGCGCACGAGTCCTTGACCGGCCCTGAACCCAGAAGAGCGAAGAGCCGCCTGGCTATCCCATTGGCTGCCGCACGCGAGAGTCGATGCCTCTCGAACGGACGGACGCACTGAAATATAGTGATTACGTGCGGGGGCGGCTGTGGGTGGATGTGGCGGAAGAGGAGGAGGAGGAGGGAGGGAACGAGAGACTTGGAATCCTGAGGAAATCCTGAGGAAGGAATGGCCAAGGGAATCGACGGGGAATCTATCTAAATGGGCACCTCCTGCCGCGGCCTCCCCCCGCGTTTCCGCGAGATGGTCGATAAGCGGCGAGAGTAGAAGCGGCGCGTCCCAGTGATGGCGTTCGGGATGGCGATTCTACATTAGCTGCGATTTCCGATAGACTCCCCCGTGACTTGCACCGCCCTGGATCGGAGGATCGTGTCTCCCGTAACGGTATCGGGACACGTCGAGCGAGACGAATCGCGAGCCGACGCGGTCCGCGTCCCAAAAACTCGCTGCCGGTGATCATATCCCAATTTCCAGAGCCACGTCTCTGGAACCGCAAAGAGGGACCGACCGATTTCTCTGCCATTCGCACGCCATTCAGAGACGGAGTCTGCTGCTCTCGCTAAGGACGAGGACGACTCCTGGAACGATTCGCCGCCGCGCGGAACGAATCGAGCGGCAAAAAGTATCGTCGCGGCGCGATCGCGGAAGCGGGTCACCCCGCGTCGCCATCTTTTGATTATTCGCGACGGAATCCGTCGCGAGATGGAAGAACACGGCGTGCTCGTGCACACCGACAGCGTGAGAATTCATCGGGCACGGCTTAACGGTGATCGATTGTCACCGAACCGCGATGCTGCATTCGATTACGTGCGCGAAAGCGCGCTTCCGCGCTTCTTACGTTCATTTTCTTTCCATTTCCTCCTCGACGATCAGCGACTCACGCTGCAACGTGGCTTAGCGCAAGAATCGTAAGTACAGGAAGAGATGCATCGGATCGACAGGCGAGCAAACGTTATAAACTCAATTATCATTGCGTTTCCGCGAGCTGCCGGCAATGACGCCAGCGTTGTTGATAACAATGTATGATTCAGGGATGCTCTGCTGTAATTTCAGAGCCGGACTCGCCGCGCGATAAATCGTATTAGTTAGACCCACTCGGGGTCGGTTTATTGCATCGCCGGCCTGTTAATCAGCTATAACTCCCGATGATCAGGGCGTATGCTCATCTATTCCATTACAGGCGCGCAAGATTGCTCGGGAAGGTACAGGAGGTACTGCCGGACATCTCATCAGGTTGGAAGCCGACTCCTTCTTAGATCCGATCCGATAGTCGCTTTCTTCTTTTTCAGATCATCCGGCGAACTTTGATAAATTCAATTAGCTCGCGATACCATCTCCATTAATTAGGAGCCAGGAGCATCGGAGCCAGGACTGCTGGAAGATCTCCTTAATTACAGTTGGTCGATTAAATTACGCTATCCTTGCTTCATTTAATATTCAATCATGTCACCATCTGGAAATAAATATCTGTATCAGTAGGCCGGACTGATAAGACGCGCTTGCTCGAACCGCTTCCAGAGGAGCGCTGATTCTAGCAGCAAGATCTAGCAGCGCGAATCCTCCCCAATGCTGGCGATGATAGCGAACCAAGTTCGCATCAAACATCTTCGCACGCGGCGTAACGCGCCCGAGCGCGTGAGTATTCGAGGATCAAAGCGTCTCGTGGATCACAGGACCGTGACCGAGAGAAGTCTCGGTCCTTTCTTCTGACAGCCGCTTCCTCGACGCGCCAGCCGCGCAGCGAACGATCAAGCGAATCAAATGCGAACCCGGAGTTCAGCAACAATGGCGTAACGTCCGACCCTAACGAGCGTGGCGGGATCGGCTGTTGCACTCGCGACTTTCCCCTCAAGGTGACGCCGCGCCGAGTATTACAGTTTTTAGCTGGCGTAACGACTCGGCGTGGCACGCCGTTTCAAAGCGCGAACCTTCGATACGCTCACGCTAACAACGCGTAAACGCAAACGCCTTTTCTTTTCAGCCGGGCGCGAGGAAGAAGAACGCGATGAGCGCGACCGCCCGTTTCCACCCTCTTCGTCTCCTCCGGGTGTGTCGGCGGGGACACGAGCTTCCCCGCGGAAGGTCGTCCGCTCTGCAGACGCGCTCGTAAATCACGAGTCAGCGCGCAACGCGACGTCGCGATACGTCGTGTCGATGCGGCGATCTAACGATCGTAAAATCTCCACCGGGGTGACGGCGGCGGCTGCGCGGAAGGGGGCAGGAAGGTACCACAGTTAGACAGTTAACCCCGCGATAACCCCGCCGCCGCATACGCTCTTTCGTGAGCGGCGTGCGCGCGCGCGCGCGTGCGCGCGGCTCCGGGCTTAAGGCGCGTTTTCCACGCCTACACACGACCGCCGCGTGTAAAGGAGGCTCGTAAAACGGCGGCGGAGCAGTCACAGTTAGACGCTTAGCCTGCCGATCATCGTCGGCATAACTTCGCACGATCGGCATCCCGCGAGGGAACCTGAGAAAGACGTAACACGGCCCGATCCCTTTCGCCGAAGTAAATGCGCGTAACACTTTCGCGCGGAATAATGATCGCGTGCAGGTAAATGATCGCGTCTGCAGCCTCGGGCGGCCGCTATGACGTAGAGTGCGTTTGTACAATGACCTATTAATATAGTTTATCGCGTCGGGGAATCCCCGCACGCTCCGGAGCGTCCAAAAATAAGATCATCCGCGGGAGCGCTCGCGAGGGAAGAAAAGCCGAGGTTTTCTCGGGGCTGTGCACGCGCACCCCCGGGTCCTTCCGCGCAAGATCCGAGAGAGATCCCCCGCGAGTCGCACTGCTCGCGAATGTGCAGCCAAGCATTCGGAAATAGAGGCGAAACATAGAGATACGTTTGCAATAGAAGGATATAATAACGCGCATGCGCGACCGCGCGTCGCTAATAACCCTGTTACGTATCTCGTTTGTACCGTTACCGATATTTACGTGTGAGCCCGCGAAAATAGTGGCCGTAGTTTATCCCATAGTGGCGTCATTATTCTTCCTCATCAGCATTGCCTGGCCATATTCAGCGGCGCTGAAACCGCTGAGACGGAAGCTTCAGACACGGCGAGCTCCGCAAAAATCGCAGACGTAGCGCGAATGCTCGCCTGGCTTCGTGATTACGCTGTTCGCGCCGGTGCTGTCGTTATCGCGCGATCAGAAGACTCGGCTAAACGTACGTTATGACCCACATTAGCATCCACGCCGCTCAAATATGAAGAGATAAAGACAGACGCATATCGCGCGCGGAAATGACCGAAGGTATGCGTGGATTTTAGCGCGAGACTAGCAAACCATAAAACTCTACAGTTAGATTAGCCAGGCTCGTCTGTACGAAAAGCCGGCGAGCCGTACGAAAAGAGGCCTTCGTTTACATAGTACCACACGGACACCGGTGCACGTTGTTCAACTTGGATCAGCGAGCGTAAAACGCTACAGTTAGGCACTTAGACCGACCACCGTCGCTGATTTTGGTCGTCCCTGTGCGCCATACGGTTCTCTTCATGCTTGATGATTCCGTTGACTTGTCTCGTAACTCGTCATAAATCCTCTAGCTGCGACACCGAGCCAAGATTTTATTCTCTTCAGGGTAATAATCGCGAATCTTTTTCTTTTCTCTTCTCCACCAATGTTCGTTATTTCTGTTTTAGATTGAACCGCTCCCGCGGTTCTATTCATTAACCGCGCTACTCGTTCCTCAGATTATAATCTCTCGGAGAGCCTCCATCTCGACTATAAAAATATCCCTCCGGACATAATCAAGACGGCTTCCCGGGTTTATATGTGTTTTAGCTGCGTCTCAAGTATGATCCTTATCCCGTCGCGAGGATTCGTTCGGAGCAAGAACCGAGGAGGAATATCCGAGAAGACGAGAAAACGTCAGAGTATCACTTCACAGGGAGGGACTCGAGCTGTAAAAGGCCTCTAGTGGTTACATAGGTAGCGCGTCTGCTGTTGTAAGAAATATACCTAGATGCATTTCGAGGGGAGAGGTAGAATAAAAGGGAGAAGAGAGAAGTATTATTCAAGCCAGAGAAAAAAGAAAGGGAAGGAGCAAGGAGCTTGATGACGGGAGGATGAGGGCGCAGGACAGAATCCCGTTGAATAATCAATGACGGCAGTTATCCAACATCACAGGTGGACCCTTCGCTAAATCACGACCGGGCTACCTTCTTCATCATCCCCGTAACCGGATTCGTTCTCGATAAAAATGACATTCGCTTCTTTTCGCCGGGCACCGGCGAATCCTTGTCCTTTCCTCGTATGAATGAACGCTCGTCCATTCTCAGCGTTGCTGAGCTCTCGCGAGGAAACAAAAGCGAATTGATAGCCATCTGATTCATAATTGCAAAAACTGTGTTCCTCAAATCCGTATCATTAGCCCTCTGTTCTACTTAAGCAATTAGACTCGGTATTCCAGTGCGAGCGCGACCGACCTTCCGTGGAAACGTAGATGAACTCGCCCGCGTTTCCCTCGGAGATTTTCCTTTGACAATTTCCGTGCGAGTCGGTAACGATGCTCGCGTGTGTATAACGACTGACATTAAAGCAAGCTTCTTCAATTTGCTCCTCGGGCAATTTTTTTCTTTTCTCAAAGAAGGAAAAACACAGACGCGAACGCCGGGGTAACGAGTCCGCGCAATATTGTTCACAGAGTTTCCTTACACCCGCTGGTCTTTAACGATGCGATCCAGTCACGTGCACGAACTTGTTATACTTTGCCTTGCCGAGCGCGCTTTAGACTAATCGTTTCCCCCCATTTAATCGCGCCCTGATATTTCGCGATGTATTGCTGCTGTTACAATTGTCATAAATGAGACATGCTGTGTAATGAAAATTATTACACAGGCCAGATATAGATAACCACCGCAATAATACGTAGTTATCATAATTATCAGCAGTGGTACACCAGTGGTCACCATAATTATCGCAGCATATATAGTCACTATATTTATTACAGCGATAGCATATACTACATATTGCAGTTACTATAGTAATAGTACATGGTCACTGTAATTGCTATATTCACTATATTTACCACAGCAATGGCATGTACTCACTGTGATTACTATAGTAAAAGTACATAGTCACTATATAGTGCCATAGTCACTGCAGCAGTGTGTGATTAACACATGGGAGGAATTATCGCGATTGTCGTTACCTTTTCAGATCCCATTCCGGAAGCTTGAATTTTTATCCGTATTCAATCTGTCGATCTGTCAATCTGTTGGAACTTTTAATGAGTCTTTAATCTTAATTAAATTTCCCCCGGTTTAATCTTAATTGCGACATTGAGCAATAACGCGCGATATGATTTTACGATTTTATACTAACACGAATGATACTTTCCTTGGTACAGTCTGCACAGTTATCCCGAACATAAAATCGACCACTTTTAGCGATCAAGGCGATGTAATACTCCTTTCTTATCCATAAAAATCATCTTGTCGTGGCTTCTAATGTTCGCGGTTCTTACGGTCACCTAGCGATATAAATAACATCCATTTAACGATCAGTTTGTTAACGCTTAACAACTACGAGAAGTACGCGTTCCGATAAACCAGATACCTGCTAACATTGATTCGTAAATTAAAATAGTTTTATTATTAATCGGCCCATTAGTGCGATGAGAGAAGCGACTAATTAACAAAGAGGTAATTGAATCTCAATATAGCATCTACCTCCAAAGATAAGTTATGATGGCGTCTGTCACGAGCAGCCGATGTTTAAAATTATCACTTCAAATATTAACGTGAAATCTGCTTTGCGTCTTTTCAAGAGACAAAAATGATTACGCAGATCAGATCTAATAATAGATGGTCTATAGCAATAGTATATAGTTACCATAATTACGATAGCAGTATTATATAGTCGCTATACCTACCGCGGGCATATATTCATTATAGTAGGTACCATAATAATAATAGTACACAGCCATTATAATTACTATAGTCACTATAATTGCCAGAGTAATTATATATACTCACATAGTTATTATAGTAATGGTACATTGTCGCCATAGTTACTATAGTCTATATTTATGCTATATTTTTCACAGCAATGGCATGTACTCATTCCAGTTACTATAATAATCGTACATGGTCACTACAGTTACTATAGTAGCGAAGTATGGTTACTATAGTTGCTATAATAATAGTAACGCACGGTCTCATAGCTTTGTTGTTCGTGCTGGAAAAGAGAAATCTGCAGAGATCTAAATACTCGGGAGATACTCCGATGATTTCGATGATTCGATGATTGTATTTCATCGCGGCAGACCGACTCCCTCACTCGATCGACTCCCTCGATGCGCTCAAACTTGTGGATAATAGTTTCATGGCTGACCAATGGCTGACGGTCCGCGACTGTCATTATGTTTACGGTGCTGCATCGGCATCGAAGTTACGAGGTTCTCTTCTCCCGCGATTCCTCGAAAAAATCATCATGCCGTGTTCAATGCTATAGCGACGCGTAACCCGCGTCGCGCTTTAGCTCGCCTGAAATTACACGTTCGCATCAGTAGCATCAGTAGCCTGTTGAGCGCAGGTTTATTTAGCGTTCGGTTTATTTTAATGCGTATCATTCCCCGGACGTTGCATTGCCGCGGTCTTCATGCGGACCGCGATGATTGAGAATAATGCACCGGCCATAATAGCTGTTCGTCGCGCTAAACGTCGCTCGTTAACGAGTGATGAATATTATTAGTGTAATATACGCTAAATATCGGATGGCTGATCAGCGTTCGCGATGCGTAAAGTTTTTCGAGAAACCTGCCCCGCGACTCGTTAGCCATCATCGCAGTCATTGATAGAATTACATAATTAAAAGCTTCTGGCGTCTCTTTAATGGAATGTAACATGAAAGCAGGCGTGGGAATCGCGCCTTTAATTTCATTTTTATCATCTCTCCCGGTGCACGTCGTCATGCACACGCGCACACTTCCTCCCCGCGACTGAGGGGAGACGAGAGGATCAGGATGTGAGGAACAATCGAAACGTATTAGAATTTGAAATCAATTTCTTCTCACGCCGTGTCACACTTCCGCCGTCGTTCCACCTAATCTACATGCCCGACACGAAGCGGTGAGATTTTTCTTTCGTCATCGTCGATCGCGTATGCGCGCGTCGGTCGACCGGCAGCGCAGTCCTCGAGGAGCATGGCTCTTGATGACGCGGGACGAGAGAAAGAGAGAGAGGGAAAAACGGTAAAATGTCACTGTTCCCTAATTACGGCGAGTAACTAACCGGGCGCAGGAAGGGAGACGCATGGACATCAGCGGCTGCCTCCGCGGAGGCAGTCGATCCCCCAAGACGGAGCCGCGATATACCGCTAGATTCGCGGGCCAATCGGAAGACGCCTTTAAGCGGCGTTCTCCAATCGTTTCTCAGGTATAACCGGCAAGCAGCCGCGACCACCACTCGACCTGCTCGGTTTATAAAGTCAGGCGGATGCGCTGCCTCGAAGACAGAGCCGTACCGACAGTCCAGCCAACAGGAGCGTCTCTTTTTTCCCCCCGCTCCCCCTCCCTCCCTTACAAGTCAAGTGTTGAAAGTCGCGTGTGATCGAGCCGGTGTCGAAAAACCCGGCGGAGAGATATCTTGATCGAAAGGCCGTCGATATCTCCGCCACCCTCACTCTAGAGACGGACTCGACGTAGTTCGGGAAACCGGTAGCCAGTGATTAGAGCAAGTGATTAGGGACTGAGAGTAAACGCAGGATCCAGGATCATATCAGTGAATAATCCGCCAAGGTACGTGGGATTTCGGTGTTAAATCTCTAGTGCGGACAGTGGTTCGTCGCGCGAGGGAAGGCACGGCCGACGAGGGCACCGGACAGGTGGAAAAAAAGTGTCAATGACCAGGCGGGTTCGTTGGATGAGGAAGCCTGCGGAATGGGAGATCGCTTAACGATCTTCGATCGGGCCACGATGAAATGAGTGATTAGCGCATGGAGAACGTGCTGGAATCCATGGCGAGGGTCCTCCTCGGCGGTGCCTTTTAAGTGAACGTTCCCTGATTCGATCGATCAAGAGCTCTGATTACCCGCTGCGGTGCATCTGCCGCGCTTCGCGGCGGACGAGGATATTCTCATGGTGCACCGAAAGAGACGGCACACACTCTGTTACACAGTCTAGATTACGCGAGATCCGTTCGTTTTTTTTTTTTTTTTTTTTCTTTTTTTTCCCCCCCTGATTTAATAAACGCCGGAGCTAGGTCAGCGATTTCGAGGGCGATGACGAGGGAGCCGCGTCCTAGGTAGAAAGGACTTTCTCGCTACTCGCCGCCATTCTCACGCTGCGAGAGCAGCGGTTCAAAGTCAGGGCCGTAACTGTTGAGCAACCACGCGGTAATAGCACACGCGGACGTGTGCTACAAAAGCTGTGCACAGGCTATGCCCCGAGAGAAGGTCTCGTGTCTCCCAAGGATGAGGTGATTAATCTCCCTTGTACACAGCCGTGTACGCTGTCTTGCGACTCGCAGTCGATAAGCTAATGTAACGCTGGCATCTCTTTGAACGTCCCCAACAATGCGCGCCGTATCTCCTCCAATCTCGTGTATCTGTATTTTAGAAAAGAGATGCAGAGGAGTTCGCTCTTCGGTGAACGCGATCGTATGATTGTAACGACGGCATTTCAAAGGGACATTGTTATTACGTACGTACGGCAACGATTTCTTTAAAACGTTAAGCGGGACGAGCGAGCCGCAGCTGAGGCCGCGAAAACGAAACTCATTTCTCTTAAGCGGCGGTGTGACGCATACGCGCCGCTCGATTCTCGTTCACGACGTCGATTCGCCTCGCGTTCATGGATTAACCTTGCGCTCGCGTAACAAATGAGAGAGAGTTCGATGCCGCGGACGGAATAGCTTCCTCAAGGTCAGAGAGATTATTCTTAGTCGAGAAAATGGATGCTCGTAACAGAAATCGTACACGCCGTGCTGTTGCGCCTCTCTCCGAGGTCCCGTTGCTCATTTATTCGATATCTGCCGGCGATTCTTTTCCACAAATCCACAATAGAGCGTAGCAAGCGTGCTCACTCTTTCGTTCGAGATAAGCAGCCAATTTCGTGTGTTCGATCTATCTGAATCGAATGTACATGCTGGTACCTCTATCACTATGGAACCAGTCGACCTGTCGGCTTACGGACTACGAATTACCAAAATTCGACACTTTTTTGCCCAAACAACGTTGCACATGTCGATGGAGTATCTTGTAGGTGTCCTATGATAAAACCCTTGCAAAGTATTCATCATTTCATGCAAATGCATACTTCGTTTCATTAGCCTGCCTGGAAAGTGGCTCCGATCGTCCGTCTTATTGAAATATCACGAGGAATGGAATGAAATAATATAAAATAATGGAATTGAAGGAATAAGCTATTTAATTCGGACGTCTCGCAGTTGAGCAATTGTACCGCGTGCATTCCATTGGCAACTGTACCCTCGTGACAAAGTACTTCTCCGGAGAGGATCCGGAGAGTTCAACGCCGGGGAAGCGTAACGTCTTCCGATACTCTGCGCCCTGCAACGAGACTCTTCCACGAAATATACGAATCACTCATTTTGAAAGGATAACACGAATGCTTTCATGCACTTGTCGGCACTTGTGTCGGCCAGACATTCTCCAACTCTTTCGTCTAAAACGAAAACGAAGTCTAAAAAAATGTAGATTACGATCGCACGTAAATAAATTTCAGCCGATTTCAGCGGATTCACGGCTTTACGTTCCGCGTTGTAACATTGCGAGTATGCGACGATCTTGATCGAGTCCCGAGGAAAATGGAAACGCATGGAAACGCGTTTTCTAGCGATTCATGTTACGCACAATAATTTCCATTAATATTTACTTTTTAACACATTTTAATGCCAGATTATCGCCGAATCCTGGATAAATTGCTGTTTTGAAACTCTTATTACAGCGATAATTACCGGTCTACTAATGAATGTCTATGCCTTTCCATACGGCGCATTTATTTTCCTTATATAATCTAGATTCTAGTTTCAGTGACTCCAACCGTAAAATTCAGCGCTGCGTAATTATTTAATGCGTAATACTATGTTCACACTTAAAGATAGACGATTGTGGAAGAAATGAGCTTCGAATATATACTTTATATTCTTATTTATTCTGTAATAAATCTGATCGAATATCCGCCATGAACATATATATCTCTTTCTCTTATTCAATTCTCGGATTACTTTTTACCAGTATATTGCCAAGTCTTGTCATCAAATGCATATCAACGCATTAGCTCGGTTTTATAGTTGGATTATTAGCGTATCGTATTTTGCAAACTTCAAGCGCTTCCTTTCATGATACTCCCACCATAAGCAGCTTCGTATTCATTATCATACGCTTTACCCGAGCAACATGCTTTTCCGCTAATTGCTTATTAGTACACGTCAATTTACTCTGGTTATTACGTTTGCCCTATGGTTGTACAACAACATCAGAAAACCCCATTCGCGCGCGATTGCCGGATAGCGCTCGGTTTTATTGGCCGACTGCCCCGAATGATTCCATGCAATTCCAGCATGTTGCACCGTCTTGAACGACCTTCGCGTAGCGCGTGCTTGGTTATGAATCGGCATGATATCCTGGTTTTTCCCAGAATCGTCGTTTCCTTCGCTGCGGCGTACGTGATATCGATGATCCATTAGTGTAAGCGCTAGATCGCGACAATAGACCAATGAGCGAAGAGTGGATCCGAGTGGATCGATCTATCGAAATCACAAGGCCGTGACGGCCGCTGGCTCCTCTTCGTCATTCCCTCGTTTCTCTTTCGCTCCGATCCGGGAGGTTTTTGCCGCGTTGCATCGAAAGGATCGAAAGAAAGGGCTACTATCCGCGCGATGCCTTCTTGCTGATCTCTTCGATGATCTCCTATCTCACCGCGGGGCGGTGTCTCAATGTCTCATCTCGAAAGAACGAGAGACGTCTGACTGTTCGTTGACGGCCAACGTGGCTGGGACGAAATTATTTTTCACTCGAGCGCTTACCTCACCGCACAGGGTTTCATGCGTATCGGATTACTGCTGAAACTGACTCGCGGCTGGTAATGAGCGAAGGTGGAACGGTCTTCTTGCCGGGCGCGCATCCTTTTTCGCTCTCCTCTACGTTTTCCTTTTCCCCCGACGTCGGCGTTTGCAAGCACGACCTGCCCCACTATCTCGCGTTCGACCGATGCGAGGATCTCGCAGGCGCCGCCTGGTCGTTGACCCCGAGCTGCCAACGGCCCTGACCAAGACTCCGTTTAGCTCGCACGCTTCTTCTTCCATCTCCGTCCACTACTCTCGCAGGCAGCCGGCTCCTCGGCGCGTTTGCAGGTATACGTGATCGCGAACTCGCGCGGAGCGATCTTCCTCCCGGAGCTGAAAAAGAAGCTGAGTTACACTCGAACCGTAGCGTGATCTCGCGGCGATTTCAATCTCCGCGTAAAAGGACGATTGCGCGCTCTCGGCGGAAGGAAATCGCCGTTTACTTCTTATTATATCTTGTTACACTCCGAGCGAGAGTACACCGTGTCTTATTGAAGAGATTATAGTATCGGCTCTTTTCATCTCGAGATTTTGAGATTCCGCGGTAGATTCGCCCTCCTGAAATCCGGGAGAGACGAGCCTCTCTTCCTTTCTCCGAGAATCCTGTATCCACTCTTGTCCGTTTGAAGCGTACAGGGAAATGGGACTGCTAGAGGGAAGCGTCCGAGTAGACGAACTCGAACAAGTTACATCTCTGCTGGCTGGCTACTCGTTTCCATGCAGATACTCGTTCATTTGATTCGCAGGAAGTATCACACTGGCAGTAACTTCGAGTTGAACTCCCGGCAATGGCACGAGAAACGTATCGAGCATAATAAAGTATCGGGAATGATCATCACGCGTTTCCGGACGAATGATTCCGACGATATTCATAGGACGCGATAACTGAATTCAATCCACAACCGGCAAAAGTAATTTTGCCGGCACACATAGCGAGCCTCGATTTCCCGAGAGGATTCGCCAACAGGTTTCCACATCTGCATGTCACTGCGTGAAAAAAATGATGCAGATGTGTTTGCACGTAGCGCGAATGGAAAGACTCGGGGGACATTCGAGGAGTCATTAATCTTATATCATTATGAATGATCTTAATCGCTGAAACGATTAATTATCCGTTCAACGTCCTCGCAATCAGTCTTCGACATCGTCGAATCGCGATGATATATCGCGTATACCGCTCGCTCTGCTTTCCCGAAGAATCGCGGATAACGGCCGGCGTGCTTATAAATCAGAAGTGAATTCCCATCCGTTAACAATGCGTAACCAAGTGATCCTGAATCGCGCGAACTGACACGCGAGTGCTCTCTATTCGCAACGCGAGGCTCGGGTCGCAGCTCTCGCACGCGCGTATTGTGCGTAAGCTGCGCAAAAAGCAAGCAACGAGCCCAGAGGAAACGATGACAGGCCGACCGATACTTCCTACTGAACTTGGAGTGCGCGTTCTAAAAGCACTTCCTGGCTTATACGCGTAGATACGCGAATTAACTCCGGACGTAATGATTTCGTGTTATCTCGGACATTTCCTTGCTGATGTGCTTAAGTGCTAATTGACCCCATATGTTTAAAAATAACGCAGATCGTTACGCTACGCAAGCTTCGCTGGCCTTGGCGTGCGCGCATTACGCACTCAGGGGTTAAATATTATTACATGTACAAATTAATTTCTTGTTTTTCTTTTCTTCTCTTCTGTCGATCCTGAAAATCATTTTAAATTGGAATATCCACCGATTCTCTTGCGAGACGCGTTGATATTTATGTGTTGAAAATACTGTATGAACTACTACAGTAGAGCGGGCAACATAACCTCTAAAAACGGATGCGTGCATGATGGCCCTTGATGAGGAGCATGTTCGGTACCGCGTTCTTTTTGCGTCCCAACTAAAAAAGGACTTTGACCAAAGTCAAAGCCAGTAAAGGCAAGAAACGATTTGTCGGCTGGCTCCTGCTGAAGCTGCGGTGATTCATACGGCTTGCCAAAAATTGGTATATACGAGATTCCGCGAGGGAGACTTTAACCTTGTTAAGGCAGAGAACGTCCCGGTCAATCTCGAAGATTTGAAGAAACCGCAGCATCTAGGATCCAAACTAAGAATCCAAACCGAGAAGAATAATCCGGAATTGTACAACGGTTGCACAGCTCTCCTGCTTCTCCACATAAATGTTGTACTTTATAAGAAGCAAGAAATTAATTTGTACATCTAACATATTAATGACTAAACACCGGGTGGGCGATAAATCGATCTTTAGAGAGCCGGGAGTCATGCCAAAAAGATCTTCCGCGAATACTAATTAGCCGATTAGGAAGCCTATTACGTTTGAACAAATTGCTCCGAGCATATCTCAAACTCGTCCATGTCCATTGTCCATGTATCCGGTATTACGGCGTTCTATCGCACCGTCAGTCCATAAAACGCTTGCTTCGCACGCACGCACACATGCACATAGATAGATATATACGTACGGATGCATATGGCGCATCATGTAGCCGGTGGAGACGTCATTTGGTCGATTCGCCAAAGGATCTAATCGCCGCTTCACTTTGTAGCGGATAACAAACCGTGCTAGTGGGTCATCAATATCAAAGCACTGCTTGCTCGGTAGAGCTGTTAGGCGGACACGTAATAATCAAGTGGCCCCGTACACCATGAGATCAGATCGTGCAATCTGGAAAACCAGCAGCGTGCCCGGCTAGATAGCAGAAGATGCGATCGGGACGTTTACAAATTGATCGATTAACGGTACGAATCGAGGAGATGCGGGGTAAAAGGGGGTCACTGACGGAGATACATGAAAAGGCGACAATTCCGCGACCGAGACGAACACGGAGGCATCTCTCGTTAAAATATCTGGATCAGGCGAACAAATTGGAGAAGCAAATAAAATCCGATTGAGCCAAGTTGGCGTTTTCTAGCCGGAAAACGTGGTTCTTACACTCGCCGCGGATAAGCGGAGAATAATAAAGATCGCAATCGCGAGATATCCGGCATTAGAGCGGATTAATCGCTGCTGACAGACGCGACAGTGGTCGTAAATGATCGAGGGATCTCTCATCGCGGATCCCAAACGGTAGATCCAAAACGAGCGCCACGTTCTACGCGGGATAATCGATTCCAGCGATTGCGCGAGTCATTATAAATTGCGGAACGATGTACGCGTACGATGATGGAGACATTCGGATCACGTACGATCAGTCCGATCATGCTGGAAAAGCAGGGTGACCCGCTTGTCGGCGATATTACACGAATCGGTATTATTTATACGTTGTTACGCGTCTTTGACCCGGTTAGACGACAATCTCGAAGTACCGTGTTTCCAGACGAATGACTACCCACATATTCAACCGCTTGTGCTTAGCGGTCCTCGACCGCAGCATCTTTTTCCATCTCGAATCGCTCGCTCGCTCGAACTAGACATCCGACGTCGCGTTTGTTCATCCACTGTGACCCACAGGAGGAATTTCGCCTTATGATATCCCCGCTATTCTTCTCCGGGCGAGAATAATGAACGCGGAAGACGGAGAACGGAGAACCATAGGCTGCGAATAAATTATGGTCCGAGCTGCGCGCGCTGACAAAGACACTTTGCTCGTCGCGGGTATACGCTAAAACGATCGACCACAAATATCGGTTCAGTCTCCACCCTGCTCGATTGTTCGGCATTCGAACAATCTCGCGAGAGCCCGAAGCTATTCGGTATTCGTTTGGAACAGCCGTTGCTGATTTTGCATGCGCAACTTGATGATTGCAAATGAGATTCGCGGCGATGCGCGTTCACGTTGGCAATTAACGCTCTACGGCTACATGGAGTTAATTATGGAATAATCAGGTTCACGCAGAGTCGCCGACTCAGAGCCGAGTATTAGAAATCTAATATCGCGAGACAGCAGCGAGAGAGCTGCTGCCGATACGCGCGATATTCGCTCGGATCTCTCTCAATGAATCCTGGAAATCGCCTCTCATCGTCTCCCCCCTCGCGCGACTAATTTCACAGCGACCGTTCGCTTAAAGCGTCGATTTGCATCAAGCATCTGCCCATCGGATGAGTAGCCTGTGATGACCTGTGCCAGCGTTAATCGTCAATCCTACAATCCGATCGTTTAGCCGGATAACAGAGAGTCTCGGAGTAACGGTAGAGAAATGTGCTCTCGGATAACAGTGCACCGGTACATTCGCAAGCAGATAGGTCGCCAAGCGGCGCGATTCGGATTTTCGCTTTGGGAATTCGAAAACAGTAGACAGAGAGAGAGAGAGAGAGAGAGAGAGAGAGAGGGGGGGGAGGAGAGGAGCATAGAGCCGGGCGAGCTGCGCCATTCATTTTCGACGAGTCGTGCGAGTTAACGGCTTTGGCACCGCCGCGCTAAGTGGCGTTATCGAGCTGTGGCGATGCCATGCGAGATAATACGTTGCAACGCGCGCTGAGAAATATCGCTTTTCAGGTATTTCTGGCACAACCAACGGTATCCGATCGGCCGCCGGGTAGGAGACAGAGAATCGACATCCGAATCGACCGGGGACTCGCGTAGGCCGTCGTCCCGCAAAATCGAGCTTCTCCTCCATCTCTCTCCCTCTCTCTCTCTCTCTCTCTCTCTCTCTCTCCCTCTCTCTTTCTCGCGAGTTCGCGTATCGGAACGATCGATGGAATTCAGAATCGCTCGTTCGCACGCTACGAGACGCATAATGAAACGAGCCGGCGCGGACACGGATGCTGGGTCCAGCGGAGCGTACGCGCGAGCGACTTGCGAGTCGGTGTAGCTCGCCAAGTGGTCGCTGCATATCTGAAATCAGTGGAACGAATCGCCACGTGGTGGCAATGTGGTATCGCGCGAGCGATACCTCGTTGACGCTTCTCTCGCGCTTTTCTGCCTGAGCAACCTCTCGGCCCGATTAACTCGTCCCGAGTCGTTACACGCGCATCTTTCATGAGATTCTGTTACGTGACCCGGCGTGTGCCTCCGTCATCCCGAAGCGAGCGAGGCTGTATTGTGCCTCTCGCGGTGATCGCGCCACGTGAGCCACATTCGGATCATCATCAGGCGCGCACTCACGGCCAGCCTAACGAAGCCGCTCGCGAACAACAGACAAAGGCAGACGAGAATGAGCAATGGAAAGCAAACAGCGGCACACGACTCCGCCGACATGGACTTGCGCGGAGTTATCCGCCGGCCCGAGTTTGTGGACCGCGCAACGGTAACTCGCGCTCGTCTTCGATTCTCGCCGTTGCGTTCGCAGACCGTTAGCAGTCAGTTGTCGCCGCTGGAGGTCCGCTGGATGTGCCCATCGCGCGTTTTACTTTCCGGCAAATTGGACAAGTTGGGGGAACCAGGCGCTGCGTCTCTCCGGAGAGAAGCGCGTTCCGTCGAGTATCACAGCTACGGGGGAGGGGGGGAGGGAGGGAGGGAGGGCTACGGGGGGCCATGAGCGCTCGCGAATATCGCGAATATCGCGAGATCTCGATTACGCGATCTCGTATCGCGCTTAACGGGATGTCACGTGCGAGCGTTATGCTTAACAGGTTCTGCTCTGAGTGGTGAGCAATGAAACGGGCGCCCGTTGCGAAATGATAACCTGCTTGCTCCTAATCCGTTAATGCGTATCGATCGAAATGAAATTTCCCAGCGAGAAAACGTACACCGTTACGCGGCCACCGTCGATGCAATCGCTGCTCATCATGCGCGGGAATTAGTATAATTCCGCGGCACTGGCGCTCGCCGTGTAATGGCCTGACGAATGAGATTCCGCAGGTCGTATGCTTCGTCATCAGTCGCGTCCGGGCTGTCGAGCTTCCGTACGCAACGGAAAAAGAAATCGGGAAGGTTGAGAATCGCGCGGGATTGGAGCGTACGCGAAACGCAAAGTGTGATAATTTCATGGAACATCGAGCCGTTCCTTCCTTCTTTCCTCTCAAGCCGGACGCTCCTGCGCCCGCTTCAGGTGCTTCCTGAACGGCAATCGCTTTGCAAGGGCAAAGGGAGAAAAGGTGCTACAATCCAGTCCAATTAGCAACATCATCGATGCGGCAGCGGCGGTAGAAACCGCTAGTCACGATTTTAGCAGCAACGTCCGCGCGCGAGTCTCGTTATTCCGCTGGCTGACAGAGGATCCGAGAGCCGCTGATGGTCCTGCACGAGCATCCTTATCCCGATGATATCGCATCGCGGCTGGACGCCGCGATCCAATGACGCGACGTGCCATCTCGCGAAACGTCGAGCGCGGAATCTGCGATCCGGAAACGCCTCGCGTCGAGATCGCGATATTCGCGCGAGGATCTTATCGTTTCTGAATCGAGCGATGCCGGTTAATAACCGATCGCGATCCACTCGCGGCAATAATGAGCCGGAGAATGGTGCGTTGCGCTTTTATCGCTTCTTCGATTCGCTGTGAATGCGAACATGTCCGATGGCGTTTGCATCGATTAGCGTTCAGATAGATAGCGCGGCGCTTCCTGCTTCGCATGCCGATCTGCTACCTTCGATACGACCTTGTTCTTCATGCCTCTTCGGGAAGGCATCGTTGCGTCTCGCCGTTACTCGCATCTGGCTTCCAAGCAAAACGAGAGCCCGATATCCGCGGAAGAACGCTAATTAAGCGACGACGTTTACCATGTTTGCGCTCCGAGATTCATGACGACTTGGTATCGAGGAACGCGCAACGGTTACCGCGCGTTCGATCCGGAGCTGCGCGGATCCTCCTGTCGATAATTCAACGCGGAATCTGCACGATAATCTCTAATCCGACGCGACCAGTTACGGACCACAGGAAAGAGAAAGAAGAAACGATGCAGCTGAATCGGGATTGCCTGGCTGGCGCGCGCGAATTATCAGGCAATTAAAGCCTGATTTTTTCGCGGATCGCTCTCGGGCGAAATATCGAGCGATATCCGCGCGAAGCGGACCGATTAAACGGGCGATACGTGAATTTATCGAGCAACTTGACAGCGTTTAATGTCGCTTTGCAGCCTCCGCTATCGGCCAGACTCAAGTTCGCCTTAACGGCGATTCTCTCGAGACGCTGCTGGCTTCCTAGACTTACGCTCTGCCGCGAGAGTCTTCCTGGTTTGGATTCCAGTGCGGTGGAACGTGGAAATGTAAATAATATGGGCGCGGCCATCTCAGAGCTTTTCTCCTTAATACATGATTAATACGCGAAATTGCCGGTAAGATACGACATGGACATGCGTGATCTTACATTACGCGTGAGTGCCGACCGGCTCGCACACGCGAGAGCAGATTGGAACCAACCCTCATTAGATTAATTGAAGATTAAAACCAGCATCGATCTACTACTCATCGGCTATCATTACTTGATTAGCTTATTTATAACCAACGCTGAATCTTTTGGTCTCGCTGGGAGACAATCATACCAAATGTCGAGCACTGATACGAGATGCTCTCAGGGTGGAACCAACATCTTCTTGGAATACGTCAGGTTGTCGTCAGCGAAAAAGTCTGACGCCCAAGTCTGCGACGGTGACGATGAATCGCCGAATTATTCCAATGTTGGATCTCGCGATCGCCCGGGGAGCGTTAATAAACGCAGCATCGATGCGACAAGGACAAATGGCTGAGGAGACGATTGCGGTCAATGCCGCGAGCATTTCGTAATTTACGCTCGTGCGAGACCGTTAGCGTTGTTTCCGCGATGGTTGTCTCACTGCGAGATCGGCGATTTAACGCAGCAGGCGGGCCAGATGAGAATCGGCGATCTGGATTCCGCGCGCGGTGTAGATAACTGTACGTCGTAACTGCGGAAAGCGGACAATCGGTGCTTTAACTTTAACGCGACTTTAACGACGACGCTCCGACCGGCCGTTAATAACGGGCGGTTAAAGCTAGCCGAGAGACTCGTGCTTTTAGGATTCATTGTTCTGCCGGCAACTCCGGCCTCGTTGATCGCGACGAATTTAATGAGCGCGATCAGACGCGCGCGTATTATTATTATTCGTCTCTCTCTCTCTCTCTCCGCGAGATTTAGACGGGAGGGGGACAAGAGGGAGGTCCACGCTCCGGGAAATCTCACGAGCCCCGAAGAGTTGGCGAAATCTCTCCCCTGCTGATTTATTGCGTTATTATGCGGCCGGCATATTCAGAATCCTCTCCTCGCCAAGGGCCTCGCGAAGGTTTAGATACTTTTTACTTCCTTTCCCTTCGCCTCTTGCACCGGCCTGGCCTTCGGCTTCAGCCTCTTTATCTTCTCCGTCATTACGTTCTTATTTTCATTAGCCAGGAGAAACCTGCGGACCCCCGACATCGAAGGGTATAATTTAAGGGCGATTGAATTTGTAGAACATGGGCCGTTGCGTGCAGCGCGTTTCGGAGATATTTTTTCTGCTACTTTCTCTTTGCTGGCGACTTGCTATCCCTATCTGCGTTACCTGCGTTAAATGCGGCGAGAACTTTTTATTATGCGCGCAGGAAACCGACACCCGCGGATGTCGGCGAGTCCGTCAGCAATCTGACGTTACTAATACGATCCAGATACGGCTTTAGACAGGCATTATCACAATGATCACAAGAAATCAGGAAACATGCCTGCCAGTGGAAATTGCGTGGACGCATAATGCAGCATGAAATAAATGAGATACATAATTCCTTTGACATTTTCCTGCGGGAGGATGAAATACAGTTCGAGATACAAAATGGCATAGAAGGCACAAAACACTATCACGCTTCCTCATCTTTAATGCAGTGTTGCTCAATTTCTCAGGAAGACGAGTTAAATCACAGTTATTCAGCCCTTCAATTGCACTTGAGCTAATGATAATGCCAATCCGATAGCTACTTCCTCGATCGCTACATTTGTATTCTACCATTGCGTGTTATCAAGTTCACGCATGAATTCCATAACAGTGCGTCGACCATAAAAGCGCCAATAGCACGGTGCATGAAACTACTATAAGTATTGTAGGTAAGCTATATCCGGCAGCTAGAAAAATCGCGTCTAATCCCGTTAAATCCGCGCGAAAAGCACGTGCCCCCGTTTCCGCATTCTCTTTTCTCTCGCTAATCGTAGGAGGGGGTAGACAGGACATTTTTATCTGTCGAATAACTGAAACCGCTTTATCCCCTGCGTGCATCTCGTGTACGCAGCGGTATCGGCGACGAATCGAGAACGCGGACGTGTCTCAGAATGGCGAGAAATCAAGCTACAGGCGCAACTTCTTTCACCCTTCATCCTCCGCGCGTAGATGTCACGTTCCGCACTTTGTGGATCAGTGGCTCAAGTGCCGCGAAATAGGAATAGAAATAAGCTCCTCGATGCGACTGCATCGTGCAGGCCGATCGCCGCAGCGATCTCGAATCGAAACGCGACTCAACGATCGATCTAATCCGATCGATTTGCTACGGGACGACGAACAGTTTCAATCTGATCTGGCGATCAGATACGATCAGAAAACCGGAATCCGCAGAAAATTGCGATCGCCCTCGCGACAAACCGTTGTCCATTACCACCGAGTGGGTGGAGTGAGAGGAGAGGAGCAAGAGGAGTCATACTATGAGCAGAGCAGAATGAAGGAGAGGAGAAAAGAAGAAAAAAAAGCCACGAGAGAGCCAGAGAAGAAAGAGCCGCGCGCTTTCTCGGTGGGGTGGGGAAGCGGGGGAGGCAGGGCCTACCGTTTTTCCTCCTCCTTTTCGTCTCTCTTGCGTAACGGTACCGCCGCCATTGCGGGCTCTGTCGAAGCGAGGCTGACGCCGTTCGAAAACTCGCGGTTGCGCAATCGGACTCGAAGCTGCTGATTAATCACTCGCGCCCAGCCTTGTCAGACTGCGGCGCGCAGGGGGGCGCTTAGGATTCAGATGTTTCGGCCCTTCGCGTACCGTTATAATCTCGTACCGGGACTCGCCCGCTCTCGACTCAGCATCCGCTAAATAAGGAATGTAATTTATATCCCCGGTACGGTTCATCGAAAAGAGCGCCGGCGAGTGAATCAGCCTCGTCACAAGGTGTCCGCGTTAGCTCGTAGGCGCGATTATTCACGAAGAGAACGCGAGGGCTCGCGGTAATTATCAAGGCGCTGCAACGCTCAAAGGTGATGGGAAAATAGAGGCATCGCTCTCGATGAAATGCGGCTCGCCCATCGTGAACCGCTAACTAAGAAAGCGTTAGTGCGTGCCTACCGCGTTGATGGTGCCAGGCTTGGCGAAGAAACGCATGGTTCATCCCGTGATTCGAGCACGCTGCTGATCCATTCGCGTTTGTCCCGAGAAATGTATATAATCTTGATTCGTTTGACCCATGGTTTTTCTGCCACGTCCCGCTGCAGCATGCAATATGTTTACATACCGTACCGTAGAGATATAAATACCGTAAGAACACATCCGGCATAATTACCACCGGCAGAAGGTGGCGTGCAGCAGCCGCTGTTCTCACGAAACCGCAGCGATCTCGCCCACTTTCATCCAAGACGGTCATTAGCTCCCTGACAAGAGTGCTGCCTCTTAGGATAATTAGACTAGTACCATGATGATTACGTAATTGAGTAATCGGAGCAACATGATAATAATTCAAAAGCAAAAAGAAGGCAGGAACAGTCTGGAGAAGAAGAGTCTGTGTATACACGCGCGCGGACTCTGCGAGATCTCCCGTGAGACGATTATTAGACTCCGGCGCCTGAGGACGACAAACTTTTATACTCGTCTGCATGGGCGTACGCCCATCTTCCTCAGCCGTTTTACGGCCTCTGGCCAGCTGTAACTTCCTATCTCGAGACGGGCAATGAAATAATCCAACGGCACCTAGGGGCATCCCGCCATCCCCTGTTTCTTTCAGGCTTGCGATGTCAGTTCCGTTTGCATCGTCGGCGGATCACGTCCGTGTCGCGGGAAAGGCAAGAACCTGGTTAAGGCCTGAAAATCCGCGATTACCCCTCACGTACACCCGTAACTAATTATTAATCCGACTTTGTATCTCCTGGCTGGTGCCCCTCCGAGAGACAAGATCACCGCACGGAGATGCGTTATTAGCTGGAAATGAGTCGGGGGATACGCGCGCCTACCGACTGATTACACGCTGTACAGCTCCGCCGATGCATCCGGTGAGCGCGCGATGAGCGCGACTCCCATCGCGCTCGTGTATCAGCGTGTGCCGGCGGCTAGAGCGAATCGCCGGCAGAGGCGTATAAAGGACGCGGGTAAAAATGTTTCTCAAAGGGGACTTTCTTCCGAGTCCTTCCCGCCGCGCGCAGCCTCACCTGACTTCTCGCTTGGCTCGCCGGCAATCCCGCCGATATTACGAGCGTTCAGGCTATTTCAATTCCTGGGGAGCGGTAATGGGCATATCAGCGAGGAGTAACAGTCACGTAAAAAATCGAGATCAAAGTCAACCGAAGATTGGGAGATCAACGTCGGATAGGCGAATTGCGCGCGCGCGCGCGTGTGTGCCTGTGCAATTTCAAGCTCCCGACCTCTGACTGACTCTGTGACCAATGATTCGCTCGGTGTTTCCCGATGAATCTCGCGTGATTTGACGACTCGTCCAAGTCCATCCTGCCTTTATCATCAGCCTTACGTTAGTCCGCGGGAAATAGCGACCGGCGAGACCTTTTACCGGGCGCTGCGTTGATTACGGCCTCCTTGATTACATGCCACGGCATGTTCGATTCATCATAACGCGCAACGTAGCGCGCGGAAGCTGCAGAACGAAACGTGCACAAACGGGCGCAATGTTTTTCAATTCAACATTCCCCGTGCGCACATGTGCGTGTATCAGAAAGCCGGAAAAATATAGGTCTCAATCCAGCAGTCTGCTTCCATCCTCGTGAAGCGTGTTGCATGCACCTCGTGCTCGGTTTGCTGCTCTTATTTCTGACGGACGTTTACGGCCGCGGCGAGAAACGGCGCGCATCTCGTGCATCCGCCCATCTCGCGGTTCGAATTAATAGGCAGCCGCATGCAAAGAGGATCGCTAGGCTCGCGCGCGCGCGCGCATCCAATTATCCCGCGAGAAATCGCGCAGCCTTCGCGCGTGAAAAACGCGGCCGTCACTTTCGCCGCTACCGGTACGAATCGACCGAAACCGGTCAGCACGTTGGCTCGCGAATAGCCGAGGTTGTTCTCCATGCGCGCGGGCCTTACTCATCTCCTCGGCGAACCAAGTTCGCCGCGTCCGTGCAGATCATCGCGGCCGCGCGCGTTCGCGCGCACGCACCGCTCCACGCCGGTCAACCGGCTTATTAGCTCGCGATCGTTCGAAACGTCCGTTCCGCGTAAGCTCGTCGTCGGAGTGGGGGAACGGGCCCGCGATCTCCCCACCAAGCGCGGGGCCCGTTCCGCTCGCCGCGGGCCTCTCGCGGCCCATTCGCGGGCCCGCTCGCGGGCCCGTTCCCCCACTCCGACGACGAGCTTACGCGAAACGGACGTTCGGCTTCGATCGGGCGGCTCGCGAAGTGACGGATGCGAGCGACGGACGATTCGCATGCTAATTCGCGAGCTTGTTATTGTTCCCGTGTTGCGCAAGCGGGATGTAATCAAGATTATCTCAAGCTCGAGTAAGCATAGTGAAAGTTTCCCCGGCCGCGACACTGACCTGCATTTTGAACGACCGTGAAGCGTTTTCGAGGCTCTCTGTGCATCGCGCGCTCGAATCAACAAGTTGCACGCGAGGCTTGACTTTCGACTCTTCTCTCTCATGTATATATATATATATATATATATGATAAGAATATATATATATTCTTCTCCCTCTCTCAGCTTGGCTTAGGCCTAAGCCAAGCTGCATAGGCGGTCTTGAATGAGGAAGACAACGCGATATCGGTACCCCGGCTCCGAGCACGTGTTTATTATTCGTTCCATTAACATGCAAATTACTTACACGCGAGTCGAACCGACCTGAACGTCCGACGTAAATCGCAATCGCAATCGCACTGCTCATAATTTGATTCATCGCGTAATCCTCGAATAATTTATTACTTAGCGTATACGTCGCCGACAGGCACGGCACGATAGAAAAATCTCTAACTAGACGATGAACGTGCCGTTGCACTCGGTCATTTTCCTCTCTCTCTCTCTCTCTCTCTCTCTCTCTCTCTGTCTCTCTCTAAGTACGGATCTACCAACTCGCGGCCTATCGCAGGCGATTTCCCGGGAAATCGCTAACGATGAAAAGCAGGCCGCGCCGCGGGTACAGAGTAACGTATCCGAGCGCGACGTTAAATCACGCCTGGGCCGTTTCAAATAGCCATTAAACGGCCGGCGAATCCGTAATTACCGAGTATGAGAGACGTCGACTCACGCCCGCAAAGTAGGGGGAATCACGCAATTTATCGAGCGGTTCATTGAACTCCGCGGCGGGCCGCGCGAGCGTTCGCGCGAGCGTTCGCGCAAGCGAAAGCAGTGCATCCAGGATGGAAGCGCGACTCGTCCTTCACGCTCGCATTACGAGTCATTACGATTAACGTCATCATGTGGATGACATGGCGCAAATGAAGCCCGGGGGGAGCAAAAAGAGGGTTCGATCGGGCGGTAACGTAACCGAAGGAGAAAAAGGAAGAGGAAAATAAAGGATAAAAGCTCTCGACGGTTAAAAGCGCGAATTAATGATAAAGTGCGCGTACGGTTATGTAAGCGCACTTCTCGAGGGACGATTAACGCGAATTAAATGAAACTGCCGAWCCCCCCCCCCCCCCCCCCCCGACAAGGGCTCGCCAAGGTATTCATTACGCGTGCGGACCCTAGACTCCGGCAAAAGCGTCTCGAAACCGCGAACGTCTCGTCCCAACGATGCCGCCCAAGGGACGACGATCACCCTGAGCGTTCCTCTGAAGGGGGATGGGGGTGGGGGAACCGCCCCCCCACCCACCCTCCCGAGAGCATTAATTTATCGCGTCCGCGTCGCGATCTCAGGACCGATAGGCGAACGAATCCTCTCCCCTCCTTCGGTTTGGCTGTCGTCCTATCGCGTCCTGTCCCGGGACCCCGCTAGAATCCCCCCCCCGTCCCCTCCGCCGTCCCCCCCCCTCCCTCGCCGGACTCCACTCCGCCGGTGGCGGCTGCCGCTGCCGGGAAAGAGGGGAAAGAAGAGGGAGGAAAAATCCCGCGAACAAGCAGGGTTTCGTGTAACCGCGGAGACGCGCATCATCCTCCGTAAATACTCCCTTCTCGTCGTCTCGCCTCCCCCATCCCCCCTGCCCCGCTCGTTCTCTTCCGCCGTTTGTCACGGCGCCCGCTTTCCCCGGTGGTTCCCTGGCCTTGAGCGCTACACAGATCTCCCCCTGGCGATCGTTTTGTCCCCCTCCGTCCTGCCTCGTCGGTTTTACTCCGAGCTTCTATTCCTTCCCGGTCGTTCCATTTGCATCGGCCAACCAGAAGAGCCGGATGAGCGTGCGGGCGAAGAGAGCGATGACGCGGCAAGATCGGCGAGAGGGTGCCGGACGCAAAAATCGCGGAACACGTCGCCGCTCGAGCGGCGTTCAACGAAGCGGCGAAAGGGCCGATGGCACGGCGGAGGGGGAGGGGGGAGGGAGGAGGAGGAGGAGGAGGAGGACGGCGAACTGTCGTCGTCGTGCAGTTACAACTTCGCATGAGCACGATCGCGTAATGCAGCCTCTGCGGTAGCAGGATCGGCTATCGCGCGCAAGGCTAGCGCTTTTGTCGGCTTTTGCCGAAGCGGCGATCACCGCAGTTCATCGGCAGTTGGGCACAATCAAGTTTATTATCTTTTAATTAACGCGTAGCGCGATCTCGACTGCCGAGGATTCGTCGGTCGGAAGTTGATCGGAATGAGAATCACTCGGGCAGTTTTCTCGCGGGTCCCGCCGTTATCCTGAAATCCATGCAGGGATACTTACTTTTCGCCCCGGGGAGGTCAGGGGAGGGGAAGCCCTGACGGAGACATTGTCTCCGGGGGAATGAGACGCGAGATGTTGAAGCGCATCGCGATATCAATCCCCCGAGACACTTTCCTCGGGCGCATGCATTCAGTAATGATGCTGCAGCCGTTCTCGCTTATCAAATATCGCGAGATGCGATTCACGCGAGATCGTTCGGGGCATATCGGGGCGGCATAACGGTGTAACGCTGCTTGCCAGCCTGCTTGCGTTGTACTTGCGTTATTCTTCTTCCCACCACTTCGGGATGAATTCCTGATGATTCTACGGGAGTGACCACGTCACATGAAAGCACCGCGGTTGGATAAGCGATCCGCTACGTCAGCGGACTTAACTGTAAACGTGGGGGCGCACCGTTCCTGGCATCCTTAGCTCTGTCCTCAAATTTCGCACTTTGCTTCATTATAATACGGAGTAACGGCACAGCGACCGGTCATCTCGACCGGTTAATTATCAATCTTGTCCCCGAGAAACGCGGACTCCACTCGTACACGTTGTTAACATCCTCCGTATTGAGTCTTGGGCAATTAAGCGGGATTCTTGACATGCATGCTCGAGATACGGAGACAATCGAATCAGTCAACAATTTAATCGGCGCTTGCGGAAGTTGCCAAGTCATTGTGAAAGTCACATCTACTTGATGTCCTTTGAAATCTGGAAACACCTGGATATTCATTGATCGATCCTTGCTAGTTGACTGGCATCTGAAATTCATTGTCGCTGGCAAGTGGCCGACTTGCAAAGCAGTGTTCTATCTGCGCACTCTCTGAACAGAGGAGGCGACAGGAATCGCCCTTAAATTTCCGTTTCCTGCGAACCAGGTGGCTAAGTAGCGCTTATGCAGAGAAGTAGCAGTTGAAGTAACGGTGGTTTGTCGATGAACGTCGTCATTTAATTATCAGTCCGGTCTTCGGAATGCCAGAGTTTCCTCGTAGACTGCTGCTCTCCGTGTTAGAATATACCCTCAAGGACGTTGCATCCGCGCGCGAGTAGTAACGCGAGTTTCTTCGCGAATTCTTTCCTCGTAAAACGGAAAACGATATAACGGAATTTCCTCGGTGTGATTTAACGAGTTAATTAACTGAATGTCCGATCGGCCTCATTCGAGGCCGTGGCTGCAAATCTCCCAGTTGGCCAGTTGTGCAATCCAGTCGTTTCTCGAAAAACAGCGTTTTGCCATCACGAAGAAGATTGCAAGGGTGTCGGTCGCGGCAGATTTGAAAGCCCGCGAAATCAAGTACGCTTTCCTTTCCGCAATTTAACCTGACAGTTATCGTCTACTGACGTAGTCCTTGCTCTTTCCCTTGTCCTTCTGCGAATATTAATATCACCCGGAGGAAGTGAAGCGAGAAATAGCCGCGAGGTATTTTGTATGCGATGAAGATAAGTGCGAGCTCGTTGCGGAAGAGTTTCTCGTTTCCTTTTTCCTTGCCCTGTTAGTTTTCTTCTGCTTCTTCTCTCTTTTTGTCTTTTCATCTTTATTTTCCACAAACTAAACGCCATTATTACATATTACATCGATTCACGCACATCCACCGCGTATCGAGTTGATAGCTTCCTGAATTCACATGTTGTTGGCGAGTTTTTCAAATATCTCGGAAGTTTACTCGTGAATTTATGATGAAACACTGACGGTATAACGCAGCTGCAACGCCTATCGATTATTTATTAAGCGTTATACGCTCCAGGTGACTGTAAGATATTATTTCCGTTAATAATCTGCCTTCTTAATCGGATAATCATGATCAGTCGCGGCTTTAATTTTCCTCTAAAAAGTAATTCTCATCGCACGAAATCTCAGAGATGTTAACATCTCGCGGAGTTGTCGAGTTCAGTATCGGGCGTAGTCGGAGCAGATGTACAATTACATATTTTTCAGCGACTCGGATTGCGTTTTCTCAGCTTGTGAACATTTAGTAGCCCTTGTCCGAGGCGAGGGAATGATTCACGCGCGCAATCCGATTCGTGACCGCAGAAAAGTAATCTCTCTCTCGTGTCTCTCCATTACCTCGCCGCAGATGTTACGCCGTATCGCTATCTCACGCTATCTCTCGGCGTTTACTTATTCCGGCTTACGTGCAAAGCCCTGCTTTCGCGGACTATTTATTCCTTCGCGCTTCACCTCCGCGCGTCCAAGTGCTCTAAGCATCGTAATCCGCCGTGAGGATAATTTCCGTTCGGCGCGAAGAAATCGCGCGAGGTGATTAAGGCTCGTAGGCTCGCTATTTCTTCAGAAGAACAAACGCGAGGAGCAAACAATTTCGAACAAACGTGGAGGACATCCTTCCCAACTGCCGCTGCTTGGTTTAGCTAATTAATGTCCGAGTGATCCCCTTCGGTAATCGATATCTCTAAATGTTGCTACGACCGGTGATTGCTCGCGATCATCACCGCTTCTGCATTCGCTCACGATTGAGAGGAAGGAAGCTCGTTACTCGTTAGCGTACGGAAAAGTACACAAGACTCTTCTTCTGGAGTGATTTATCTCGTTAACGTTCCCTCCGCGCGTGAATCAGGCCTGAAGCGATCAGGCCTGCGGAAGATAGAGATAAGGATGAAGACGCGGATTGAAGGGCCGCTTATGAGTTTCGTGATTACTGTCTCCACGATATGAAACCTCAAAGCGAAAGCATAGCTCTCGCTGCGCGCATCTATCTTCACGTTCCTCCCCATCGTCAAATGTTTTCCACGATAGCTTCCAACAGAATATCCACCGCGAAACTTCCTCCGCGTCCGTCTATCAGCTCGGGATGATCTCTTCATGGCTTCAAGAACCGGCCACTTTCGCGGGCTCAGACTTTTGCGCGATCGCGCGGATGCACGATCGCGGATGGATGAAGAAGGCGACTTTTTTAGCATCTCGTTGTTGGGAGAAAAGGGAGAAAAACGACTTTGGCAACGGCCGTCACGGCCCGCTGATTTATAGGACTCGTTACTGCGGCGATACATCATTTTAATATTCACTCTTGTGGGACAAGAGTCTCGCCGCTGAAATAGTAGATGCTTATGGCATCTACCTGGATAATATCCCGGATGGATGGAGAACGAGAGGTCGGCCTTCTCTCTCGCCTGTCTGATTATTATTCCCGCGCTGATAGCGTGAAGGAAAGGGCTCCTCCGCCGCAGGTCGTTGCACCGGGACGAAGTCTTCCGTCACGGCCTAGCGTACAAGTATAATCATATATTTTTTCTCTCTCTCTCTCTCTCTCTCTCTCTCTCTCTCTATCTATCTCTCTTACCTTGCTCGTTCCTCGCCTTCGATTTTCCCGTGGTTTTTCTCCTTGTCCTCTGCACGGTGCATTGGCGACGGTCGAGCCCTTAATTGCTTGCAGGACACATCAGGATCAGCCGGTGCATCCGGTTCCCACCCGATCGATTCCAAGAAGTTATCGCCAATCGTAAATGGAAGACAAAATCCTTCCTCTTCTAGTTTTCGCACTCGCTGTTCTTCCGCAGGGAATGTCGAGCGATGACCTCCGCGTTTAAACAGTTATGCAGAACGACAACGTAGTCTAACGAGCGTCTTGGAAGGATGACGTGATTCTCGTGCAATAACAAGAACCCGTTTTGGAAGTTTCCGGCTCTTCAGCACCGTTTAAGCACGTGAATATCGCAAAGTTTATGAATATCGCGATTACCAATTCCTTTTCACGGTAGAGTGAAGCGGAACATTCATCAACATTCACGATCTCGATGACGAATCCCGAAAAGGGAGATCGATAACGTTTCGCCAATGGGGATGAAAATTTGTCAAAGCCGCGTCGCTTATTTTATTTCGAGAAATAGTGACGTGCGTGCCTCCATTATGAATCCCTTGTTCGACGCCAGCTTTCGTTTTGCTTCTTCCTTTTTTCACGTTCCCTCGTTCTCCGCCTTCTATTCTCGCGCTCTCGCGGGCTCATTATTTATGAATCCACGCTGATGCTGCTGGCCTACGCTGGGAATAGTCGTAGATCAGGTTCATCGAGTTCATCGGGTTCATCGTGGTGTGCGAAGGTATTCCAGGCTTTTTATTCTGCCGGGAGTTCGCCAGAAATCCGCATCACGCGGAGAGAATTCTCAGAGGATCGCGAGCTTTCACGGCTGTTTTGTTTCTCGCTTCGATATCCCTCTCTTCCTCGCACCGAGCCACGTGACGTTTTCTTCTTTCTTCGCGGAGTAACATCTATCGGGATGCACGATATCTGAATAAATGCGTCATCTATCTTCCAAATGTTCCACAAACAAATCTCATTCTCCATAGCAGACCGAGAATGAGATTCCGCTCCATTACTCTGCAAGAACAAGTGTCAACGAGTGACACTTGTTGACAAAATCAATCTCATTCACGGGCGAGTTATCTAATTAACCATGGGCGCCGTATATTGCATTCCCTGTTGTTATCTCATCGCTGTTCAGCGAGCGGAGCCTTGCATTTCCATGCGCGCGCACGAAGGTCTTTTCGCTTTCATGTAAATCTCTACCGTCCGATTCATCACGAAAGCGGATACAATATCGTGACGGGAAGCGGTTTGCCGAGAGGATGCGAAGCAACCCTAGAGGAAGAAACAATTTCTCTCCTCGGAACGCCGCGCCGGTTGCTTCTATCGCAGCATCATCCGCAAGGCAGCGAGAGAAAAGAGAGAGAGAGAGAGAGAGAGAGAGAGAGAGAGAGAGAGGAAGAGAATAAGAAGCACAAGCGCAAGAATCGCGATGAGTATATACCATGCGCATGCAACATAGACGCTTGGCAGCAATAACAATCCCGCCTTCCCGTAAAAACTCTTTCAAGGGATGCAAGGGGGGAAAGAATTTTCCTCAGCATCCGTCGATCAGTTCCACCTAGAAAAAGAGAGAGCGAGCGAGAGAGACAGAGAGAGAGAGAGAGAGAGAGAGAGAGAGAGACGGCAGTAAAGATTGACGCGCGTTCGGTTGATGTCTTCATCGAGACGGTCGTTGCTTGCACGAGGCCGGTTATCTTCGGGTCGCGATCCGTAAATGGACGTACGTAGAAATCGCATTTGCGCGCGAAGCAGCGAAGCGCAGTCCCAAGTCGTAGGATAAATCCCCCGGCGAATGGGGGAAACGGCGCGGGAGAATCGCCGCGCGCATCGACAGGATCCTTCGAGGAAGTCATTGATCCGCGGCATTGGCGGCATCGCAAGAAGCGCAGATCTGCATGGTTCCGGTAGCCGGGCAGGATGCCTGATCCGCAAGCTTCCTGGTACGCGCGAACGACGCCACCAAGTGATCAGACTCGCTACCGAGGAACGCAGGCACCTTTCAGCGTGCTGAAAGAAATCCGGCTGAAATCCGGCAAAGGCGAAGGTTATTCGCACGTGGATCGGCTGCATCGGGGATTACCGGAAGTGCCGATCCTGCGCGCCTCGGGCCCCTGCAGAGTATCGTCGGCCTGGCCGAACCCGCCAGCCGGGTTTCTCGTCGCTATCGCGGCTTGCGAGACCGGTTGTGACGTAAAGGTCAGGGGCTTTGTGCGTACGCGAAGTAACTTCTCTCTCAAGCGGCATGCTGCTGAGGTGACAACGCGAGTCGCCCAACGCTGCGCGATCGTTTCCTCGTGTGAATCAACGGGAACTGGAACGCTGCGATGCTCGCACGCATGCCGCGTAATGGTTCTTGGACAATATACGCACGTATGTTGATCATCACACGAGAATGATCGTGCTCGATGAAGAGGATGGGTTTCAATCCAAGACGACGAAACGACCGTTCGTCGCGTATTTATTTACCTCGTTTTCTTGTTCTTCAAAGCACAACCCTCCCTCGGATATTATATAGTTGCGCCATTGTTTCCTCCTGGCTTTTCGAGTAACCATACTAGATTGCCAGATGGGGATGCCTCGTTCGGTATTTTCTGTTTTATCTCGCCGGAATCGTCCGGAGTCTGCATCCTTCCAATCTGCTCCCCCTGCAGTTTTGTTTTTGCCAGATCTGCGTATCAGAATATAGCATCTCGGAAGCTTCTTCTGCCAAGCCTGGAGCGGAATACAATGCACGCCCTCTGCTCTAGAAACTCAGATATGGCAGAATGGCAGGAGCGTCGAATGAGCGAGCAGCTGTCTGAAATCGGCTGTCTGAAATTCACCGGCTATCAATGCAAAGCTGCAAGATGGATTTGCAAGTGGATTTGCCATGAATGGAGAGAAATTGGGAAATAAATTAAATGTTATTACTCGGGGGAGACTCGACGCGCATTTTCGGACGCGATTTTGCAGATTGTGCACTTGTGATTTTACGGGGACGCAGTTTTTTCAGTCTCTTACAATTCTCTTCCAAAGAGTCTCTGAGTCTCTAGTCTGATAGAATCTCTGCGGATTCTGAAACGCATCCGATCGCGGATTCCCTTCAAAATGATCCTTCTCCGGATTGCACGATTCTCTTCGTAATCGTGTAAAATCGTGTCAGATCCATGATCAATCGACATCAGCAAAGTTATGCGAATAATCTTACAGGAAGATATCGTAAAATTAAAGCGATTTTAGATAATTTAGATAACAACGGGGCATGATCGCGACATGGTTTTGGTGACGGAGAAAGTCTCAATCGCATCTACCGAGCATGGTTTCGCTCCAGGCATCCTCAGATCTATATTTACCATGGAATCCGCAATACGCTTCAGTTTTTGCCTCTACTATAGAAGCACTCAATGAGAAACACCTTTTTCTTCTAGCTGGTTAGTACATTCATGCCAGCGCTTGTAAACTGGCTCGTGCAACAGCTTCAGCTTCAAATTGCCGGATATCCGATGAAGCAAATGGCCGTCGAGACGTGGGAGGGTCAAAACACTACGCTTTACCTGCTGCGCATTCCCGGCAATCACTGCCATATTGATTAATGCGAGCAGCGTTCAAAAATGTCTTGCCGCAGCCGCGCGCGCGCGCGCACGCG
This sequence comes from Eciton burchellii, assembly GCA_020341155.1. Lineage (NCBI taxonomy): Eukaryota > Metazoa > Arthropoda > Insecta > Hymenoptera > Formicidae > Eciton > Eciton burchellii. Next base: position 403,476 of record JAHMML010000067.1, on the reverse strand, counting down.
CGTGCGTGTGTCGCTGCACCCCGGAAATCCGGAGTTTCTCAGGTAACTCGTGACCTCGCGCGGGACGAAGAAACGCGGGCTTCTTCGGTCCGCGCGCGCGCGCGCACGTTTCTTTCACCTCGGTAGGTGCATTAATCTTCGTAACAGTGCATCAACCTGCCTACCGAGCGCAGCTAAGCGCATTCCTCATTGTTAGCGCGCGACTTTGCCGCACGGCGTGCATCTCGTGGGTGCCGTGGGTCGCGGCGATGAAAATCTTCGGGGACGCGGGGGAGGGGAAGGAGGGTAGGTAGGTGGGTAGGGGGGTAGGGGGCGAGGGAGGGATGAACCTTTGGCCTCGGAACCTTGCGAGCCACGACGTGGCTCTCCTTCCCCCTGGCAATCTCCGAGCCCTATTATGCCCGCTGACCTCGAATTCCGCGGGACTATACACTATACACGGTCTTGCACCGTTCGTAATCATATTCCGCAACCTTGTTATCGCCTTACGCGAACGAACCTGTACGAAAGGGAGGAAAGTCGGTCAGCGAGGCCGGCGCGGGATTCGATGATAGGCCGCTGCATTTGCGGATTTACATAATGCGCGGGCGTTGTTTGAGTTTCCTCCGAGTGGTCCGTAGGCTAAATCCGATGCGATCTCCCTGTGCCAGGCAGAAAGAGAGAGAGAAAGAGAGAGAGAGAGAGAGAGAGAGAGAGAGAGAGAGAGAGAGAGAGGTCTGAGGCGAATTTTATCTCTCGCAGGTAGCGAGAGAACGACGAGCGGAATAACGGAAAGGCGCACGGTCGATTTTCGGTGTTCACGCTCGGCGTTTCTTAAGTCGTCGTCTCTTAGCGGCCGCTATTGCCGCGCTATAACAGATAAGCGTGGCGAAAAGAAGGAACGAGAGAAAAGAACGGTCCGGCCCAGGCCCTAGACCTGATGCCGTCCTGAAGCCGAGGCAGGACGATGATCAGAAGCCGAGCCATGGGAAACCGCAAGAACAGGCAGGCAGGCGGGTCTCTCCTGCGTACCAGCTGCGAGAAGAGAAAACGGCACAAAAAACAGTAGCAGAAGGAAACTAGGAAGCGGTGCTCGTGCGGTGAAACGTGAGCAAAACGTGCGCGGGAAGTCAAGCGCTCTCGTATGCATCCAACTGGCGTTAGCGGATTACACGCCTGGCGCAGCGGCGGACCGGCGCGGTTTCCTCGCTCGAAGACGAGCCGGTAGAGTCGTCTTCTCGAGGCTTTATGGACGCTAAACTCGTTCGGACCGCACGCACAACGGCCTCCCCACGTAGAGACCAGGCATATTTCCCGATCGGCAACGCAGCAGTCGCGATTAATTCCAGCGTTTTATCGGGATATCCGTCCGCCCGAGAAGCGGGGAATCCCCGTGGACGCGGAATCCCCACACGCGCTCCGCTCGGCTGCTCGCGCTCGCGAGATGATACCGTATTCCATATTTTGCTCCGCGGAGGCTGGATGCTCCCCCTCCGGGGAAGGGAGACATTACATTCCTTTCCATTTCCATGGGCACATTTATATACGGTGCATTGCATCGTATCGGTACGTGCGAGATAGCATTTTTCGATACGCGCCGGGACGAATTATTCGTTCTCGCGCTGGCTTGCGAAGAGAGAGAGAGCGAGAGCGAGAGAGAGAGAGACGATTCATTGAGAATGGTTTTAATTATGGCGTTCTAACGGACCTCTCGTATTCCCATTACAGATGGGCTCGTTTGCGATCGGAACAGTGGCGGCTGCAATCGCGAGCTGGATATTCGTGATGTCGATAGCGAGCGGCGATGCCGCGGTGGGTAAGTTCCTTTGTGAAATTAATCGAACAACTCCGCGGGAAAGTATCGGTAGGTATCCGCGCTCGGCGGGGGCCCTCGTAAAGTCACCCACCCACGATTGTAATAACGTTAGCGCCGGTTATGCGAACGTTAATACGCCGGTTAAGGCGCCGCTGTATGAAAAGTTGTTTCCGCATTTCAGCCAGGACGGCGTTCGAGAAGCTCACCGACTACGATTACCGCGGCACTACCTATTACAGCGTGCGGAATCTGTCGCTGTACGAGTGCCAGGGATGGTGCAGAGAGGAGGCGGAGTGCCAGGCCGCCGCGTTCTCGTTCGTTGTGAATCCGTTGGCGCCGATGCAGGATACCCTTTGCCAGCTGCAAAACGAAACGGCCGCCACGAATCCGGCCGCGCAGCCTCAGAGAGCTGCCAATATGTACTACATGACGAAATTGCAAATCAGATCCGGTGAGTGAACAGCGCGCGGGGGTGCTCGCGGATTGTCATTGCAAGGGTTGTTACGTCACACGGATTGATCAACCGAGGAAAGGGAAGTCGAGGGATGACGTCTCGGAAGAAGAAAATCTGTATGACGTAACTATGCAGAAGAGCATAGAGTAATTGGGAGGCTTGATGGCTTCCCAATTACGTGACCCTTCGCGGATCTTGTCTCGCTTTTATTAGCCTTCATTCCTGATCGAACGAAGATTTAGCTTGCACAAGGACGCTTATCGTCCTTGTGCAAGACGAGATGAATCGAACAGCGCCTGTTCGAGGCGACGTGAAAGAACTGCGATCGTAAATAATGATTCGCAGGATGGTCGACTATCGGGAAGACTGTTGGAAGATATTTCTTTCCGAGAACGGTCCAATTTGTCATCTCAGTCGGTCGCTAATGCCCTTCACACCGTGATCGATATTCTAATTGTATTTCAAAATATTAGATTGTCTCGCGCGATATCTCTCATATTAAAATAGTGCTCCGCTGTTATTCCAGTGATGATAAACGATAAATTTAGACTTGCAATATCAAATATTAGAACACGGTCCTACGGTCCTACGGAAACACCATCCAGCGGGAAACGTGCAACTGAAGGAGGGCTTCGAGGAAAATCGTTGTTTCCGCGAAAAGTACAATCGGCTTTAACGAAACGCCTTTTCGAGAAATAAGTCTACGGTCTACGGTCGCCCGAACCCCGAGACTTCTGCTCTCTCCTATTTGTGTTCTTAGGAGGAACTCGTCGCTGTGAATACGAATATTAGATTACACTGAAAGCAGCATGTTTCCTTTATGCCTTTATTTAACATTTGCATCACGCCTCTTTATAAAATTTATATCTTCAAATATGAGATCCTTTACATCCTTCTCGTATAAATGTTTATTTCTCTCTAGAGATTTTCTAGACGAAATATCCATTCCGAGAAGTTGCGCGTAATCTATCTAATGAAGAGAGCAATTTCTCCAGCCGGAGTTATTTCGCATTTCGTGGTATCCGAGATATTCTAGGAAGTGTCTGAAAAGTATAGCGAGTGACAAAAGAAAGGGAACTGGAAATTTCGTGGAAGGACAGAATCCACTAGTTGGACTGCTTAGCGCAGTGCCGACGATTGTGTAAAGTTTTACATGAATAACAATGAATCTACAACCAGTTCATCGAGCATTTCGCACAATATGAGCGTTTCGCGGTTCTATCATAAATTTAACATCTTTGGTGGGATTTTGAAGGCCAGGAACGCTCGAATGTACGTTGAAAATTTGCTATTGTTGCTGCTCAACAACAAATCGGTCAAGCTAATCGACCTTGCTGCTCCTCGAAATCCCATAATGATCCTTGCAGCTAATGTTCGTCGCTTGTCATTGCGCAACGCACGAAAATAGAGATATTTTAAAGCCAGTAGAAGTTGGCGTGCAATTAAATTCCGCTGGATTTCACAAAATGCGAACAGGTTGATCTAAAAATGATCGTCGTGTTGTCGACTTGGCGATGCTCTGCGCGGAATTAGCAACCTGTCAACCTGAGGCCAAGAGTTTGCATGACTGAGGATGATTCATCCGTGAAGGAATCACGCAGCGGTTCGTTGGCACCGTTTCCTAAAGTCGCCGGCAATGGCAACTTTAGCGCCGGTTTCGAGGGCGGAACAAAAGAAATTGGAACGCGCTGAACGGGCCCGGCCGAAATATATTCCGGGCTCGCGTGCCAAAACGCGCAACCACGTGCGTCATCGACGGCACGAACACGATGCCAAGTCACATGCCGGTATCTTGGGATTTTTTTCAGCGCAACGGTTCGCGCGCGTGTGTCTCTTATTGCATAATCGCGGAATGTTGATAAGCTCTTTGAAGCATCTAATAGTGGCGGAGTTTTTTYTCAAGAAAATTGCGCGCAGCTGCTTTAACGTTTCGAAGCGAGGAATGACGTTGACTTGAAATAAGAGGCCAGATTAATTTAAGCATAACTATTAAGCGACATAATAAGGACATAATTTTGCACAAACCGTAGCGCTACATGTGATCGCAAATACATACATGCACGCCTGAGGAATGAGACATTTGATACGAGCAAACATGACATTAAAGCACATAACTATGTAATTGATATACAATTAATACGATATATTAATTATGTAACGATTAACGTTGCGTTATTGTACATTGTTTTGCAGAGAACGTTTGTCTGCGGCCATGGGCTTTCGAGCGCATCCCGAATAAGATGATCCGCGGATTAGATAACGCATTAATTTACACATCCACGAAAGAGGCTTGTCTCGCAGCTTGCTTGAACGAACATCGCTTCACCTGCCGTTCCGTAGAGTACAATTACGTGACGCTTCAGTGTCATTTGAGCGATTCGGATCGTCGAACGACCGGCCAATACGTTCAGTTCGTGGACGCACAGGGCGTGGATTACTTTGAGAATTTGTGCCTGAAAGGTGAATGACCGCAAAGATTATCATTGCAAAAGTAATTTAGATAGATATGGGAGAATAAAGGTAACATATACGTATATTTGATCGGATGCTTGTAGGAAAAGAGGCCTGCAAATTTCAAAGGATCTTCCAAATGCCCAGGATTGGAGTGGCGGATGATAAAGTCGCACAATACGCAGGCCTGCATTATTACACCGACAAGGAATTGCAAACTCAAAGCGAGTCCGCTTGCAGATTATCCTGCGAAATCGAGAACGAATTTCTTTGTAGATCCTTCCTTTACCGCGGCGCTCCTCAAGGATCGGCTTATAATTGTCATCTCTTCCATCTGGATCATTGGACTCTGCCGGATGGACCTTCGACATACCTTAACGCGGAGAGGCCCTTAATCGATAATGGGGAACGAGTTGGCACTTACTTTGAAAACTTTTGTGAAAGTGAGAAAACTTAAAGCCTAATTCGATTGATGTAACGCGTTAATAAAATGTTGATCCTATATACATGATTATATACCTATTCTAGAGGGTACCGGGCCGTTAACGGACTCGTTGCCGATCGTCTTCGAAACCACGGAAGATTCTACGATAAATCTCACCAGAAATGATATTAATTGCGACAAAACCGGAACTTGTTACGATGGTATGGAATTAATTTCCTGATAATCGCGGCACACATTTTCAGCACTGTAGAAGAAATGTGAATTCTCTTGATGATTAATATTGCAGTGTCTGTTGACTGCAAGGACACTCGCATTGCCGTTCAGGTCCATACGAACAAACCCTTCAATGGACGTATTTACGCTCTTGGACGATCTGAAACCTGCAACATTGACGTTATCAACAGCGACTATTTCAAGCTCGATCTCACCATGAGTGGGCAAGATTGTAATACTCAAAGCGTGGTAAGTTATATATATAAGATGATGATAACAACACATCGAACACTGCCGCTTTGAGATTTAAAGCAAACACTAGACTAGAAATGTGCATGCTTAAAAACAGTTGAATTGAATAGCACTAAATCGAAACGCTTCATCGATGTGAGATATATTTCTTCCTGGCCAATTGAGCAACTAAAATCTTGATTGACGCGATTATCAGCGTGTACTGTACAATTTATTACAAATACTTGTTGCGAATATTAAAATATCAAATCCATTTCGAAGCCATTTTAGATCCCTTTTAGCGTTTAATCATAATGACGGTTGCGATGATGAAGGAGAGTTCCTCATCATCTCATTACGATCGTCAGGATCATCACTGTCGGCCTTCCTCACTCAGATTTGGTCAGATTTGATATTCTGATATTCTGATATTCTGATATCCATGCATTTTGATATCCATGAATCGTAGAAATACAACAATTGACAAGCATGTCAATCATGTATCTTTGCCAATTTGAAAGTTACGGACGGAATCTTTAATTGACAATAATCAGAATATATCATATTCTGATTTCTGCATTAATTTCTGCATTCTGCTTCCATGTATGTATACAAGAAATTATATACATGTACATAATTACAAGAAATTATATACATGTACATTTCTCGAAGATCGATAAAGAGTTTGCAACAAATAACGCGCACGGCTCTTTCTTTGAGTACATAATCTCTGTTCAAACTTTCTTTTCACCATGGCAGCGTGACGGTTTTCAGACTGGGATCTATTCGAACACGGTGGTACTGCAACATCATTCCGTAGTAATGACAAAGGCCGACAAGATCTACAAAGTTAAATGTACATATGACATGTCCTCGAAGAATATCACTTTCGGCATGATGCCGATCAGAGATCCGGAAATGATCAGCATTACCAGCGCACCGGAAGCGCCGCCACCAAGGATCCGTATTCTCGACAGCCGGTCGCGAGAAGTTGAGACTGTACGCATCGGTGACAAATTAACGTTCAGGATCGAAATCCCGGAGGACAGTAAGTTTGCTTCCTGTATTTTCCTGAAAAAACAGAACGCTTGAGCTCGTCTTGGGACGAGTACTGTCGAATCTTCGACAGTAGTTTGACAAAAGTTGATGTTAACTTTCTGACACGCAGCTCCGTACGGCATTTTCGCTCGCAGTTGCGTAGCTATGGCAAAAGATTCAAAAAGCACGTTCCAAATTATCGACGACGAAGGGTGAGTCGATCTTACTCCGTTCAAGAAACTTTTCGATTCGCGTCCGATATGAGAAGTCAAAGTCAAATAGCAACTAAAGCACGGTCAAACTTTCAGATGTCCCGTCGATCCTTCCATCTTCCCCAGCTTCACTCCCGATGGTAACGCTCTGCAGTCTGTATACGAGGCTTTTAGATTCACCGAATCTTACGGCGTGATCTTCCAGTGTAACGTAAAGTACTGTCTGGGACCCTGTGAACCGGTAATTATCCATTAACGTGATTCTATAACAATCGTAAGGGAAAAACGAAGCAATGCTCAAACCCGAACTTGCTCTAGGCCGTTTGCGAGTGGGGACACGAATCTGTAGAATCCTGGGGTAAGAGACGCAGAAGAAGCCTTGCGAACTCAACAGAGGAGAAGAGTGAGGACATGACTCTGTCCCAAGAGATCTTGGTGCTCGACTTTGGCGACGAGAAACAATCCGAGTTCCTCAAGAGCGACGCTAGCATAGATTTCAATGAAGCAGGTGAGATAGCGTAAAAGAAAGGAAACGCCATTTCTGGCATATCTGGCGGGATTGTTCTTGCCTTTAAGCTTCCCCATTGTTTATCCCCATTGAACATGATACTTATCTCCAGATAAAACAGTAACCATCGTGGAGCCATGCCCGACGAAAACATCGGTACTAGCGCTTGGTGTGACATGCGCTCTCCTGATACTTCTCTATATCTCCACGATCTTCAGTTACTACATGAAGAAATGGTTGACACCCCACAAAATGATGCCTTAAGGGCCGCCAAGAGCACCCGTCCATGCGCAAGAACAAACGAGGGAGATGAAGAAGAGTGCGAGGAGTTCACGCATATAATCACACGTACATACATATTCATATCATAAGTTATCGAAAGATTCATTCGTAGCGATATTCGTCCATCCTCTCATTCTTATTGTATGTTCATTTTTATTATATTTATAACGGCCGAAACATGCACAAGAGGATAGAAGATGAACAAAATTATTCCCATTCAATGGGAACAATTGCGCATTGCAATGCGCACATCTAAATGGCAGTTAATGCAATTAACGCGGCTTATCGCATTCTACGCGATATAAATCATCAATGACCATCGATGCGTAACGTGTCCGACTATTCATCGATATTCGTCGATAACACTGACGCATGATGTTTGAAGCCATAATTGACGTAAATTAATACTGATACAATAGATTCATCCAAAAGATATTCATGGCGGACTACTTTTGTGAAATTTACATGTGCATAAAAATTTACATACACGCGAAAAAGATCGATGAGATAGAAATTACAAAACTGACGAATATCGTAAACTTTGCATCAGTTTCTACGTTGAGATGTCGGACATGTACATGTCGGACACACCTCAAAGTGGCAGAATTGGCGACCAATTCTTTCATACGTATACAGACACATATACACGTGCGCGCACGTATATATATATATATATATATATATATATATATCTATGTATGTATATATACGCGCCATATATAACATATTCGCGGAGCTCGCTCGCGACTAAAACCACCTTGAAACTGCAATGAGTAGATTATTTAAGAATATACTTAGAAACAGCTAACTGTCTTCTAGTGGCTACTTCTGATCGGGTTGCAAGGCGAACGGAATCGAGCGAGCGAACTTAGTTTTTTGTGTCGCTCGAAGTATAATTTTCAATATCTCCCGGCGATTGATGCAGCCCTGCTCGCTGTTCTCGGTCTACGGAGGTCGATTTGTAACCCGTATCAAGACTAGCAATATTTAAAGGTTCACGCTTCACTAACGTCTCTAACGATACAAGTAGTGGTAAGCTAGCAATTAAGCGTAGACGAAAGGGAAGAGAAAAAAAAAAGAGGATATATTTTCTAGGATTTGGCGGATCCCCGAAGCGATTTGTATCTTGTCTTCGCAGTCTTTATAAGAAAATTCGCCAGAAAGAGAAACACGGGCTTCGCGCACGAATGCCAAATTCCATTTCCGGGAATTGGTTCCGTAGCTTAATTAACATACGTCGGAATTAGATGAGACAACGGAGAGAGATCTTTCAAAGTAGTACTCTCTTGTGAGTAACCGCTGAGGGAACTTCTTCTTTGAGACGTGACTTTGAGACTTAAATAAACAAGAGTATCTCCATTCGCGAAACTCACTCACGAAGAGACGAATGAGAGAGAAGCACTTGAGCATTCAGTGAACATATATCTGTTGCGTGTTTGTGCTTTTCGGAATTTTCGATGCGTACATTCAGATGCGGAACAAGAAACATTCGAAGCGCAATACCGTATTACCGAATGCGCAAGTGATCGAGTAACTCTTTAAGGACAATCTTACAAGTTTATCGACTCCATTTGATTAATGAGCTCGCTATAAATAAGTATCTTTTCTCATGCCGATAGAAACGTCATGTAATGATCATTCATGAACAGTATAAATCGGGTGGAGTAAATTAAGAGACTCTCGGTTAAGGTGCTTGTATTGTAAAGAGGTCACGCTCTTAAAACTGTGTATTCATTGAATAAAAAAACCAAGGAGAAGAAGCAATTGAGAATTACGGCATAATCAATAATTAATCGAGGCGATATGCTTTCGTGAAAATTTATTTTTTCCGACTTAGATGTCTTCCAATGAAGCTCTCTCTCTCTCTCTCTCTCTCCCTCTCTCTCTCTCTCTCTCTCTCTCTCTCTCTCTCTCTCTCTCTCCCTCTCTCTCTCTGTCTCTATCTCTATTTTTACCAAGCAATAAAGACAATAATTTTATTTACGGTAGTGCTAATTTATCGAGAAACGCTTACTGAATGTGTGATTTCTTGCGATTTACAAAACAATTTACAAAATGTATATATTATTAAGTCGAACTGCAGTAACATTCAGAGATAAACACGCGTACACATCACTATGCATCCAATCACTTATATTTGTACTCTATTTATATACATGAACGTTTCAATAATTAAACTCAGATCAATTTTGACAGACTTTCTCTTTTTCTTCCTTCATATCTCCGTTTATCTTCTTCCTATGTATCTCCTTTTACGAACATGAAAATCGCATAATGTTTGCAAGCTCAATTCTTGATTTGCGTGATAAGTAAAATGTAAAATGAGATATATATATATATATATATATATATATATATATATATATATCATTATACATTTATAAAAAAGATTGTTTTACGTTAATAAAATATTTATAAAATTAGTTATAAAATTAAGTAAGATAAAATTGTCTCATAATTGCCAATATCTTGAAAATAAATCGAATAAACCTGGATAAAATAATCAAATGACTTTCAAATATAAAAAACTTATTGATCGGCTCGAACATCAAAAGACTATCAAGCTTGAGCTTGATCAATTTAAAAAATATCAACTCAACTCAAATGGATAAAATTTATTGAGTTAACATCGCAGATAGCTACACACGCATATTTAACAAACAGATATCCAGAAATAGTAGACCAATGTCGCGTCGCAATCAAATAATAGCTTAGAACATAAAGACATAAATCACTATTCGTATTCGATGTTATTCGATGCACAGAATCCCGTACGTGAAAACAAGATTTTATGGGGTATGGATAAGATTTAAATGGAACTTTATTTTTCATTAATACGCTTTTGGGCCATCTTCAGAAATTCAAGCGTAGATTTTAACATTTTAACAAACCATCGCTATTTCTATGTAAAATTGATCGATGTGTCCGCTTCTGGTACGTCGATAAGGGGTTCCGCGGATAAAACAGCATTGGCTCTTTTTAATTGCTCGGCCGATAAGGTAAATCACCAATCAACTGATTTGCGCCGGCGTAGAAGATAGAAAACGGGGAAATGACGTTGCGCAGTTCTCCTCTTTTTCGCTACAACGACAGAGAATAGCAAAATAAAAAGAGAGAAAGAGATTCCTTTAGAGAGAGAGAGAGAGAGAGAGAGAGAGAGAGAGAGAGAGAGAGAGAGAAAGAGGAAGGAGGGGGAAGGAGAGAGATGGAGGTGTTAATATGTCCTATCGAGTCTTCGTCGAGCTTTGGTGCTAACGGCAAACACATGGCAGTCAACCTCGATACGCCTTCGCCAATGATAAGATAAAGGTTAGCGCGTATGTCTACATATGTGCGTGAGGCTCGTCGTAGAAACCGACCGTGGGCGTTGCACCGTAGCTTGCTCGTGTGTACGCACGTTGATGCCGCATGTCCACTGCCGCGATAACGCCTCGCCTCTCCCCCGTACACGATTTCTTCTATGGCCCATCATCCATATGTTCGTCCATTTCTCTAATGTTGACTCCGCGGAACATGATAGCGGAAGCGCTACCACCTGCATGTGGTAAACAGAGATGCAGAGGGGAGCGCGTGTTCTCGTGACGCACGGCTAAAGGAATCTCGGTGAAACGAGAGTTTCGAGAGTCGTTGCAACGGCTCCGCCCGTGAGTTTAGCCGCTTAGTGGTCGCAGGTAGGTATGCGAGTAGGCGCCATCGTCACCGCCTACATAGAAGGCGCACTTCCACGTTGATACCTGAACGAACGTGTGGACCGGCCAAACGCACGCTGCGGTATCCTATACATATGACACGTAGTCACTAGAATGGCTTCAGTTGGACTCGATGAAATTACGACCGTGATCGATGCATTGCGATAAAGACAATTCATTTCAGCTACGTGATAGAATAAATAAATAAATAAATATATATATATATATGGATCATGTCAAATTCCGCGATATTAATGCTTTTCATGCAATTAGATAAATGCCAAATGTCTTTTATATTATTTATATTATTATCTCTTTCATCATTATTTTTTTTTATTATAGCATTCCGGAACATCAGTACACAATCGTCTCGTTGACGATTCAACGAATAATCAGAAATTAAATGTAATTCAAGGTATTAAGGAATTCGACAGACAATCGATAAGAGTACGTGCAGCTACTGTCGCATTTCAAACTACGCGGGCATAAATTATGTAAAAAATCAGATTTAAAGGATGCATGAGTAATCACGCGCACGGCTAATCTGTTCTTGCTTATATGTATCATTAGATTCGACGCTGTCACGAGTATTCAACGTTCGTATGCATGCATTAGAGTGTATACGTATATATATATATATAGCACGTGTGTACATGATGACGCGCGCGCGCGTGTGTCGCCTGTTGTATTTACGTAACGTTTTTCCAGTATACATAAATAAAGTTTAGGTTATAAACTCCATTATAAAGAGTCTAGAATTTCAACGAGCTAGCATTCCTTACTCCGGATGAAAGTGCATATGCACGTTTGTTTCCCAGTGACCATGGTCGCTTATCGCACTTCCATTCGCAACATGTCATAGTTCACGAATTCTTATAATCATTCTGCTGTTATCAAGTGACTATACTTCCCGGGGAATATATGCAGCGAGTTAATACGGAATATGAATATTTTCATAAAATTAGTTTACAAGTCCAAAATATAATATTATAAAGGGGTAATGATTAATTTTAGATACTATTCGCTAAATTACGAATGTGGAAATGAATTTATTTCTGTATGCATACGAATGTACATTAGTGGACAATGATTCGCAACATTGAAAGATAGCGAGGAATTTAAAAGACGTACGATTATATATAAAACGAAATCCGGCTTGAAAAATGTTGAAACCTAAAAGTCCGGAATGAATTCTGGCAGCAGTGGTCATGCATAAAGCATGCATTGCGAAGTAATCGGAATTTTTGAATAATGGCCAACTTGACGAGAATCTAGCAGGGTTCCGGGATTAACTGCGACGAAAGAAATATTTATAGGCAAGCAGTTGTCTCGCTTCTATCAACAGATCTAAGCTTCTCTTCTAATAAAGATTCAGATCAAGAAGTTGTCCATCTGCGAGACGCGTGCTCTTACTTTCTTCACGCTTACAACTTACTAGGAGTAAGATAGGTAAGGGCTAGGAATAGTGGGCCGAAAGCAAGGTGTCGCAAGTCGGAACATTGGTAAATAGAGATCTGGTCCGTCTCCCTTTTTTCCTCCCCGTTGTTCCTTATCGTTCCTATAGTCTCCTTCTCAGGCTGGGCATGCCTGTGCATAAGTACGTAGAAGGAGAGCGCGGAAAGCGAAGGCTACAACCGCGCGAGTGAACGCGGGGGAAGAAGAGAGACAGAGAATGCTCGACGTACATCATTTGGGCGCCGAGAAGTCTGGCTCGACCAAGCCAGGCCAGAGGCGCGTCTCTGGTTACGCGACTATTTGGGGCGCCAAGCTGGTGGCCACAGCAATGTGGCGGTTGAACGGGGATTGGACGGAGAATGGCGGGGCAAGCAGAGGGTGTAGGTAGGCAACGTCCGAGCAACGTCCACGTCCACTGAAGAAGAAGAAGAAGAAGAAGAAGAGGCTTGCAGGTCCCGGCGAAGGAGAAGAAAAGAAGGAGATGGCCAAAGGGGCCTCCGCAGGCCACATTCCAGAAGAATGCGAGTTTTCAAACATACCTGGCCTGCGTGAATGTAGGTCCATGACCGATCCTATAATACGCACACAGCGATCTCCTGCGAGCCGCGCGAGCTGCATTCGTTTCCCGTCTCACCTCTCCTACGTCAATCCCGCTCGAACGATTCCCCCCATGGTGCGTCCCTTCCTCTCGCCCCTACCCTCCCCTCCCCCCGCAGTGTTGCTCTATTGCGCACACAGGCATGCATACGTGCACGTATATACCCTCCCTTCCCTGTCTCCTCTCTTCATCCATGTTCTCCCTTTCCTCGTCCCTCCCGTTAACCCGAACGACCAGGCCGACCGAGCTGGCGACACCCTGTCTGGCAAGACCGGCCGGCGGACAAAAGAGGGGGCGCCCGGGTGCTGCGTTGCCACGTCCTCGATCTTCGTGCTGCGCCTACCTTCGGCCCCAAGGACAAATCCGACGAGCCGTGCCAGCCGTCGTGCTGCACTAGGCGACTGCCGGTCTGCTGCTGCTGCTGCTGCTGCTGCTGCTGCTGCTGCCTCGATGTTTTCCTCATGATGCTTACCGTCAATATTATATCGAACGATAGCAACGCTCGCACAAATATAGAAGGCAGAATGGAATAGAGAGAGAGGGAGAGAGAGAAGAAAAAACAAAGCAGAATAAAGGGAAACCGAAATCGTACAGTTGCTTGGCTCGTGATGAATTTATCATTGGCATAAATCGGACAAACTGACGCCGACGTCAGTTGTGATCGTCAGTTACGTATCGTTATCGATTACTTATGCAGAAAATTGATGGGGAGAGATCTCCGTTCGAGAGGAGATAGCGGAATAGCGGAATATCTGAACGATGAATCGCGCCTATATAGCCTACGCGAAGGCCGAGGAGGCAGGTGCCTTCTTGCTGCTCTATTGCTGCTGCGGACGGCGGACGTGTTCAAAAGGGGGGCCTCATCATGATCGGCCGGCACAAGAATAGCCGCCGTGATTCTTGGAAATAGAGTAGGGTGCCTCTTCAGAGAACTGCGAGAGGATTCGTCGGCATCCTTGGTTTCTGCTGGTGGCGCGAATCGTGGAAATTTACGAGGCCTCGTCCGTTTCTTTTTATCGGTCTATCTTGCTCGCGCGCGTTCGTTCATCCAAGTATATGCGAGCGTGCGGCTTGCGTCATTGCCTCGCGGGTCTCTCCACGCGTTCGTATGCGTTGCGGCCTACGTGCGGCTAAGAAGAGACATGGCAACGGCGCGTGAAGCTAAACATATTAACTGTCGGCTCACGCCACAAAAACAACATGATCTCATTCCACGACGCATATGCAAGAGGCTATCACACATATGCACGCGCGCGCGCGCGCGCATGCTCGTGCGATGTGCGCGCGCGCGCGCGCGTGTGTGTGTGTGTATACATGTATATATATTCGAATCTCATTCAAGAGCGCCTTCAACGCGCTTGAGAGGAAAAAGATTAAAGAAAAAGAGAAAATGAAGAACCCTGTTTACTTATATATATATATATATATATATATATATATATATATATTATCGAGAAAGAATGATCGTACATAAATAAAATATTGATAAAAATGACGATGAGCCATAATAATGTTGATTAGAGAGCTAGAGGAAAAATGATGCTGATATATATCGTAGAGTTGTAATATAGATTGTTTTAACCCCAATAAACTTGGTATTAGTCGTTATAATATGGACATAGGCGCTTTTCCTGGAAAGCGAGATCGCCTCACCCACTAGCCGCCTTACCGGACTGTAAAATTTCCTATGCTACCGTTAAGTCAGGAATGTACGCAGGACGTTGTGATACGCCCGTTTCGTATAAATCCTTATAATCGTATAATCCCTAAATTACACGTTTGAGTTTTCCGATTGGAATAAATAATTCCGGTTACGGTATTTGTTCCGATTCCTCGTAACTTTGAGGTCTGCACTCCCGGTGCAGATCCCGCACCGTGCTTTAGATAAATTCTAAAAATGCCCAATAGCATCATTCCTACTTGGGACATTTTGACAAGTATAGAATAGAAGCGCAATCAGCTCGAGAGAAAAGGCGAGCAAAAATTGAGGCTCCATGCTGGCTGCGACGGCGAGCTGCTAAGCGGCGCGGCAAGCAGGCAGTCAGACGTCCTCGGCAGACAACATGGCGCCGAGAGCGTCGTCGTCACGCCGGCGTGACGTTTCCCGCGCGCGTCATTAACGGAAGTGAGCCCACAAAATGGCGGAGTTTTACGGCGTGAGGTGTGAAAGGGAAGAGAGAAAGGATGGGATGGGGAGTGAGAGGTGGCCCAAGTATCTACGCCTGCGGGTAGTTAGACAGGCGAGCGAAGCAGGATAGCGAAAAAGAAAGAGAGAAGGTTAGGTCGGTGGCACAGAGAAAGAAGAATGACTGGTAGCTGCCTTCGGCAATGGACTAGCGCCCGCACTGTACGAATGGGCCAACGGGACGTTGCGGAGGCACTTATTAGATAAAAAGAGGAAGAACGACGGAGGCGATACATTGAAGGCAGAGAGCGCTAAGCCAAGKGGGGGGGGGGGGGAACGGGTGGGGATACGCGGAGGAGAGGCTGAGCGAGTGCGAGAAGAGAGGCTCGGGGCAACAGGAGAGCGAGAGACGGCTGTAAGGTGGGGGGGAAAGACCAGTGGGAAGCGGCGGCAGTTCTTGTCGGTGGTGGGGATGAAAATTAGTTACGGCATCTACCAAGACCTAAAAGGAACTCCGGCGCCGCACGGTCAGATCGCATCGTGCAATGTTAAGCGTTAAGGTAGTCTCGCGCGTCGTTAACAGTGCCGGTTTTAAAGTTCACGGTAATCGTTATCTGCGTCGTCGGTACATTCGGACTTGCCTCCGTAGTCGGCGTGACGGCCATTGTCACGAGTGCGAAAAAATCGCGTGCACGTAGAATATTTAAGGCAAGAAACGAAACGAAAGAAGGAGAAAAGAAAGGAAAAGAAAAAGAGAAGAGGAAAGGAAGGAAAGGAAAGGAGGGGGCCAGGAAAAGGAAAACTCATGACCTATGACGTGAGTGAGGTGTTGAGTAGTGAGGATAACGCAGTGAAAATGATTCATTCGAAGCACCAGCAATCAGTGCACCAGCAATCAGTGCACCAGCAGCAACAGCAGCAACACCAACAGCAGAACATGCGAAAGTCCGTGGGCGTTATGGGCACCAGGCGCATCTTCACTACGGCCTTCAAAATCAAGGTTCTAGATTCCTACAGGCACGACAAGGACTGCCGTCAGAATCAGCGTGCCACCGCGAGGAAATACGGTATCCATCGTCGTCAGATACAAAAATGGCTACAATGCGAGGAGCAACTGAGGAACAGTGTCGAAAACGGAAATAGCGTGGTGGCTGCCTCGTCGGCGAGCATGTCTTCCGCTGGCGTTCCTAAATCTGATGCTGGCGCCGTGACGGAAGGGTCCACGGGAGGAGGAGGAGGAGGAGGAGGAGGAGGAGGAGGAACCGTCGTGACTCCTGGAACGCCGGCCTTGAACCTCAACCTCGCCAGACAGCACGGCGACGAGCTGACTACACAGCAAGGGCCCCCACCTCCTCATCCTCCGCATGACAGTACACCCTCCTCGCCCCAATATAGCCTTCAGACTACTAGCAGCAGCAGCAGCAGCACGGCTTTGCCCCTGTGCATCACTTCCGTAGGATATCAAGAATATTCGTCGGAACAATGTCTACGTCTGGAGCTCGACGAGCGAGTCCACATGCCGGAGATTCATGTCTATCCTGAGGCACAAGTGGACCAGGAGCGTAATTACTACGTGCTGAACGGCGATGGACAGCAGCGGGAGGGCGAGGGAACGTTCAGCAGCAGGAGCGAGGCAAAGGTATACCAAACTTTGACGAATTACCATTCGCCGCCGCAGGAACACCGATCATACACCGTGAATGATGTCAATAGTAGTACAAGTATGCATAATCATTCGCCTAATCATTCGCAGCAGCGGGAACAAAGTTATGGGAGTGTCGATTCGTTCGTCGACGGAAGATCGTATGGCTTGCTACTAGCGCCGTCGATGATAAAGACAGAGCCAGCGAGTCCAGACACAACGGCGACGCCAGGGCCGTACGAGTCATCGAGCCCACCCGGCCCCCACTCACGGGCCCCACTCTCGCCGGTATCGCATCGAGCTGCCGATAGCGGCAACAACTCCTCATCGTCCGTTCACTTTGTTGACTCCTCGCGAGCCCCCGCGAGCCCGTACTTGCACGTGCACGCACACGAGCACGAGCACGCGCACGCGCACGCGCACGCGCACACATGCCCACCGTTGGATTCCGAGAAATCGGTCTCGTCGCTCTTGCACCAGCAGGAGAGAGAGCCGGAGGAGATGCGGCATACCGAGGAGAAAAGAGAGGAGGAGACGTCGGAGAAGGCGGATTACTGCAAGCCGATAGTCAAGGAAGAATTGAATTTGGACGAAGAGGAGAGAGAATACGACGAGAGGGAAGGAGCTACGCCTTCTTCGTCTATTGATTATCAACGACCACCTGTCGATAGATGTTTAGGTAGCTCGGGACCGGTAAGTCCCATATACGCTTGCAATGGTTACTCCTTGCCGTCGAGTCCTCGTGAGTCCGCCAGCGCCGGGAGGTCCAAAAGCAGCTGGTCAGATAGCGAGATGGATCCGCTCGCGTGTTCCGCCAGCAACCTAAATTCATCCGGCAATTTTACTCGCAGGCGATCCTTTCCCTTGCGCTTCAAGCTCGACGTTCTCGATGCTTTTCATCGCGACAAGGAAGTGAAGGAGAATCAACGAGCCACCGCGAGAAAATTCGGCATAAATCGTCGCCAAGTACAAAAGTGGTTGGAACAGGAAGCAGAGCTCAGGGATGAAATTGCACTCCGGGGAGACTTGCGCCAACGATTGGGCCCTACGTCTGTCCAGGAGGTCACTTCCGGTGAATCGCCATTGGATCTGACGCTGACGAATTATATCTCGAATTGCATTTCGATATTGCGTAATCGAGTTGACTCGGAACACGAGTCGCGCTCGCAACCGCACTTCTATCATTGCGACATTGATTCCGCTTCTTCGCGGCATGTCTCGTATTATCAAAACTCTTCTGAGATGGAGTCATCGTCTACCAAGATAGAACTTACGGAGCCCTGCAATTTTTCTTGCTCCGTGGACAATCGGACGACGACGACGGCGACGACGACAACGACGACGACGACGACGACGATGACGACGGCGACATCGTCGTCGTCGTCCTGTCAAGACTTGTCCCTACGAGACAATACCTGCTATACGGAGTCTAAGAACTGTTATTCGCCTAGAGCAAATTCTGAAGTGTCCAATCATTCTGAAGGATGCGAGCAAAGATCAAAGAGGCAGCTTTGCGCACTCCCATGCTGTTACGAAGCGATTCAGTCGCCAAAAAGATTCTGCCCGGATGTGGACGATTCCTACGACGCGCCACCTCAAGATATGCCTCTTTGTCTCGTGAAACCGAAGTCGACACCGGATGTCTCTCCTTCTCGAACGGAACTGATTGCTATACCGATCAGTACCGTACCGACTTCGAACAATCCTGATGCCATCACTTTTAAGCCCTACTTGGACAATCCCGTAAGTAAACCAGTGAAGAAATGCGCTGTTCAGAGCGACTTGTCTTCTATCAGCAGCCACAACATCAACAACAACAACAACAACAACAACAACAACAACAACAACAACAATTGCCAGATTATCTGTAATTTTAACGAGGATCAAAGTCAGAATTACGATTTCGAGTTCAATCTTCGAGTGCCGGTTTCCTGGAGGCCTGGTGGTCTGTATACAGGTTTCCCGCAGCGAAGCGCATTCGTCAGCGTGTCATCGTTTTATATGTAACTTGTTTTACCTGTTAAGCTTTCCTTTATTTCGAATAACGAATAACGATTATCGGGAGCATGTCTCATTTATTCTATTTAGACGAACTAGCTTTAATGTAGGAAATGACGCGATAAAGATTGGATCACATTATAGTTAATTAGATTAGAGCTGTAAAAATTCGACTGGCAGGTTCCTCGAGAGAAAATTTGCCGGCGGAAGATCGATTGGTACGTGATTTACTACACGTAGCGGGCCACGTAAGCTCTTATCGTTTCCACGGATCGTCGGTGCCGTGTTATACATCGCGATAAAGTCTTAATCGGCCATTGGACGAACCGAGGTGTGGAAGGAGATTATACATGGTCGCGTCCTCGGCTAGCGCGTCTTCTTCCAACTCCAGCAGATTCGCTCGAGCCTCTTCCTCTCCGTTTCATCCGCTCCATAAAAAATTGTGCAGATATCCCGGCAGATTTTTTCACCGTTTTATATATCGTCGAGATTAGAGCACGCAGTGATTATCAGCTAGGCCGTTTAGAGGTCGAAGCGTTTGCTATAATTATAGGATTGTATCAGCGTAGCCGTTCGCGTCGCGATCAGAGAAAAGTTTGCGGAAGACAATAATTTGGCCCCCCAAGTATCGTGGCCCGCGATAGAACAATATGTTTCTCTCTCTCTCTCTCTCTCTCTCTCTCTCTCTCTCTCTCTCTCTCTCTCTCTCTCTCTCTCTCTCTCTCTCTCTCTCTCTCTCTCGTTCTCTCGTATCTCTCGTAAGAGACGCATCGTACAAAGGACGCAGAAAAACGCGATATGCAGAAACGCGATCATCGCGATCATCTATTCTCACAGGAATTCTCACAATTCTTCTAGCGAAGTAACAGAAAAATGTCTCGTCTTTCTACGTTCGTCTGTCGGGATCCACTTTCAGACCAAATATCCACGCGTCACGTATGCCTATATTCGGATGAGTATCTTTAGTTCCGTTCAATTTTTCATTGTACGTTATAAAGGCAACGGTTTCAACGGTGCAACGGTGTTTTACTTGTATTCTACGGAAAGCTGTTCGATTGTTACGATTTCTTACCATTGTACACCACGATACAATCGCGCCACCCATGATTTTCTGCAAACTAGTCGTGCGATCGCATTCATCACTGATCGCGAATAAATATGCAGTCGATCTGCGAAAATCATTTTTAATTGCTCAAACAATTTCTTCCACGTGCGCACGTGCGTCACACGCATATCACGTTAGTATTACAATGCGACTTTGTCATCGCTCTTATTTTATCCCTTATTTTACTTTATCCGTTAACAATTATTATCTATTTCTTGTTTTCCCTTTTATTGTTTCTTCTTAAATGGTCCTTCTGTAAATATGTAAATATGTAGAAAAATCGAGATAATTAAGGGACGACGTTATCGAATTTCCATTATGTTAGAGATTTCTAGAGGTGCATTTTTTTTTTTTTTTTTTTTTTTAAAATTTTTTTTTTTTTTAAGGAAATGCATCACCGCGTTATTTAAAGAACCTTACCTTTGACCTGTGTGTCTTCATTCGGAGAAAGAGAAACGGGCTATTTTCATATCAATTATCCGGATAAAATGAGAAAATAAATAAAAAAGAAGCGCCGAGGAAAGACGAGGAAATTCGAGGAGATTCGCCGGAGCAAATCGCACTTTCGCGGACGCCACTTTCTTGTGCCTTGTGCGATTTTGATGAAACATTAAACATTCTTTCTATGCATGACAAAGACGCATATATAGACATACATGTGCTGTTATAACATAAATATAAATTGATATTTTCAGAAAATCATATAGATCACTTGCTGCGAAGCGAGCTTGATAATTTGCTCGCTATTTGCTTCGTTGTTCCCAGCGAATTAATTCAATTAGACAATGATAGAGACGGATAACTGGATGATACACTTTGTGATTAATCTGCTCATTGCATCGATGACTCGGAATCATGCATAGATGAATATAAAGGATTTCGTTTCGTTCATTTTGTAAGCGTAAGCGTAAGGTGGCGATTGGTGATAATTAATTCGCTGGTTAGTGATGAAATTTTTATGATGAAAACTAACTGGTATTTAAAAAGAAGACGCAACGAGAATGTCTCTGAAGAAAGAAATCATGTGCCTTATGTAATATATTTATATCGGAGTAGCAAATGATGCGCGCGCGACTATACGTCGCCTGTGTCACTACTTGATCATTGGGACGAGATCAGGGATATATAAATTGTATAGTGTTATATATAAATAGTGTAATATAAACTGTCTAGAGATAAATTAACGATATCGCTTAGGGTAAATCAC
This sequence comes from Eciton burchellii, assembly GCA_020341155.1. Classification (NCBI taxonomy): domain Eukaryota; kingdom Metazoa; phylum Arthropoda; class Insecta; order Hymenoptera; family Formicidae; genus Eciton; species Eciton burchellii. Next base: position 382,028 of record JAHMML010000067.1, on the reverse strand, counting down.
GATATTGAAAGTGATAATTGTGTACATGTTTTTACAAAATGCATGCGCTCTCAGTGTACTGAAATCGGCATTGTACGTCGAGATTATTACGGTCCTTGATGACAAGATGACTTGGCTTTCAAGTCTGCAACTTTGTTGGCGAATTATCGAAGGATGATCCGTTGACGAATCATTATTGATGCTAAAAAAAGGAATTGGCATTAAATTGCGAAAGATGATCGCGACCGGATGAGCCGGATTGCGAATATAACGATGCCTATCGTTAATTATATATCATTGCGCGAATTTTCTCAATTTCTTTACATCAATCGACATTCTGTTTTGACTCGTTCTTGGTACAACGCTTCTCAGTAAAACGATTATATTATATCTGAAATCAATCTCGCGCGGCAATGATATGATATCTTTCCAAATATTGTTCATATTTTAATCATCGGCCGAGGAAATTGATATTCATGTGGATTTCTAAATAATCAAACAGTTGCCAGGCGAACGATAGGGAGAAGGCCAATTCTGTAAATCACTGTAGCAGACAGGGCAGTTACGTTAATGTTTCAATATTCACGCTTAATCGAGCTCATTCGTGGTGCGGCATTATCCAAGGCGATTGCCTGTGCGATCGCTTCGTACCGAGCTCTAATTTATCGTCTCACGAATAATAAATTCATGACACGACATTATAATAATTACTTTCATATTTATAGCATAATTTAACACATAAAAGAAATATCATTCCCTTTGCACAATGCCTTCCTTCGTGCGAATGGAACTGCCGCGTAATCGTTAATCGATCTTTCCCAAATTTTATGCAATCTCCTCGAGCTGGCATCGTATGCCCGAAAAATCGCGTAATGTATAATGTATAATTTCAATCGGTTTCTAATTGTACATTACGAATATATATATATATATATATATATATATATGAAATACAGATGATAAAAGATGTGTGTTTCCTTCGGTAATGGAAATATTCGCCGACCAAGTGCGAGGATCGAACAAGCTGAACAAGAGAAATACGTTTGTGCCTTGCTTGCGATTGTCACAGTGGTCAAGGCGGCAGTGTACAATAAAAGTATAATCGTAAGCCATAATAAATTACATAATGCCATAATACATTTTACATAACGGATATTTTAAATAAGCGATCGACTAACAAATAGATTCTCGATTGCGCGAAAAAGAAATTTCCGCCAAAGTGCCTTGTATGCGTGTGAGCGCACTCGTGTACGTGTTGCCTGTGTTCGTGTGTACTACGTATGCCACGTATATACACGTATATACACAAGAGTCTGTCAAGAAGAAGCATAAGGCATATATAAGCAATATTTTTTAAGTCCATACAAAAGGAAAGTCTCGTGAACGATCTCGCGTTTTATAGTCCGTACATAAAAGTATGTACATATATATATATATATATATGTGTGCATATATGTGTGTGTTGTAAGCATAATGCTCGTATTGTATATGTATATAAAAAAGTTTATATATATATAATATAGTTTATATATATATATATATATATATATATATATATATATATATATATATACACCTATATACACATATACATGTATAAGACGCAATAGAAGATTATAGAGAGCACGTGTAAATTTATTTGTATATATATATATGTATATATATGTATGCATGTATGTATATACATATATATGCATACATCGAAAGTTATATTTTGATACGATCAACTTACACACGACGAATAAATGAAATGCCTTCTAAATTCACCCGGTGCCTTCGAACTGCTCGTCCTTGCAATTTCCCGCGCGAGGAGGAATCCAGGACCAAAAAGCGTATGTTGTCGTTTGCTCTTCGGCGAGCACCTATTTATCACTGCGCGAAAGGAATTCTTTTCTCGGCTCGAAAGTACGGAAGGTACTCGAAAATGCGGATCGAGGGAAAGCGACGTAGCGGAATGTACGAATATACCAGTGCCCTCCTCATGTGCAAGCGTAATATCAGTATTTTAACTATTCCTTATTTATTTTTCTACGAAGATTCCCCCGATGCCTCCCGAAAGGAGTCTGATAAGCGCTTATCGAATTTCCCTTCGTCTCTGATGCCTTCCCGGTCGCGTACTTCGCAACAACGACTTTGAATTTCTCTTTCGTCACGCCTTGTGTGCAATCAATATAATTCGCACGACCGACGTCGTTTTAGCCATTAATCGGCGATCTGTTGCTCATCGATACGCTATCTTGTATGTACGTTTATTGGCACATACGTGCCGTATGTGCGATGAACGACACGAGGGGGGGGGGGGGGGGGCAAGAAAAAAGGAAGCACGCGGTCCTTTCGACATGCGGCAGCTCAAAAGTGCGGTCGGACGATCGATGCCCTCATTGTTGTACAAAACGATTGTTGTACAAGCGATTAACAACGATGACGATTGTTAATTCCGTGTTTCGTTTGTATCGTTCTCCTCTGCGTACAACTGCGTTCTCTCTTATTGCCGACTTTCACCCGAAGTGATCGTGTTCGTTTGTGATTTATCGAGATGAAGCGAATGGAAGAAAGAAAGAAGGAAAGAGGAAGATTGCGTACGAATGATGAATCGCTATCAGAAATAGCGAAGATGATTACGATTTTAGCAGCGTGAGTGTGCTCGACGAGCGCAAGAGAAAGGCATCGACATACGGATCTTTTTTTGTACGTTTAGAGACGCAAAGATCATTGTATTAAATATTGTATGATATGCACACACGTATAGAATTGCGTATGAAACGTGCCAAACAACGGAATGTCCAGTTTAGCACTTGCAACGTCTTGGCATGGCACGCTTCATATGACATAGAACTTTATCGAATTTGCGAGAAAATATAAGAGATTATTTTAAAACACTCCACGCCTCGTTATTCTCCCCAGTTATTCCGTCAAGCTTCTGCCCTCCTCCAAGATCGCATTGATCATCGATCGATCGATCGATCGATCGCCGATTGAGCGAAATTTTCAGCAGGGCGCCGTCTATCGCGACCTAAAGCAGTATTATCGATCTAATAATTCGGCTATCAGTCCAAAACAAACTCTGCGATCCTTTATGACGTGATTTTGATTAGATTATACCTATATCATGTGTTTCAAGTATTTCACTTGACGATATGACATTTGTATGATGCAACATACATATGACAGTCATACGTTTTTGACATTTTATCTCGTTATAAACGTTCATTTGGCATTTCTGCTGAAGAAACGTCATCGCTTTCACGCTTCAAAGTGGCAAGTAAGTCTGCGACCTCGGAAGAGGTCTTTCCGTCTCGCTTTAGAGAATCGGCGCATCCTCGATGGCATTGCTAATGCGACGAGTCTTGTACAATGTAGGGGAGTCATTTCAGACGAGATCAGTTCTCGGATTGTAAAATGGGACCGCGCTCTTTTCTTCTTCCATCAGCAAGTCCGCGTAATTCCGCATGCTGCACGCGCGAATTCCAGATTGCATTCTACGTTGCCAAAGAACTTGCGATATTTCGCCTCGGCTCGCACTCGACCGCGCAGATTAAGGACGCAAAGGAGATAAGCGCGCGCCAAGTCATAGACGCTCATGTGCATCAGCTACTCCCATGCAACGATACTCTGCACCGATGCATTGTTTCCGTTATCGCGGCCGATTGGCAGCTTGCGCAACCATACAGCCATACGCGATAGATTCTTTAAGCACGCATCGCATACTCGCGTAATGCAGAAGCACAACACGTGGGCATGCACATGCACATGAATATATCAATACGTAAAGGCTGACGTTATAGCGAACACTCTTTGTACTATCGCGTTCCACGCTACGCGTTCGCTCTGTTTCATTTTATTTACTAGACTTTTTAGATCCATCACATATAATTTATACAGCAGACTTTAATTCCATAAAGTCGAACCCTTCGATCTTATTTTCACGGGGTTCTAGTGTACCCGCACGTATGCATACATGCTCGCGAGATCAATGCGAATATATTGTGCACGCATATCCCTCGCACTTGTATAATCTATTATACAGATATATTGTATCTATATAATCTGTATATATATATATATATATATATATATAAATATAAATGTATATATATATATATATATAATTTATATTATATATATATATATATAATTCCGGAGGATTCAAGCATATCCAAGCGATCTTGAAATGTTTCGTGGTATATGTGTCCTCTAGACACATAGCTCGCATAGCTATTTTAGACGAAAAATTTTGCAATTTCTCAGATAAACAACGACATATAACGCATATAATGAATTCTTGCTGTGCAAATATGTAATTTATCGTTGATGTTTGATCGTTGCAACTTCAGTAACGGAATGAAATATTTGTCATTAAAAGGCAAGGAAAATATGATTTATGTGTTTTCACATTGTTCTATCGACGTATCACAGCGAATGGTAATGGTTTCAATTATTAAATGTCATTGGTTTAGCAAGGCGGTAATAAAACACTAATAAATTTATTTTCTAATCGTTAATTGTATCCATTCGGAATTGTTTCATTCATGATACGCGCGTCAAGCATATTACGAATAATTCTCTTGACAAAAACGCAGGTAATTTCAAAAAAATTATTTCGAGATTAATTCGAGATCAACATGAGATTCCATGTTTGATTTATTTTTGTCTATGTTGTGTTGCAAGTGAATGACGTGATGCCAATGCAACCGAGCGGATTATGCAATCATTAGCGAATGCAACGAATGAAAGATTACAATTTCAATTTTCATTCGCATTCGCGCGTGTTGTATAATAAATAAAATGCTGAGTATGAGCTTTTTTGCTGAGACAGCGGCATATCAGGCGCAATCTTTCGCGATCTTACGCTTACGACCATTACAGTTTCCTACTTTAACGGCAGACATGCATCTCCGACGTGTCGATATATTAATTTATCAGAAAACATTGTTTTTATTTTAAAGATATCTTGAATCTTTTGTCACTTGTAAGAAGAATAAAATTTAATCGATGCGGAAATAAATTAAGATTTGAAATTCTGCAGAAATTCTTATCTTCTTTTCTGTTCTTGCCTCGACTGCTCTCATAATACGGCGATAAAATTAGAATTACTTCCTCCGTTTAAAAAGAATTTCTCCTTTCCTCTTATCTTCGATTTATTAAAATTATATACATATTTAATGTTTGTTCCACTATTAAATCGAATATACATATGATTACAGATATAAACGATATATATATATCAAAGATAAAAGATATATCTTAAATATGCAAATAAGATTGCAAGACTGCATACATATCAATGACTGCATGTTATGAATCTCCGGAGGTAACTATCAGCTTGACCAAGGAAGAAATTCACAAAAGATATCAAGATACCGCCATAGTCATATTTAAAGTGAGAAAGCATCAAAATGAAATCAATTTGCGCGGAGCGAATGAACTTTTAATTGAGGAATTGTCCATTTTGTACAGGAGGGACAAAGCAGAAAAGAGAAAGCCGTCAATTATCTCAGTTTTGGAGACAGTCGTAGGACAATAGAGTACAGCAACAATGGAAATCACCCGGTTATCATACGCAAACCTGCCGGCTCTGTTATCATGCAGGACACTCATTTATCCTCGCAGATCTTACGAGAATATCATAAGCTAGAAAAAAAATGCGCGATATCTTAATGAATAAGAAACGTTGGAACTTACTTATTTGTGCTAATATTATAGTGTCGATCTATGTTACCGGAAACATATACAAATCCTATTAAAAATATGTTTAAGGGCTATATCCTTAATTTTATATGATCTGAATTTCACATATCTTCGCGTATTATTTAAATTACACAAATGGAAATAAATATTTTTCTACTGAGTGAGTACGAAGCAACTATTATCCAACTCTTCGAAATCATCAATCATCAATTTGTGCAAATAAACTTGCGCTTTATTTATTTATTTGCAAAATTAGTTATTAATGTAAGATAGAAAATGTAAGGTAGAAATTACGTTAAAAATTAATTATTTCAATCAAGATCATTCGTAACCTTCTTACATTTACGGTATATAATTCCATTTTTGACTTGCTTCTCACGTGTTCGTTTCATTAATAAAATACATATTTTAACAAAAACAAAAGTCTTTTTTATTTAAGAATGTGCAAATATCTATAAATTTCGATTAAGCTTCCACTATAGTGGACAAATTCATATATCGATCAAGTCTGAAATATTTGAAAATTTACCGCATTTATACATCGCTTATCATAAAATAAATACATGGCGATACAAAACATAAACATAATGTACATAACACTTTATAATTATTAAAAATTGTTTTATCACTTAGTGAGATGAAATCATCTGCTCTCTAGCGTTATGAATTAACTACGACTAAGTGCAAAAAGTTATCTGGATAACTTAAATGCTCGGACATCCATTGAAGCGGCGTTTCCAATGGTGGTAAAATACCATGAGTGCGTACTGTGACTGAAACAAAAATTAATCAATCGCGATTTCGTCAAATAAATCAAGGCTTGTCGGAAAAACTTATACATTACACATTACGTACCATTTTCATGATCCGGGAACACTTCATTCAATAAATGCTTTAAAGTTTTTCTTTGGCCTTCTTCATTCATTGGTTTTATGAGTTTCTGAATGTACTTATCCTCATTTGTGTAACATCGGAAAGGTATGTATTTAAATCCATCTTCGCTAGTGGCTTCCATAAGTCTACCATTCACAGACCAGAATTGATCAAACTTATCATTCATAATACCATTCCATAATTGCGTGTGATCTTTCTTTTGCATACTAGAAACGATTTGGCCCCTATGCTTCAGAACATCGGCTTCTTTTATGCAAGAGAGGAAATGTGCTTCTACAATTTCTCTAGAATTACACCAGATTATATGTGATATACAAAGCCTGGCTATATGCAAAGAAGAAAATTGACCACATACTTGTTATGACAGTGCATTAAAACATTCTCTGGGAACTTGTCAAAATGTACAACGATATTCCAAGGTAACTGAATATCGTTAAAATAAATATCTAATAAAACACCAATTGGATAATGCCACCTTAACGGTATTCCATTAAATTCCAGCCACATTTCGCGATCCTGTTTACTGTCGCTTTGTATGTGTCGTATGAAGTGTTTCCGTACCTAAAGCAGACAGTAAAGTAATAATGTTGATGAAATCATAAGCTAAAGGCAAAATTCTGATAAAATGTACGCGCATAAACATTTTTTACCTTCTCTGTACATAATGGGAAGTAACTTAATCTGGGTACCATTAAATAAAAGGGGTCCGGACCTTGTAGGTCGCAGGTTTCCTCAGAATCGAGAGTAAAACAAACTGGAATTTTTCCATCCCAAATTTCCCGTAATACTTCTCGGTCATTTGCCATTGTGTCAAACTAATGTCTTTGCTCTACATTTGCCGAAACTCGATAACAAATAATCACAAAGTTACTAGGTTATGTTTTTCACTCGTCATAAAACTAAAGAGACTAGAGAACGATGAAAGTGTCCACTCAGCATACGCTCAATAAAATAACCTTGCCATCTGATGGCAAAAGTTGCGAATTATAGTGGCTGAAGAGTATCTTCGGCATTATGAATATTATAATTTTCTTATCGTTAGTTTTGTGATAACGCAAATTGTTATCGATAAAAATATGAATTTCTTCATTCATTAAATTCATAGATACGTTATTATCATTTAAGTCAAGTTTTTATCATACATCGATATCATAGATCGATAATCTATTGATAACGGTATATTAAACAACTATTGTTTTAGTAACTTTTTCTTTCTTCTTTTTATAAAGCTATACGCTCAATGTGCGTGCGCGCCAGCATGTAGGCAGTTCATGTGTACTTCGTACAATGCGAATCGTGCACTTTTCTGCACGTTTAAATAAAGTGGTAGCGTCTGAATGTCATACCAATTAATAAAATTTCTCAACGCATGATTATCCTGGGGAATTAGACTTCCTTTTTATGGGTTCCTGTTACTTTCGATGAAGCTTTTGAGAGAATTCCTTCATTCTTGTTAGAGATACTAGAGATATATCGCTCGTATGCGATGGTTTACGACTAGTCGCATGAATTAAAGCGTTGATCGCATTAATTATCGCTGGTTAAAGATAATTGCACTAACCTGAAAATAATTTTTAATTAATTAATTGAGTCGATACATTGAATTGTAATTAGGATTTTTTTTAATTGGTTATAAATATAAATGATGTAATAGATGTAATGAAATTGTAAATCTGTTATATAACGTTTTTTACAGTGTGTGAAACTTGGTGCCTTACTTCCAACCAAGAGATCCACTCTATCTAAGGGGTCATCTAATTTCTTTTTATCTTTTATCCTAATATGATTTGCATGCAGAAGAGAGAGAGAGAGAAAGAGAGACTGAATAAGTTTGATAATTTTTTATGTTTTATAATGTTTTATAATTTTTAATAACAGAGTGCTCATGATATATATATATATATATATATATATATATATATATATATATATATATTTGTATCTGAGTTTATACACTTTAAAAATTATTTAAAAATTATTCTACTAAGAATATACCTTATAAAAAAAATTAATTTCTTAAAGTAATATGTTACACTTACACTTAATTTCGGCTTAAGATTTAATTTAAATAATTTAAATAATGAAATCTTTAAGCAAATTTAAAACAAATCTAAGCATCCATGTATAACATATTAACTAAAACCAAAATATGAGATAAATTATTAATAATTTCAATGCATAGTAACTTTTTTAGTTATAATAAGAATAGAAATAGACTGAATGGTTTTCTTAATCGATTCAAATCAATAATTAGAATATAAATAATTCTATTATATCATCTCGCTTCTTTCTAATATAAATTTCATAATTATAAATTTATATGGTTTAAATAAAACCTTCATATTTTCGTTATAATAATATCAACTGTCGTCTACCCGTTTCCAATTAATAATTTGATAGTCACCAGAAGACGACAGTCTTCGCCCTTGTTTAAGAGTGATAAGCTCCTTTTAATTGGGATTTTATAGCAATAGTTATTTTATAAGTAGTGGAGAGTTAATCTACCATCTCCCTGGAAGACCAGTGCTTCTTTGTGCTTCTTTTGATTGATTCTTTAGTTTTGATCTGCCTGGCAAGGAAGACTCTATCAATAGCTAAGCTACTGCCGGTATAGTCCTCAGGATCTTAAAGACTCACAAGCTACTCACAAGATACCTTTAGCAAGGTGGAAGCACTTTGGATAAATTCCATTTATAATTTCAATATTTATAAGCATTCCCCAATAAATTGGAATTATATGATAACATAAAAACTATATTGTATTAATTGATTTTGATAGGAACAATTACTAACTAATCAGAAATGTAACACTCAGTAAGGGAATGGATAATATGTATATAAATAATTTTTATTGAAATAGTTTACATGCGTTGAACGCGTTTTGTTCAATAGAAGAAAATATTTTCCTATATTTTTCATTCCTCAGTTAATTTTATTTTTCGATGCAACGTTCTATACGCGTTGTATACGTACATAAATTTCTATATACATATGGTACATACGTCTCGTTTATATAAAATTTACGATTTGTTGTATAAAAGGCGTTAATATAGAAGAAATATGACACTTGTAATAAAATGTTAAGAATTTGGCATGCAGGAGCCAATTTGTATATTTTTAATTTTTATATTTGGAAATGTATATTTACAGTTATATAACAGATTTACAATTTCATTATATCTATCATTTATATTTATAACCAATTAAAAAAAATCCTAATTACAATTCAATGTATCGACTCAATTAATTAATAATTATTTTCAGGTTAGTGCAATTATCTTTAACCAGCGATAATTAATGCGATCAACGCTTTAATTCATGCGACTACTCGTAAACCATCGCTTGCAAGTGCATTGAGCAAACTTTTGTCGGATTTCTGACTGCTTTCATATCGCGTTACGTCGCGTTACGGAGTAGTAATTAAAATATATTTGGTTTTGCAGTCCGATCTAGAAGTGGTTTCATTAACGAATCATCATTGTTCGCGTGTCGCAATGATTTATTTAAAAAGTATGTTCTTTAATTTAATTAATATTTTATCGAATAACGAAAATCAATAATTTCTTAATAACTTTTTGGTATTGGTCCCAGCTTAATTACTCGTTATTTATTGACAGTCAAATCTAATGGCAAATCCTGTTCCATCTCCGTGACATTTTCGTTTTTTGCCCTAAGATCTTGTCTACAGATATCGGAATCCACCATATTGCCCCACATGTTTTCCAATCCATACCGAAAATCCACCGAACCTAGCAAATGTCGGAAAAGCGGATTCGATGATGTCTTCATGATGAGATCTGAGAAAATCTTAGTCGGCAAGATATTGTCGTTGCATCGTCTGTGCATGCAACATTTGTGGTGGCAACAGCAATCATTGGTCTCCTTGTAGCCCTCTTTGAGTGGTATCGCCTCCCTCTTCACGGGGAGTGAATTCCGCACTCGCTTGATCACCGAGTGTCTCACCGCATCGCAATTTACCTTACAAGGCGTGCTGTTGACAATTGATTCAATGTTTCTATAATCAAGCGTGGAGCTTTTAACACTGCTACATTCCATGGGTTCCTCGGTCTTGATGGGCGTCGATTGCATACCGATGCGCGGTATCGTGTCAGATACTCGACCCGGACTGGTGTGAGGTGACGATATTGCGGAATGGTCCTTGATGATGGTCTCAGAACTATACATAGGATTGATTTGAATCCTATCCTGTATGATGTAATTGTCGTCGTACATTCTCGGATAGACTTTCACGTCCTGCTCGTACGACTTTGATGGAATAATTGGTTCCTGCTCTTTCCGTTGGTCCTGAAGATTGTACATGTTGTTCCATTCGATAAAGTTCCTTCGTTCCTCGAAACTGTTGCCGGCCTTTGGACTGGAGGCTGATGTATTACTCTCGATGCTCGAGTCCTTTCTGTCCGATTCGGAATGCGTGCTGCTGCTCTGCTTGTCGGGCGAGTTAACGTCGAATCTACCCTTCTCCTCCCTGTTGTTATCCTCGAAGCTCTTCTCCTGAACCTTGTCATTGTTGTTCACGTAATGGCGATAGGTTTTAACGTGTTTTCTCAGGGAGGACGGATCGGTGTACCTCTTCGGGCAACCTGGCACTTTGCAGCAATAGGGCTTGTCCACGGCATGTGTCCTGGTATGCTTGAATCTGTCCGAGGAATTTGAGTAGGCTTTGTTGCAACCTTCGACAGGACAGACGTATGGACGTTCGCCAGTGTGAGAACGCGCGTGGATCTTCAGGTTCTCCGCTCTGCTAAAGCTCTTGTCACACTGATAACAATGGTGTGGCTTCTCGTTCGTGTGCGTGCGTACATGTACCAGCATTTTATACCTGCATGAAAGAAATGCTCATTAAGAATAAGAAAGTGACTCTTGTTACATGCGCATTAATTTATTCAAAGGAAACCTCCTCTACCTCGCATTGAACCCACGTTCACCTCTCGCGCATCCCTCCCATCCACAATAAAATAGACCCCGCGGACCAGGTGCTGCATGCAATCTCGAGACGTGGCCCGCAAGTTGCTCCAGGGAAGTGAACCATCGGCCACAATTTTGCCATCTGTAAGAGAGAAGGGACGTTGATGATTTTATTTTTCTACTGCACGGCTGAACGTGACTGCAAATTTTAACTTTCTACAAATATCAATCGTATTTCGTAAAGAGTTACAGCACGCAACTAATCGAGAGTAAAAATATTGGCCGGCCCTCCTGCACTGAAATATCGACATATGATTTGCGTCACGAGTGTTCGCCGACTCGTCCAATTGATATCAATTCCGGCAATTTTGCAATCGCCGCCGTTTGACATCAGTTTATTCTGAGAGAGAGCTGGAGTTTAGCACTATTCCAGTCGACGACGAGGAATTCTGCCAATTAAGAGGCACGGATACGTCCGCAGGAGGTCACAGATCAAGGCAATTTCAAGGAGTGATTTGATAATCGAACTGCAAGGAGGATTAGGGGCGGGGAGGGGCCGAGTTCTCGTTTCTAACTTTTGGATTTGAGAATGGCAGAAGTGACGCGAACGGTCACTTTACAGATTTCCATCGCGCTCCGTAACTATTGCAAGAAATATGAACACGCAATTAAGATCGCGACAAGTTTCGCGCGACAAGATATGGCGACTTCGTGGATTGATTGAACTTTATGGGATGAATAACAGTTATTCTCCGATAAGCAAGCGAATGAGCTTTCACGTGTTCATTACGTGGGGAAAAAAAGGGAACAACTTCTTCGTGATAGCTGGCGAGAGCGTTACATAGAAGTCTCTGGATGATTTGTTACTTTTTGTTTACAAATAAGATAACACCTAAGCCAGCAATTGAGATCCGATGTGTTTACATCGTCCACTCGCAGGCGTGTGGACGAAAAATCCACGAATTACGGTGGAAAATATCTAAACGATGCGTGGCATCTAACGATTCATCGGCTTTGTGATATCGGCACCGTCTCATCCCTATTTTATCTCAAGGCGCTATCAGGAGGCGACCGTTATCGCTTCATTTCTCGTCGAGTCTGAATTTTATCGAAATAAACCAAGTCGGTCAGTCGCAAACTCGCTCGTTTACCATTCGAAATAGCGACTCCGCGAGGCTAAAGTGGCCGCGAATAAAGCAGCGAATGATCCTGCAAAAACTATAACAGCAATTGGGGAGATTGCAAGCCGAGGCTGCAATCGATGGGACGTGAGATGGAAATACGCGGTTCGTGTATCTCAGAATTTTCTCTGCCATAGCATAGAGTAGAAAGACCCCTCGATATATCGGCCGAGATAACCGGCAAACTAGTTGGAACCGGTACGCGCGCGCGTCATGAGCTTCTGAGCGCGTGCAGACGTGGCGCATCTATGCCGAGAGATAAATTAGCATTGTTTGAGAAGAGGAGCGAGCGGCGATACGACGTCTGCGACGATGCGCAAACTTGGAGCGAAACTACTATGTTTGATGACTTCGAATGCAGTTCCTCGATAACGGCCACGTGTGCGGTAAGATTACGCCTCGCATTGCGCGAGGCACGTCGCCGCCTCGCTATTTCGATTTATAACAACGTTTATCAGATAAAGCAGGCACGTCGAGCAGACCTCGAGGGGCGAGGGGAGGCAGATAGAGAGAGATTACGCACGTTGAAAAGTGAAGCGCGCAGGATGCGGAACAAAAATATTAGAAGGAAAAGAAAGTGAAGAAACCAAGTGTCAATTAAAGTAAGTAAGAAACTTGACGGATCACGGATTGGTAATCCGTTGCGATAAGGGAGGCCGATGTCGATAGAGTCGACTGATAGAAACTTGTATTCAGAGATAATGCGATTTCGTGTATCTCGAGAAATCGACACGCGGGGATAGGAGGAGCCATCCGAGTAACAATCGTTTGAAAAGAAGCACTTGTTGTACAGCGTTTCAATGCGGATTCTGGATTTGATCTGGACTTAAATACTTGAACGCTGTTACATTCGTCTCTTTCTCTCTCTCTCTCTCTCTCTCTCTCTCTCTCTCTCTTTTGCGCGCGCACACTGCATTTATACAGCGTGCAGGCGTTTGATGAAGATGACGATTTTCTCTAAAGTAACAACAATGCTACATTCTTATCTCTCTTATTGCTATTCCGATCGGACTTTTAACGAGAAAAATGTGCAACCAGTTGAATCTAGTGAGCCTTGACTCGAGAAATGTCGATTAGAGGCGCGTACTAAATGAAAATTAATTACGCGCGAGGACGAGAACGCAACACGCTGCCATTGCGCGATCAGTCCGACCGCAATTGAACAAAGCAAATAGCAAAAATTGAATGTCTTTATCTTCACCTGCACTTGAGTTGGGCGTTCTCACCGGTCCTGATGGTGCCCAATTCTAGACTCGAGCTGGACGCATCAGAGTCGCTATGCGCCGGACTCGGAGGACCGCCATTGCCCGGGGATACTTCCAGTCCAGTCAAGCCGGTAGTTGGGGTAGCTCCTAGTTCATCCTCGCCCGGCATCCTTCCAGACCAAATCGGAAAGTCTAGCGATTGGTGTTTGATGTCGAAGCTACTTTTGATGTAGTAGCTCGAGTCCGATATGGCCGAGTGGCTAGGAACCGGGTTGTAAAAACCCGGAATGCCTCCTAGCAGGGTGCCCGAGTAACGAGCCGCACCGTAGACGCCAACGTGATTTGGCATTCTGCCCGGAACATAAACGATCATTTTTTTCATCATTTTGCCTGAGATCTTATCCGATTGGCTGAGCTTTGCCAAAGACGTGCAGATTTCGCTTGGCCGCTTTTGCTTTAATCAGCAAAAATCCGTTTAATACGCGTTTTATGCAAAGGACTAATTACGAGACTATACGTGTACGTATATGTACGCGAGTGTAACTGCGGATGGAAAGTTTAGCGGACGCGTCCTGCCTCCGAAAGAGATTTTCAAGTGATTTAGCTTTCCGTTCACTCGGATTCTCGCTCTAATGATCTCTTACAAGCCGGTGTAAAAGCGCATCGTGTTATCGAGCGATATCATTATTTTAGATAAATTCGTTTTGGCTCCCTCCTGCGTGATCTTTCGTCTCGTTAACGGCAGTTCTGATGTTCCGATTTATTCGACGAAAGCATTAATTGATCGCTACTCTTCTGCAAACTGAATCGACCAAGGATCTTTTATCCCGATTGTCAAGCCCAATTCCAAGATCTCTCCGATAACGGACTAATGCCTCGCTACCAATCAGATCTTCCTCGATGGCGTTTTTACCTCTTTGTCGTTTCGGTTTAAATTTCAATATTCTGCTTCTGCTTCAGGGAATTCCGTAATTTACGTATAGAAATTTACGCTATTATAATCCAATAATTTTGTCTCCCAAATCCTCCTTATCGCCCCCTCGAAAGGCTCGCCTCGCTAGCGACTTTCGATGACGTCGCGTCGAGTCGCCGTTACCGACGCGCTTCCTCAAATACGCGGAGCTGAGGAAAGTGACTCGGCCATTTATGATCCCGGCACAAGACTTTCCAGGTCTTGCTGAGGCAAGACCCTTGCCGAGGTTCTCCTCAACACCGTAGGTACGACAAGTCGCCCGCAGCACAGTACACACACAATACACACCACCCTGCGCGCACCCTCTACCACGTAGTCCGAGTCCGTATCGTCAGATGTACTTGAACCGGTTGGACTTGAGTATACGGTAGCTCAGGAACTGCTTGCTGTACTTGATCGAGAACATAACTGGGCTGGATGACCGCGGCAAATGAGTCATAAAACACTGTCGTCGCACTCCGAAGGGCAATCCTTGCGCGCGTTATTTTGACGGGTTCGTTCGCTAACGCCGAGACGAGATTCCAGATGCTGAAGCTCGATGCCTCTGTTCGAGACTATGGGACAGCGATGGAAGAACGCGAGGAGGATTCCGTCGATGCTAAGAGAATCCCATCTTTCCTAGTCGCGTGTTGCTTCGCCGACAACGATCTCGTGGACGTGTCGAGAATAGAGAATAGCCGCGAGCGGGAAGAATCGAGAAACTCCAGAACGAAGTCGCCAATGAATCTCGTCGCTCGCCCTCTTGGCAGCTGATAGACAGCTCTCTTTATCGACCGTTTTCTTTTCTCTCTCTCTCTCTCTCTCTCTCTCTCTTTTTTCTTTCAATCTTCAACGTAGCCGGGATATCGTACGCTGGCTGAACGAGACCAAACGTGAAGAATATCGAACTGACGCCCTGACGGATGCGCACATTTATATACGGTCGCGCTATCGCCTCCATTGCCCCTCCACGAGTAACCACCAACACAGAGAAGAAGAGTGATAACAATTTGTCGTGCGCTCGATGACGGTCTCTTCGACACGGTTGTTTCGGCAGAGACGAGCCAGTATCAAGTCGATTTGATGATGGAGTTAATTGAACAGCAACTCGATATAAAATCCATATCCAAATGTATTTGAATCGAGGAAGAAATTCAATTTATATCGCATTTATCTATATCTATATATAATATGTGTGTGTGTGTGTGTGTGTGTGTGTGTGTGTGTAGATGTATACATATGCGCACACCATATACATAAAAGCTATCTAGACATAATTAAAAATTCTGATTTAACAGCGAAGCATTCGAAACAATCTGGCAGTTTCAAGAAGATAGCATTATTAAAAATAGTTCACGATGATCAAGCGGATGACATCAGAGCGATTAAAGCGAGCGTACGTTACCATGGCAGCCTAATAGGGGAACTCTCATCTTTTGGAATTTTTCGAGAGGAGATGAAATATTACGCGAGTAAAAATCGCGGATCGACAATTTTCTCGATCAACCAAGAAAACCAGCAATCAATGACAGAGGATGGTGCTAAGTAATCATAAGGGTCGCCCGATTGCCCCCCTAATCGGCCTAATCGTTCGACCTGTCGAATTCGCCGCGGCTGACGCCCGTATCGCTGACTTTGGCCCACGCGGCCGGCTGATGATCAACGGCGAATGGGAGCGCGGGCGAGAACAAAGTCCGCGCGTATCTTTCATAACTGACGACACTGCCGTTATCTGACGGTATTAGCGTGTCGGTGTGAATGAGCGGGGTGGGTGCAAGCTGTGTCAATAGACGCCGCCGCCATCGCCGCCGCCGCAGTATAATTTTCTTCGCCGGCGGCGAAATCGCGCGCCCGCGAAGATGACGGGCGCGCCTGAACGATGGCTACACTGCCTTCACCGCCGTCGGTCCGGCGGCGGGTACGCAGGGTGGGAAAGAGAAGGACAGAGAGCCCGATCATCAGGAAGTTGGCCACTGTCGCCGTTTTGAAAGGCGATCCCGACGAAGGTCGCCGCGATCTCGCGATCTTCGTTTCTGGCCAATGATGTAATTGATAACGACAGGGGGGACAAGCGATCCGCGTCTTCGTGGCGCTTGAAGCAAACGATCAGAGAGCATCGCGAATAATGACCGGATAACGAGTAATGACATTTGATCGTAGGGGCGAGCTGTCTAATTAGCTTCATAATTGATGGACCAAAGTGTTTGCCGATGACGTTTGGCGATGATCTCGCCTGGATACGACGTGACTCTAGCAGAGGTCACTGGACAATAGAAAATACCAGCGAATAGACGTATTCAATTTATAACATCCTTGATTATTCCGATAAGCGGGATAAATCCATGACGATATACAAAACCGGATACTCGATGTACGATATAGAGAAAACAGTTGGACGCATCTGTTATCTGCTCGCAACGCGGAACGTCGCGTCATCGGCGAACAAATTCCGAATTATATAATACGATCTGTTACGGATCATTCGCCGTGACATTATTTACAAAGAGCAATTTCGTAAACGATGATTGACTCTCGCAAACGCCGTTCACTTCGAATATAATCTGAATACTCGGAATTAATGCGCCGATCGGAGAGCAATCGTTTTTCGTAGCTAATGCAAATGCAAGCTTTTCGAAAGTACTATGCCAATTATATTTTAATTGTCGCAACATTCCCGATGACGTTAGATGACATTAATTATGATACGGCACAATTATCTCTCTCACTATGTCGTTTGAATAATCTATCATGCATCCGCGTTGCCATTTGAATCTTACTATGCGAAAAATAACGAACTTTTAATTCCCACCGCTGCATTACGTCACGTAAAAATACGAATGATCTATGGAAGCGTAATGCCTGCCTGTTGTAAATCGTAACGCCGAAAGCAAGTCAGAAAAAGTTCGTCCCCGAACGGAAAATGCGTTTCTCGTAGACACAACAGATGTCGTCAATGCGCGCGCGAGATAATGGCTCATCCTTCACGGACGAGAAGTCAGACAAGGTTTGGTCCCATCTCAAGATGATCGCATCATGGTGCGATCGATCGGCAATTCTTGCGGAGCAAAACCCGGAAAACCCATCGACTTTGATCGTGAAGACTCGATCATCAAGAGAAGCTGATCCCTGATCCGATGATCCATGAAAGATCCCTTTCGTCACGCTGCGGCTCGTTCGCTGATCATGTGATTTGATCTGTAGCGCAACGAGGGCGTCGTTGACGCCCTTAGATCATTACGTTTATCCAACTGCTTCTACAATGAGCTTCGCGAAATTGAAAAATCCAACAAGTGAACGCCATCGGATCGTCATCGTCGTCGCAAGCCTAAAGCAAATACTGTCTGGGAGTGATGCTTCATCATCGGGGTGTTAATTGAACGGCAATCTAATCTCGTCGCGACTCAGAATCCGCGTGTCTGGCGATTCGAAGTAAACAAGTACATAAGTTCGGCCTTATCGAAGGCATAAGATCCACCTGTTGCTATCAGCACGAATGGTTCTCAATGTCGCGCGGAAAAGCGTCCGTTGTCACTCATGATGTGATCGAGGAGAGACCTGCGCGGAAGTAGCGTCTAATTATGTTTCACGGCGCGTTATTATGCGTTATCAATCGCTAATCGTGAACGTGAACTCCTCTCGATCTTGTTCTATCTTGTTCCCCCTTTGAGAGAAGGCTAGGAAACGCTTTTTACAAAAATGCAAGAATACGTGAGAGAACGCACATTCCCGCATTATCGACGCTGACTTCTCGATAACACCGCTGAGGGGGTCCTGCGTCTGATAACCGAATAAACACAAATTTAACACAACACTCATCCATTACTTTAATATCGCGGCTTAATATCATATGTATTCACCGTTATTTTTTTATTGCCACTTGGTCATATTCTGGGAAAAATATTCACTTATCGGAGGCTCGTTATATCACAATATCTCGCAAGATAATCGCGGCGGAATAATTAGGGAAAAAAATTAGGGAACATAATCGTTATTCTTCTAAAAATTGGATTATGCGTCTGAAAAAATTATTGTAAAATTAGTTGAATAGTTGGAACAGCTTGCGATAAAATAAAAGATAAAGAGAAATGCGAAATCAGATTTTTTACGATAACTCACTGCTGATCGAGAGGCATAAACCAATCTATTGTCCGGGATGACCTTATCCTTAAAAAACTCGCCAACGTGTCGGTCATAAACGAATGTCGTGTCATTCATCATTTTTTAAAGTTTTATGGTTTTCTAGGCTTTTCTAGATTTTTTTCGAAAATTCTTTACTCACCGTTTATAATCTTCTACATTTTTCAAATCTATAAAATGGGCGCAAAGAAAGATGGAAAATAATTTATTTTACAAAGAATATGTCTTTTTTAATAATATGAAATATATTTATTTATTTAAATATGTATTTCTTCAAGAGGAAGAATAGAAAAAAAAATATATATATGCAATAATGTTTATAATACTTTCTTTATTCATTATTAATTTATTATTCGCAATTAATATTTATTCACAAGAGTTGTTCGGACTTTCAGCTTTTTACCGTGAAGCCATTATAAAATCAAGCAACGAAAGTTCTGATTACTTTCGTGGACGCGCTAATGATTTATATGGATTTACACGGGTATCGATACTCGATTTCGAATTCATTCTTCGAGAAGTACCCCCAGCGACCTTACTTCGGCGCATTAATAAATATTGCGTGGCCTCTTCTGCCCTATCTGGCCCTTCCCTCTGATGCTCCCTGCAACTGCTGGTTCCCACCCTTCATCTCGGATGACACCCCATGGACCGGGTTACCGGCGTCGGCGTGCTTTGATCTCGGGGAACGCCGTGAACAGGTAGAAGAAATCGAGAAGAGGATAGACAGAGTGAAAAGGTAAAAGAAGGAAGGAACGAGAGAGAGAAAAAGAGAAAGAGAAAGAAAGAGAGAGAGAGAGAGGGGGGGGGGGGGAGGGAAGGGGAAAGGGAAAGAAGCAAGACCCGGGGCCCGACAGAGGGAGATTCCACGATGGCCAATGTAAGTGCCCAACTCTAAACTCGAGAAAATATGTTCGGAGTTTTTAGATTGAGATCCGGGAGAGATAGCCCTACTCCCTCCCCTCCTTTCTTTCCTCCCTCCCGCTAACTTCGCCAGCGCCGCTTATGATGCGTCCGCGTGGAACGCCGAAAGAGATTTTATTTCCCTCCACCGCGCTCCTTCAACGGGGAGACTCCCCCGCCCAATCCGCTCTCCCGCTCCCCCCTATCCTCTCCCCCCCCTCTTTCTCAGATCTTTCATTTAGATTTGATTCCCGTGTGCTTTCCCTTAGGGGATACCATCGGGCCCCGGGATCTTCCGAAGAGCTCGAGAGCTCACCAACGAAGCGACCGTTTCAGTAGCTGTTATGTCCTCCGGAGCCTGTTTACGACGATTCTGAAAAATTGAACCGCCTCTTGCGGCTACGAGCCGCTACGGTGGCGGTTTCGCGTTCAATGCCGCCGCGACTAATAATTTGCTTTCGACATGCCGAATGCCTGCTTAATTAAAGCGGCATTCGGGCTCCGTAGGCAGGCACGCGCGGTAGTAAAATTTAGCGCATACGTTAGGCGCGACGTTATTTGATACGGAGCTTTGTTAAGAGCGTCACGCATTGAGGAGCTTCTGTGGTCAGACCTGATCGGAAATATCGGAAAGGAAGTCAGCGGTCAATGAAGAGCGCCAAAGAGACAAAGCGACAAGTCATCGCGCTGTCGCGCAATCGAAAGCAAGTGCAAGTTCTCTCCTTGTCCGTCAAACATTCATTAACCTCAGGAACCTTCCATCCCGATGAAAGCCCTACGGGAAGCCCGTTCCTACGGGAAACCTTAGGAGGAAGAAAATTGCCTCGCTGCACGCTCAGCGAGAGACCACTTTCAGCCGCGGCGAGGTGGGAAACCGAATATATAGATCGCGTGGCGCTTTGCGTGTGGTTCGCATCACAAAAATACGTCGGGGGGAGGGGGAGGGGGAGGAAGAAAGGGGGTGCGCGATCTCCCCGTTGAACAGCCCCCCTAGCTCGCAGCGGGGGTTGAAATTCCCGCGGTCTCTCTATGCGGCGCGAGGCTGCAGCGGGCTGTCGCGGTTACTGCTTCTCGTCGTACTTTTTATTTAGTCGCGCTGTCAGGGGGATGGAAGGGGAGGTCGTGTCAAGAGAGCTCGCCCCTTTTTTTTCCTCTTTACTCTTTCGAAATCCCATTGGCGGCGCGGTCGATAGAGTCACGCGGGTCTCGAGTGCCGTGAGAGAAAGATCTAGAATGAGAAGCTCTCTACTCTACTCTACTCTACGGGCCTCTACTCCTCCTGGGTTTCCTCCAGAATTCTGAATTCCGATCCTTGTCGTCTCGTCATAAATGACGACGACTGCCTTGGGACATTTATCGTAGACCTTTGTTCTTCACGGTGCGGAAATTATCTTCATTCAACATGCTGTCAGATGTCTCCGATATGTCGCCGAGGAGATGGGGTAGGTACAAGCTTCGACTGAAGCTTCGGGGAAAGCCCTTCCGGGCACTTCCGTGCGCAGTGCAATCCGAAACCACGGACAAGGTCAGCAACAAGAGTTGAGGACGAACGACGTATTCCTCGTTGATTTACCACGCCCCGAGATGGAATATTAATATCGCAATGGCGTGCGCCGCCGACGCCGACGATCTTACGCGGTATCTACGTGTGAGCACTGTACGGACTTTACACATACGCACGGTCATATACGTACACACACGTACGCACACACATACGCGCGCCATATGCACGCGGCGCACACGCACACACACGTACGACATGCGTATTACGTACGGGACAGGAGGATGGCTACCGGTCGCAGCGGGAGAGCACGGCGGGGGTCCCGGTACCTCCGCGCCGACTCTGGACCATGCTACCGAGGAAGAAGCGTACTTTCATCTCGCTCCGGCCTTTATCTTTCTTCTTCTCCTCCTTCTCCTCCGCACTCCTATCCGCTCTCCTCCTCCCTTCGCCGCGACTTCCTCTCTCACGCCGGTAACCTTTCGATCCGCGTGGCACCGACCACGCGTTGATTCGTTGATCCTGCTCGATCACGTGACCGGTTTATAAAGCCAGCAGCGGCAGAAGGCGCGCCACTTGTTCACCGCGCCTCATCTCGCGAGTTGCACCGCACTTCCGCTTTTTTGTGGGATCCCAGTCAACCGAAATTCGGGGCGCCCGTGGTGAAACAACCTGGCGCGCTAACGCGGTCGCCGATGTACGATAATTGGTCCGCTGATTGGTGTCTATCTCGCGACCCACAAGAAAGGGTAGACAATGAGACGCGACATCTGCGCCTCGACGCGGCCACTTGCGTCAGGGGAGAGAGAAGAAAAAGAAAAGAGAAATGGAAATCGCGAGAGGAAGAGTCAGGTTCGGGGGAGGGGAAAAAAAAAAGGAACAGAGGATCATCCGCGCAATACAGACTCTAACTGCGCTCCCTCTCCCCCGTGTTCAGCTGTTCATGAAGCGTTCCCATAGAGACCCCGAAGATGCAGAAAGCGGTGCCCGCCTCTCGCCAATGCAACTTACGTTCGTGCAACTTCGGAACGATAAGAAATTATGACCCATTTCGCTTGTATGGAGATACTAATCCACGCTCGTGGGAACATGAACACGTTATCGCGACGTAAATGCGAAGGCTTAAGGACAACAGAAGTCTGACCGATGTCGTGTAAACACCACGGGGGTCTGACGAAGGGGTCCGGCCTCGGCGGCGGCGCTTCGCCGCCGCGCGGCCCGCTCACTCGGCGCCAGGGGCCTATTAAAAATGATGCTTAAAGAACGAATTATGGAAATGAGCCGTTATATACCATCTCCGGGCTCCCATATTACCGACGACTTAGTCCGCTCGCGTTGAAATTACAGGTTGCGAGCTCTCTGCCCCCCATTCTCTTACCTTCTCGTCCACTCCTAAGCCGAGTAGGAGGGACTAAGCCCTGCGGGGTGGAATACATTACGTTGATTTTCGGAATTGAAGATTAAATCCTCCCGCCGTGGGGTCTCTCTGTTCTTCCTGCATTCTCCCCGCGAAGACGTATCGCGCGTATCGTGCATTCGTCCTGTATCATCTTATATATCGCGTTCGATTCTTATATCATCGGCAGAAGATGGCAATCAAATAATAACGCGATCATCCGATGCATTGCTGATGCAATGTTACCATATTATTCCTGGAAGCGCAAGAGACTCGTGTTTCTTTCGCTGTACACTCTTTCAATCCGTGTTTGATTTAATTGCGATTGTAATAAATTATTCGATTCGACGCGTAAATTTGCGCTAATTCCACGTGATGCTCTGGTTAAGAAATTAAGATCTTCGCAGAGAACAATTTCGTAGGGACAAGTTCGGTGATCGGTTCAGTGATTAGGATATCCACAGTCCTTATATGATGATACCACGTCCTTATTTTTGTCGGAAAAACTGCTGAGGTCCCGTTCGCGAGATCAAAAATAAATAGACACTTTTCCCCTCCACGCCGGTATCTCCACACGCGTCTGTCCAACTCCGGTGTATCGTATAGGTGTCCAACTATCGGAGATGATCAAAAATCTCACCTTCGCACGTTTCTCCATTTCTGAAAAAGCGCACAGCCTCCGCTAACATAGGAAAGAAAATATTTGCCAACTCCCCTCACTGTTTGCACGACGCGCAGGAATGTCTCGGCGAATGGCTACATGGGAGGTTGGAAGAATATTTTTGCAAACACGAGCACGTCACACATCTAAAGCTGCGCATTCTTCTTTAGAGGAAACATTACCCTTAAAAACTGTACACGGTGTGCATGCATGCGTCTATAGTGTATAGTTATATATAGCTAAATAAAAATTAAATAAAAAATAAAATATTTCATGTAATACGTTAGAATTATTTGTGGTATCATATTGTACCATATTGTATTGCATTGCATTCCCTTGCATCGCACTGCATTATGTTGTGTTGTATTATATTGTAGCATTGTTATTGTATATTATGTTATTGTTACTCTTTTATTACTCTTTATTACCCTGTTATCAAAAACTGTATTTTACGTGCGCGCGCGCGCGCGCTCGCATATATTATAATATCTTATCTATATCATATACTGTAATATATTATTATTATCGTATTATTGTTATCTATGGTATTACACTGTACTGTACTGTCTATAATACCGTAGTATTGTTATTGTATATTACGTGTATTAACCTTTTATTACCCTTTTATTATCTTTTATTACCCTGTTATTATCCTTAACAACTGTATTGCTCGCGTGTGTGTTTAGTTAAATGAACACACGTACCCACGAAATAAAATATTTCACGTAGCACACTGTAATCACACGGATTAACACCGATCGTTATGTCAAGATACTACTCGTCACGAATTTCCATCGTTATCGTTATCGCGCGATATATACGGAAACGTGAAAAGAATCGTACACCATCGCCACAGTTTTACGCTACGGGCCTGTGTAGGGGCGGAATATTCTCAGCCGTATCTACGAAAACCGATAATTAATCACGAATTTCACACCTTCGGTAAACCACAAGAAAGAAAGCTGTTTCAGAAGGACGCGGGGGAAAAACCCCTACTCCATATCCTGGCCCGGGTTCCGAAAGACGTTCCGGAATGAAAGGCATCGAAGGGGAGGGCGGAGAGGCGGGGGAGAGGGGTACCTACAGAGCAGCGCCAATGGTATCGTCGTGGAACCTCGGTGTTGGTGAGACGAATCGCTAAACTGGACTGCATTGACAAATGATTCGAACATCTTGCGCCAGGGAAACCGCAGGACCTCCCACATCGAATAAATACTATCGTGTCGCGCGTATTTTCGTAGCTTGTTCCTCTTTTTTTTCTTCATTCCTTACATTTTCTGCCGTCCCAGGATTAAGGCCATGCCCGAGGAGGTGGCACGATCCAAGCGAGATCGAAAATAGGCTTTCTTCCTTGCGCGTTTCAATCCCATCGGCGAATCCCCGATCTTTTCTTTCCGCGCAATAGTAAATAGCTCGTAAGAGATAGCGTGCTGCGTTACGTGACTGAATAATGCGCCCCATCGGCAAACGCCGATATCGGTACGAAAATTGAACGTATTATGGCGATAATGGATTTGTTAGGAACGAGATCGTTGGGTTTTCTTTTCTTATCAAACTTGAAGAAGATATTTTCAGACAATACAATAATTATCATCTTACGCTGTGCGCACAGAATTCATTAGTCTACGTTGAATTATTCATATGAATCTGCAGAATAATTATATTTTAGTCCTATTTAATAGCAAACACAAGTATATTAAAGAAAGTTAATCGATAAGCTGTTCAGCTGATTGTCGTTCACACTTGTTTGTTTGCCATTCAGGTAAAATAATTATTTCCGAGGATAATATCTGTCCTTAACTCTTTCATTGGATTAAATTTTTTTATCGGATTAAGCTGCTTACATGCGAAAAGTTAAGAATACCAAAAAGATTATGACAGCGGTATTGTATTGCATAATATTTCTCAAATATCTTTTAATGGAACTCGTTCTTTGCTTCGACAGCGCCCGCATTATGCGTGGATTTGTCACAGCGAGCAAGTGCCTGTGTCGAGTGTAACGTGTAATAGATTATCATTTATTAGAAAATAAAGGCATTTATAAAGGCGATCAATGAATGAAGATTAAAATCAATGAAGCATGAGTGAGCATATTTACGGAGGACTCTGAGTGTAATGAGATAACGTACGGTTTCTGAGATCCAAGGAGACAGTATCCACGAAGAAGTCTGGATACAATCCTTGTTACGCATACAAATGTTTAAGCTGAGATTTAATTAAAGATCAAGATTAAGGATCCTACGGGAAAAAATTCATTATAAGAAATTCTTTATTAACGTGAACTTCGTAACGTTCGAGAAGATAAAGATAAAGAAATAAAGAATTCAGAGAAGCAAAAGAAACGATAACGGTAATGCTGAATTTGAAACCTCAAATGATAGCAATCGTTTCAGGATATTTATGAGTGGGATTCGTACAGAAACAACGTACGGAATCACTTGCGAATCTTCCCGAATGATCCAGAAAGGTAGCGGTGCATCATTCGCGAATCGTCTGCATGTTGCTTGCATGTGCATAGAAAATCCTTTAGACCTCCCCGTGGTCTTATGGTGTTTCGCATGGGACGCGTCTCGACGCGATGTAAGACACCGAAGCATACCACACACAACGCGACACCTTGGCCAACCGAGTTGACCGAGGACTCCGGCAGGACCACACACGAAGGATCGCCCCTCTCCCTGTCTTTTTCCTCTTTCTCCTCGCCACTTGCCTCCGCGCGTTCTTCCTTGTTCCTCGGGAAAATAAAAAGACGGGGTGGGCAACGTTGGTGGAAGGACGCGCGCGCGCGCGCGGAGAAGGAAACCGAGAACAGAGAGAGGAGTCATTTAACCACCGTGCTATTAAACACAAACTCGAAAAGGAGCTTCGAAAAAAAGAGAGCAAGAGCGAGAGAGAGAGAGAGAGAGAGAGAGAGAGAGAGAGAGAGCGAACGAGAGAGAAATGTAGCCAGCGCTCGTTATCGGTCGAGAAGTACCGAGCAATCGGATATAATTGAAAACCTTGACACTTGAAATTAATTATTAACGACCTGTAACCTGTTACTTCGGCAGACACGAGGATATTTTATCATGATGGTATGACACGCAAGGAATCCACAATTCATTGCGACTCATTGTCATAACGAGTAACAATGGAAACGATCAGATAACGAAAGAACAACAACTGTTGAACTTGAAACAACAATGATTATTCAGGGATATACTGCGCATTGATCGATGCGTATGCGTAAGGATCATTCATGAAGGATCTAGTTGATAGGAGAGAGCCCAAAGTGTGTTGTGCATGATGGTTTCTCCTAGTTATCAGAAGTGATAAGATTCCATCATTTATTTATTCCCTTCTTTTCCCCCGAGACGCAATCGTCGTGCGTGAACTATTTTCGAAACCCCGATTGTAAATCGATTGTAAAATGTCAAAACAGACTGCGGGTCTCAGTCGTGCTCAGTCGTATGACAAGATCGACAAAAAGGAAACATGGTGAGATGAGATGGTCGGGATTCATGCGGGCTGTAGAAAAGCTGTCTGGAAACACGCCTGGCGGGGTGTTTCCCGCATTGTTATTAATTGCGCGTCTCTAGACGCAGTTCTGGTGGCCTATTGTCCCCCTTAAGTTCAAAACCATCTACTATCAATGACAATGAAATCTCTGCCACCTACAAACAGGAATTGGCTACGAAGTGGCACACAAAAGGGCTTTCCCGTCTACGACCATCGCTGGTTTTGCGGGTTCGGCGGAAAAAAAAGAAGAAAAAAAGAAAAAAAAAGAAAAAAAAAAAGAGATCGACCAGCCAACCAAAACATCTCATTGTATCTTTTATGGTGTTTTCGGTCACCCGTGTGACCTCGGCGCGTACGGCGAAGGGTGCAGCGGAATCTGTTTTCAAGTTACCGAGTTGGAGTACCGACAACGCACTGTAAAGTGCAGTACACTGACAGCAGACGGACCGCAAAAACTCCTTGCAGGATGCAACGCGTCGCAATCGGAATTTCCTATCAAACGTATCTGATAGATATAGCTAGGGCGATCCCCCTCTCCCCAACCGCCGCCCTCATCCTCCCCTTCAGGCAGTCGGTATCATTAATGTGCCGTGATTCGGAACGCCGGAAGGGCGGAAAGAGAAATTATCCGCCAGTCGCGGATAAGAACACGACAAGGAGATGCATAATCGAGACAATAAGCTACGCGATCGTTGTTTCCCCGACAAATCGTGCCCCGCAGTGGACGCCGTACTTGTATCGCAGTCTCGCTGTATTTGCCGTATTCCATTGTCGTGTAATGAGTGTTAAATGCACAGTCGCGGCTACGTTAAGTTTTTAGCGACTTATAGCTCGCGAGGTCCGCTGAATGCAAAACGGAACCTCCAGTATGCAACAAAAGAAACCGTTAAGAGCTCGTCACTCTCCTGACGAGTCACCGTGGCACCGATCGCCCGTGGATTCCCACGTGGGCCGGGCCTCGAAGGATGCGGGCCAAAAATATGCAAATTTACATGCATATCCCGGCGCGCGATTCCTCATCCAGCCTGGCTGCTTGACTGCCCGGTTTACCCACTTGCGCCACGAAGAGACCCATGGGAGCCTGTCGTTCTCCCTCTGTCTCTCTTTCTCTTCTCCGGGATCATTACCATACGTGACCATAAATGAAACCTGTCTCGCCTATCCCGCGTAACAATAGGACAATCGCCTCGCGCGAGGCACAAAGACGTCGCGCGTATCCCTGCGTGCACATACATATGCACCCTCTCATAGGTCCCACCAACTTTCCTTGAACTCCCTTCGCGTGTCCCCGTTATATCCTCCTTCCTTCCTGAGCTCGCCAAGTGTCCCGGCCAACGGTCCTGCGACAGGATACCGGTTCTGGCGCGCATCCTGAAGCGGGACGTTTCGTCCTGCTTCCAGCCGCGCGTCGTCGTTGCCATTGTCTAGGCGAGATTAGGCGAATTCGAAAAATGACTTGGCCGAAGCTGCAAGCCGCGTAACGGTCACGGTGGGTTCATAGGTGATCGTCTTTCCGGACTCTTGCTTCCGAACGTGCATCGGTCAACGGCCGACCGAGGCGGATATCTGTAGGGACTGGACCCGATTTCGAATCCTTCCACGGGAGTATCAGATGATTCGTTACGACGAGGATCAAGATCCTTTTTTGCCGGTTTATTCAGCCAACGTTTCAGCGCTGTTCCGTTTACGAGATGAAACCGTGCTGAATAATGCGTTGAAGGATTTATGCGACGATGCTTGAGCCAGTTCTCATGTCAGGACTCTCGCCTGGACATGGACAATGCATCTTCTATTAGAATCTCTTCCTGCTTTTTTTACAAATACTTTCTTACGAAACATTTGATTAAGAAAAATTAATAAAGAAATCAAATGATTCGTTACGACGAGGATCAAGAATCCTTTGTTCTTATATTTCGGCACGCGACAAGGAACTGGGATTTTCCTCATGCATCCAAAAGCACACCCTATCAGAGGATCAAATACTTCAAGTTTCGGGTACCTGAGATACACTATTTTATCGAATACAAAATAAATGCTTTCGATTGAAGTTCTAAAGTACCAATAATTTGCTATTTTTCTCATGTCCCTTTTATTCTTATATTTCGGCACGTGACAAGGAAATAGGATTTGCTGTGCATTAAAAGCACAGCATATTAGAGAACCAAGTATTTCAAATTCCATTTTAAGATAGTTGAGAAATACTTTTTTATTTTTTATTTGAAAGTATTTGATTAGTAAAGGCTAATAAAAAAATTAGATGATTCGTTACAATGATTAAGATCCTTTTTGCCGGCGTGTTAAGCTAACGTTTACACTATTCCCTTTAAAAGATCGCGCTGAATAATACGTTGAAAGATTCATACAATGATGCTTGAACTTGAATTTCAGAACTTTTTTTCAGACCTGCACATGGAGAACGCATTATCTATTAAAATGTACTTTCTACTTTTTTTTTACAAATACTTCCAACAGATGCTTTCTTATATATATTCTAAGAATACTAAGAATATTTCATTGGAAAAAGTTAGTAAAAAGTTTTTGAGCCGCGAAGGTATCAAGAAGTACGTTAACGTCTTTTAATTTTTATGTACCGACCTTTTTCCATACCTTTGCGCCTGTAAGATAAGAAAGGCCTCGCGCGTGAGAGACAGACAGACTCCCAAATTTTGAATAAACTGTATGGACTTTTACGCAATCTTATTGAATTCGTTCCGAGTTACATTGTTACCGAGCTACGATGCTTCAGAGGACCTCGATTTGGGATCTTTCCGTACCTGACCCGAGATAATCCCATCCTTGCACCATGTGCGCTTTATCCCATGGGATCTGATACCACCCTGTCTCTCCGATGAATTCGAGATTCTACAGGGTCCTGCTCGAAGGTATCCCATCCTCTCGCTTTTTCCTTTCATGTCATTCCTCCCCTCTGTATACTATGGCGAATCTCGTAGCTGCAACGACGTTTGTCACCCCCTATTTTTGTCGCTCGGCACGGGAGAGATTCGGTGCTCTCCTTTGGATTTGAGAAATAGATCATTCCGGAATAAAATCCCGATTCGATTTACAATTGCATTAACAACGGGTGTTCGTTTAATGGATAAAGCGACATTTTTGAAAGATGATGTCCGATGTTAGCGAGTCTGTTGATAGTTGTCGATGTGTTTTATGTCTTCAAGTTAAATATTCATGAAATATTTTGTAATAGTAATAGAGGATATCACGGAAGGCAAGCGAGTATTATAATCCACACGTCTTTGCTCGATTTTTGCGTACACTACAGAATCGTAAAGGCGATTCGTCCTTCGCAACCTTTCTCACGTCCGCAAATTTAGGAAACTGGTTTGAAAGGTCTCCCAGTGCCGTCGTTTCGTGGAATTACAGAGAGATCGATAGCTTCCTTCAAAAATTTGATCACGATAAATCGTGGATTGTTTTCGGTCAAGCGGAAAAAGTCGATAAAAAAAGAAATGGATCTCTCTTGCTGGCTGGTACGAAATGACAGCCATGGGAATCGAATTTACTAGGCGAATTCTGAATAATACCTGAATAATAACTTCTTCATAAAATTAACTATATAAATGTACGTTTCTTTTAATATACTTTATTTTGTATCGTTTTATATCGTGTAATTTGGCCTTTTGTTGTTTAGCAAATAAAATGTGTTACATATATCGAGAATTTTATACTTTACTTGGTAATTTTAATGTCAAGCCATGTTGACATATGTGTGTAAAGTTTCATCTCTTTATTTTGCTTGTTTATGTATATAAGCAATAAAAATCGGAAATCTAGATAATAAACGTACACTCGATCAAATCTGATGGAATAAAATCGTTTGAATCATGACTTGCAAACTGCAGTTGGTGTTATATTGGAGAACAAACAAAAATTATTACTTTTTAAAATAAAATTAACTGTAATTAAACAACATGCAGAATCAACATGCTATATCGCGCTTGACACAACAACTGAGCGAGAATAACTATTAAATAATATACTAAAATAAAGAACTGACCAAATGTCGAAAAGAAATTAGAGTAGTTACATGAAGAAATGTAGGCAATTACACATCCAGCAAAAACACAGCAAACAGCAAAATTTTATATCGTCTATCTCAAAACATCCACATAAAATGAAGAAGTTATATCAGTCTCGTTGAAGAATAGGATACACTGAGAAAGAATATGCGGAATATGCGCAATTTTTAACTCACCAATAGTGGAGATTAGTCAATTCCTTCGGGCCTCTTTTCAATAATCGAAATCCGAGGTCCGTTGACAGAATTTTTTGAAAGGACACAATATCGTCACCTCACGAGGGAGGAAATCAGGAATTTTTGTAACACTTTTCGCGGAATTATACACACTATGTGTATATATATATATATATAATAAGTACGTGCGCGCGCGCACGTGGGTATGTCACGATAGATAAGAAAATTCGATATCGCGCACTATCGATGTCAAGCGTAGCAGGCCAGCAAGAATCTCCACGTGGTTAAGCGCCACGGCTCTTCATGGACATGGATAACGAGACATTTACGACACGTCTTCACGCACGTTATTCGTTATTCCGATATAAATGCTTTCGTCGAACGTACGAAGCACTCAGGTAAATGAGAAAAAAGGAGAATAAAAATCTGAGACAAAAAGAATTTGTCGCGACGGTGGAATCAAAGTCTTGAACTCAAGTGCCGGTTTCCAAGGATGCTCGGTTCGAACTGACTGAGGGCACGAAGAGGCCCCTTGCGACTCCCGCTTGGATGTGTGTATGTATGCCCATAGATATGCATGCATATAAACATACACACGCGTTTTCGATTCGTTTTTCCTTCTTTTATCTTCTCCATCACTCTCACTCTCACAATTACTCCTCTCTTTCCCATCCTGCCTCTCTTTCTTTTCCTCCATGTGGGTTGGATCTCCTGGTCTTTATTTGCCTGCTCACTCTCTCACTCCCTTCTTTTCCACCTGAGTTTCTCTTTCTTTCCTCAGGGCCGACATTGTGGGCCCCCTGGGCCCCGTACAAGCGGTCGAACCAATGATAGAAGGAGCCTCCAAATCTAGCCTAACCCCCACCACGTGTTACCCTCACTCTTACTCCACCATCGCATTCTACTCAGAATCGCCTCTACGAAGGAATCGACATTTGCTGATCACCAGTGGTAGCTACGTGACGGGTTATGTATGTTTCTCTAAAGTGAGATTCTGTAAGGCCAGGCAATCTTCACCGTAATCATATTTAATGGGGATAATTATATTAGATTAGACGTCAAACATCGATGACAAAATCAATGATAAGGGATGGATATAAGATCGGACAAGTCTTAATCACAAACTTTTCCATTTTTAAATCGTCGAGCTTGGAATAGAAGAAAATGACAATCTCTCTCTCTCTCTCTTTCTCTCTCTCTATATATATATACATTTAAATCAATGGATGAAATTTATACCTTTTTTGGTTAAAACAAATAATTTTATTTTTAAGTTAAAGCTTGAGTTTAAAAGCTTAAATAATATTATCAGAAGACTCTATAGAATTTTATAAATATTGAATTAAGTTTAGTTATATTTAATATTTATTTTATTTGGGGGACATTTAAATTAGTTTAACTTAATATAAAACATTAATTAGTAGTATTCACAATTTAAAGATTTATATTTATTATTAAAACTCAGGCCTGCACCTAAAATATTCCAAGCCTGCGACAAAAGACCCGCAGCGCATAAATGAATTATAAATACGTTTCTCTCTTTCTCTTTCTCTCTCTCTCTCTCTCTCTCTCTCTCTCTCTCTCTCTCTCTATCTATCTATCTATCTATCTATCTATCTATCTTTCTTTATTTCTTTGTCTATTTATTTTTATAATAAAATAAATAAACGTTACATTTTATTTCTTTGCCCCCTCTCATTGACCGATGTAATTTCTAGATAAGAATGACATTTGCGCATATATGCGCGGTCGAGTTCGGCGGATGATGGGCACGGAAGGGATAAGAAAGCTGCAAGGAGACTCCCACAGGGCGACCCACACGCGTACGCGCAGCGTACACTCACGCATGTGCACGCTCTTAAAGGGACATCGGCTTCCCGCGCTCCTCGAGCTGCCGTGCATACACGCGCGGATCACTGTGCGTAACGCACACGCGTACATCACGCAAGCGGGGAGAAGAATCATCCTAATATACCCGGGAGAAGACCTGCCCCCTGCTTCGAATGCGTTCCACTCGCGGTGCGTGTAACGCGCCCGCTGCTGGGCGCGTGCATTCACGATGTGTTCGTCGCGAGATCCGTCAATCGAGGCGACGATATAAGCGCTAGCCCAGAGCATCTGCGTCCATTGGAATTGAATTCCTACGAATCATCGGATTCCTTGATCGGGATCGCAAAGCGATGTTTGTTTATTCGTATCTCATGAAAAATGCATGAGATTTGCTTAAATGTTTAAACCCTTATAGCCACGCATTCTGCTTTTAACGTAGGAAAATCCCAGTTGCTTGACGAGGTCAATAAGAACAAACGACATGTAACGAGATCACCGAGTTATCGGTACTTTGAACGAATCTTTTCTATTTGATAAGACAGTTGATATCTCAGGTAACTCAAAGTGAAGCTTGACGTACCTAATTCTATAATGTGTATTGTGCTTTTAATGCACAAAGAAAATCTCAGTGTCTTGTTGCGAAATATAAGAAAAAATATATAATCACTTCGAATCACTACCGAATTACCGAAGTATCTTGGAACTTCAATCAAAAGAGTTTTTTCTGTAGCTTTTCTTTTTTTTTGATATCCGATATTTGTTGCAATTGTTGCTATACATAGAACATTCGACAATACATTTGTCGACAAATAATCATGCCAGGGAAGATATGTAACCAGTGTCATATCCTTGTACAATACATGAGCATATTCGCAATCTTGCGAATAATGTGAAATGTTTCAGAGGGACTGAGATTGCGCGGATCTCATCATTTACATCTCATCAAAGTCTTCACTTCTAATATCAGAGTTGGCCTCTTCCAGAATACCTGAGGCCAGCCTCCAAGGGAGGGTGGATTTTCCAGATTGATGTCCACTTCGTGATGTTCACTGATAGTTTTTTATCGATATTTGTTTTCCCCATTATCTGTTTTGTTACTATGATAGAGCTTAGAAGCCGTTCCGCGAATCGTTATCATTCGAATCGTCTCATGTTACAAGATTATTACCAGATTATTTATATTCCCGCGCGCGACAAATGTGTATGCATATATTTATTAGTAATATTTATTAATAATATATATAATATATATAATGTATATTTTATATTTGAGAAAATAGTTTATTTTTTGATTGAAGTATTTTGGATTGAAGTTTGGAGTACTTGATTCAGTTATTACGTGAGTCACGTAATATAATGTCACAGTATAATTGGTCAATGCTGATTCTAATCATGTTGCTCGGGATATTAGGGAAACACTCCTATCCTTCTCTGTGTGATGCATCAGTTGACGATCAGGTACAATCTGCGGTACAGAAGCAAATTTTTTATAGGCAAAGAGATTCATTCTGCAGAGGGGATTTCTTTTAGAAATCATTTTGAAAGGAGATAACTGATAATCAAATCTAATTAAAATGAGAAAGTAAACGTATTGTTATTATTATTAATATTATTATTATTATTGTTATTATCCAAGTCTCTCATGGCTGTGGACTTTCTTTGCGATGAAAGTTTCATTTTGTGACTTGAAACTTCAATTTGACGACTTGAAGTTTCCGATCGCATTTCTGGTCGCATCAATGTTCGATTAGTCGAAATATTAAACAATTAGCCGGAGGTATTATTCGGCAAGCCTATGAATAGAATATAAAGCATTTATATAATAATTTGAGAACTTACATCTATAGTTTGTAAGTGTAAGAGTAAGATCTTTTTTCAGCAAGATTTTCAAGATATCAATTAAGGAGATAGATAGGTAGATAGATAAATAGGGAGAGAGAGAAAAAAAAGGAAGAGAGAAAGAGAGAGAGAGAGAGAGAGAGAGAGAGAGAGGGAGGGAAGGAGAGGAAGAGGGAAGCATCTTTTGTCGTAATCGACTGGTTGATTTTAAAAGCGACGTACTTCAGATGCCGAAATTTTCCTATACCTCCATAAGATATCTGTTTTGATAATCAGAATAGCACTGATATCGCCTTAGCCAAAACTTTATCCGTGCTCTTCATCACTACGTGCGTATTTAAACGTACGTTGACAGACTTGTTGGCATTCTCGCGCAAATACTTTGCACGAGAGCGGACGAGATACAATCATTGTTTAATCATTCCGTTTCCTTTCTAGTCTTACTTCTAGTCTTTCAGAAATATACCTTGAGGAAGACAACGCAATGGAAACTAATTTTATTTGTTTCACCCGTGTGATTTTATCTGAACGTATCGATGGCACGTATCACATCCGCTGCTTGTTAAACATGATCAAAAATTCCATTCACTTTACGAATAAATAGAAGACATTATGAAACCTTCATCGAGTGAATCATATTTTTACGTGGGAGAAAGAAAAAGATCGTATAGATCGTGAGCATTACTAGGACCTCGGGCTCCATACCTTCACGCTTATAAAGAAACAAAAGAAACTCTTTGAACTCTTTGAACAAAACAAAGGAAAAATAATCCCTTTTCCTATGAAGCTAATCTAAAGTGATTGGCCTGTTAATGGAACAACCATTTAGCTATGCACATTTATTACTAAAAAGATATCAAAGGATACCAGAAGAATACTAGAAAGATTATCATGCAGCATGCTTGCGCATGGATACACGTGCGTCTGTCTCTTCGACAAATGCAACAAGTTTTTGGAAAGGGAGCGGCCAAGGTAGTCCTCCTAGGAACTCCAACGGAGCGAACTGTAGCCTGGCGTGGGACAGGACGGGCTACGGAGGCTGCGTTCTCTCTGCTGGGGGCGGCTCAATGCTATCCTTTTTTCCCCTTCTCCACCCTCATTTCTCTCAGCGTCTATCTCTTCTTTGCCGGTTCTTCTTTTTGTCTGGCTTGTCCCCCCTTTCTTCAACCCTCCCCCCTCCCCCTCCCCTCCCCCTTCCCCCTGCCCCCTCCCGCCGTTCTTACTCTCTCTCTTCCTTCCTCTTGATCCTCTCTCCTTGCATGCGGTCCCTCCATCTCCATCCTTCTGTTCGCTCTTCCTTCCACCTCTCTTCATCATCGAGCTAGGACTCACTGTGCCCCCAGGAAACGGCTGTCCCACGTATACGCGCGCACGTGTGTGCGCGCGCGCGCGCGCGCGCGCGCCTCGGACGTGCGCGTGTGCGCGCCCGCTTTTAATGCGTGCGATAGGAGGTAAGGAGGGGCAACAGGTGGATGCGTGCATGCGCGGCTTGAGTAATACCGCGTGTATGTGCGCGTGCGTGCGTGTGTACGTACGTCCGCGCGTCGCCGGTTTTTCGTCGCCGATAAACGCGCGCCGTCCCTTTATCTTAATTATTATCACTTGCGTGGGTCCTCTTGGTCTTGCTTGTGTCGTTAATTCGCCGCCGAATATAGAACTTCGTGCCACGCATCGCGCGAACGCGTCAGCATCAACGCGTCGCGTGCGGGAAGAAGAAGAAGAAGAAGAAAAGAGGAAAGGTGGACCTGGCCCCTATTACCGTCACGTTTCTCCCCAGCCCCTCTGTCCCCCYCCCYCCCYCCCYCYCTCTCTCTCTCTCTCTCTCTCTCTCTCTCTCTCTCTCTCCCGTTATCTCATATTATTTTTTTATGAACTTTTCCTGCGACCTTTATTGCCGCATGTGAGGGATACACGAATGTACGCGCCGAACGCACAATCGTCCAGGCCGGGCACTTATCCTTTCCGAGATTCTATTCAAGGAGGTTGCGATCCTGAATAGGGTATCCCAAGGGCGCCTACGTAATCCCGCTCGCCATTGTGAGGACGGCAACCAGTTTTCTTCCCGAGGCTCTTTTTCACGCTATTTCCACCACCGAGCTAGCACAAAACACGAAGGGGGGGCATGCAACGTGTGCGTGCACCGAGCGCTCGCATGCGCTCGTATGCAAGCATTGTCGCTCATACGAATCGTTACCCCCTGTCTGCTGTCTACCCCATTTTCTCCCTGATTTCTCCGATTTGTGCCTTCCTTTGATGCGTGCGTTTATTGCAAGCGTTAGAGGGACTCGAGGGATTCTTCCACGAATTCAGCACGGAGGAAGAGAAGCCCTTTAACTCGTCGCGAACGGATCGAGAGCGGAAGAATGTCTTCTCTCCTCTTGCGATTACACGCCACGAGCTAATTTATCGTCGCGACAAAGTAACGATAATCGGGAGTTCCGATGTCATCGGGTCACGATAATATCCGAGTGATCTAATTTTTCTCGTGCATGCGGCAAGACGATGCGTCTTGCTTCCGACGTACGCTCTGTGATTTGATGAACGTCCATTCGAACGGTCCCGATTCCATAAGCGGTTCCGATTAAAACGATAATCCTGTTGTGGAGACTGTAAACTACTTACTGTATCTCGGAGCCAAGTCTCAGGCGGATCTCGATACTCGCGTCATACCGCGAGGGATTGGACTACCCTTTAAGAGGGATCAAGCTTCCCGAGAAGGATCTCCGTGGGGGAGTTCCTGCATTCATTTATCGCATTCTGCAATTTGCGGAAACCGGTCGGCTCATGCGGGATCGCCATTAATTCGGGAGGACGCTAGTTTCCAAATCGCTCAGAGAGGGGGAGAAGAAGAGAATAATAACCAAGTGTCAGAACAATATCCGGCAATATCTCAAAGCGCATAGCTTCGACTTACGCGGCTTGCGGGTCGGCAATTATCAAAGGGCGATCCCGAGGATCCGCCCGGTCTTTACAAGTCACGCTGAAGACGGGAGCCATCGTAGATCGTATCGCGATCGCATCCCGTCCTCTCTTTATCTTTCCCTATGCTTTTTCCCTTTATGTTTATCTCCCCGATGCTGCCCCTCCCCCGTTACGTTGGTCATTCCTTTCCCGTGGTTGTGCCTTGTACCTTTCCCTTTCCCTTGACCGCGTTGTCTCATCCCGCGGTTTCGTCTCGTTCTTAAATCACTCGGCGAGCGCCAAGACAAATCGGGAACCGAAAGTAGTCCTTCTGTTTATTACCAGCCTGGGGATTTTGATGCCGGGAAATCCCTTTCGCATCGTGTCCGCCTTAAGTAAGCGAGTCGTTTCCTCGGTGATCGGGCCGAAGGAATCATCGCTACCTCAGAAATCCATCCTTGCGGTTAACACTTGATGAATTGTGTCAACAAGGCTTAAATAAACGAAACTTTACTTGCCGGCGCGTGGAAGTCGACGTTAATTAACTCATTAATTTGCTTATCACCAACAGTCGCCTCGCGCTAGTCGCGCCTGCAAAGGAAAATATGCAAATTTTTTGGATTTTATTGAGAAACGCACCTTGCGCATACAGTTGCGCATGGCGCTTTACGTTATTGCAGGTGTATAACATACGTTATCCGTTTATGTGGGTTATGCAAGTGGAGACGACGGTGCAAATGACGCACGATAATTGCTGATGAAAACTCATAATCAAATTCAATAAGCGCATATCCGAGGCTGTCATGAATGCAATCCACGATTCAAGTGGATGCTGAAGAAACCGCGACGTTCGCAGCATCACCGCCGCGTTGACATGTTTATGTGTAGATGCTCGCGGTAATGAATTGCGTAATATTCGATTACGAGATCGACAACTCTGTCGATTTCTCCTCCGTCGATTTCGATACGATTTCGCACGTCGCAACGTCTCCTTCCCGCGTAATTAAAAAATCACGCGGTTCCATTAAAAAATATAAATTATGCGCAGTCGTTCTATTACGTCGTCGTAGCAGTTTTATCTAGCTTAATGAGAAATTAATCGGGCCGATTTGTTTAACGGAGAAACGCAGAGAGTATCGCCCGTATTTACAAAAGAGCGCAGCCGCTAATGAAGCAAAGATACACGCAAATGCGGAACGCGTATCTCTTTAATTGGCAATATTGGCAATATCGCCTTTATCATTAAAATATATATATTTAGGTGTAATTAATTGATACGGGTACTATAAATAATGTGTCATTGGACACTGCGATCGTATTTCAATCGATAACAGTGGAATGATTATTCGGATTCGTCTTCCGTGCGCGGATGCAACATTGCTTTTATCGCTTTAATTTAGATTCTCATGAACGATAGACGTGCTATCGTCGAAACTGTCGCCGGGTTTCATTATCAACGTTATCAACGTTATCTTCCATGCGCGTACGAATTGACGGTGCAAAGTGCAGCGTCAGATTATTATTGTCGATCGATCGGTCGATACGAAACGAAACAGAATCTCGATTCGCCGATAAGCATCGCATGCTCCTGCCTTTCGAAAAGGATAAAACGAAAACGTGACTCGCTAATTATCCTCGCTGCTGATTGGATTGTTAAGGGTCACTCGCAATTTTTCCCTCTGCCAAGGCGTTCCGTCATTAACGACATGTAAATTGCTAATCACCGAGCTAATTCCCGCTATTATACGCACCTTACATCGTCGCAGGTCGTACCTGCGTGCGAGCGTGATTTCGCACGATTCGTCGAAATAATAGCGACATTAGCGAGCGTGACGCTCCGCTAATCGATAACGGAGCAGCCGCTAGTTTTTAATCGGTCCATAAATATCGATCCTGGATTCAGCGTCGCGAGCGGCGCTGAAACTTTTCTCGTCAGGACGTAAACCTGATTCCCATTCCCCCCCTCCCCCCTCCCCCTCCCCCACCCCCTCCCAGTCCCTTCGCCGCTGCGTCGTTACTGCTGCGAGGTCACTGGGGAATTCGACAAATTTAACGGTTGAAAACGGGCGTGACAAGTGCGTGCGTGCGTGCGTGCGTGCGGGCGCGCGCGCGCGCGCGCGCCTGGGAAGGATGCCTCGCGAGGTTTCTTTTCGTCGTGTACGACGACTGCAAGGTGCCTGCTGCATTGGTGGTGCCGGTGGTGGTGCGGCGGGGTGGCGGTGGTCACCGGTGGTTTCTTCGCGGCCGTCGAATTAATAGACCATCTGCTCTTCCCCGCCGCCTCTAAGGAAGTCAATGTTTAGGAAGTCCATGGGAAGTGGCGACAACGGAAAGCCCCATAAAGCGAGAACCAGCGGAGGACATGGGAACGGACCCTCGCAAGGAAGTCGAACGATCCTACGCATGTCCCCCTTCACCTTTGGCTCGCAAGTGGACACGGGGACGTGGGTGAGAGTTCGTTCTCATCGCTGATGCGGCCGAACGGTCGTGAGGTTGATCATGAAACCGGCGTAAGAGACAAATATATCGGATTTTGGTGTGAATGTCGGGAAACAACGTGGAACTGGCTCCTGGTGAATGATGCTGTAATCTTCGCGAGCTATCCTATGTCGGCTCGAGCCGATCCGAGGCCCGATGTTTAATGATTTCCTCGCGGAAATGACGTAACGAGAAACAGATTCATGCTTTTTGTATGCAGTACGAGTGCAGTTAGTTCGTGGTGTTTCTTCTGGTCTCGCTGCATGGTTCTTTCGCGAAGGATCCAATGTGGGAAAGAATCGATCGAGCGTGCACGCGATGACGAGAACACGTTGTTGACAATGGAGCAGCAATGAATGCACTTCTAATCACGGAAGCTTTTTTTATGCAAATGTTAGATAACGTTGTTAAGTATAGATTAATCAATCAGTCGCGCGATAATCTGTCCCAGTTTATCCAGTTGGCATGGCGAATTAATATTTGCGCGATCCTCTCGTCTTATCTATTTTTCAGTCCCAGAATGATGAAATTTCGAAAAGAGTGTTGATCGCTAATTTGTCACGGTGAACTTTTCACCAATCGCTGGTGTCGCGCAGCTGCGAAAATATTTATCGAAAAATATCATCTGCCGGCCGCATCTCCGATGAACGGAGATCGCTCAACGGGATCGTTTGATTTCAATTTTAAAGTCGCAAGAATTATGATCCTCATTATTCACTTGACTCATTATTCCAGATAACCCAAAAGGAGAATGTTATTACTCATGCGGTCGATTACGATGATGGATCATTTTGTGATCCGCGCTTGACAATCCCGAGATGAAGCATCCGGAAATTCGAGCACTTTGGAGTGCTCCATCGCGGCGAACGGAAGGTATCATCCCTTTTTCTGTCTATCGGTCGCAGAGCAGACGACGCGCGAGCGTCGCGATGTTGGCAGCAGAACAAGATTAATAAATCCAAGGGAGCTGCCGCTCGCCTGGTAACAATAACGAAACACCTTTTATGCACGCGTGGATTCCACCTTTTCCTCCTCCGCGGCCTCCACCACAACCGCCATCTTCTCCCATCTCGCTCCATCCACGTGAGCTTCTTCACATTCACCTGCTGCTATTCGAAGATCAGCTGCCCTAACCGCCACCTTGGCAGCACCTTGCCCACCTCACTGTCCTCCTTCAGTTCCACCGTCGCGGACGAACTCTTCCTTCGAATCTTCTTACCTTTCCTCTACTACTCCCGGCTCTCCTTCTTCTACTTCTTCCTCTTCTTCTCGTTCTTCATCTTCGAGGCCGTCTTCCCTCGTTTTCTTCCTTCTACTACCCCGCGTCTTCCCCGCGGCAACACTTTATCCAGCGCTCCTTGTTCGTCGCTGTCTCCCCGTGGCAACTGCATGCCCGCTCGCGCGCGCCCGGGATTTTTTCCAAAAAATCCAGCTGCGCCGATCTTTTATGGGGGTCCAGCCGCTCCCGCAGTGCATGCCGGGCGCACGCCGTTGCAGCCTGTACACTTGTGACACGCATATTCCGTCCCCGAGGCGAGAGACGTCTGCGTACTCGAGCAGGCTCCCTGTGCATAATTGATATTCGCCTCGGATGCTGTACTCTTCTCCCTAACTGAGTTCTATTGTTATATTTACGTAGCGTAACCGTTCGGCCATTCGGTTGTCGCTGATGGTCGCGCTGATCAACAGGTGCTCACGTATCTGCCGTTACGCCCGCTGACTTTTTCATTCATCCTGCCTCGTGTTTGCTTTGGCGCCTCTCGCGCTTCGCATCGTTAAGCTTTGAGTTATCGGGAGAAAGCGTCAATTCGCGGGTATTAGTGGTCGGCGCGTGCTCTCTCTCTCTCTCTCTCTCTCTCTCTCTCTCTCTCTCTCTCTCTCTCTCTCTCTCGGTCGATGTGCGGCGCGAATTGCGTTACGCAATGGTGATGTCAATGTGCGGCGAAGGCGTGCACTGCGAAATGCTTGACAGAATTTGTCCGTCCTGCAGCAGGTGAGCTGAGCCGAGAGGGATTACTCATCTGCGTCACGAGCGAACGTGCGTGTTTCGCGTAATTTAGATAATGCCAGCCGGGATGGCACGAGAATACGTGTTACTTTCTTCAGGCTACAAGTTACTTTGTAACACGCGCTCCCATTGGCAACGAAGATGGATCGCGCTTGAATATGCCGCAATTCCCTGCGAAGTGGGCGCTTAATTTTACATAGCGAGGCTCTGAATTTTCGTAAACCCTCGTCGATGGCACTAGAGCGGCTCCGAATAGCGTTTGAAAGCGTTGCCTTGAAAGCAAAGTGCGATCGTTGCGTCGATAATTGCATTCATAATTGCGCGAGCGTTTAATTGCGCATGTAAATTGAAAGACGAAGATCAACGATCATCAAGATGCAGATCTCGTTTCTGAAGTACAGATTTATGCGAACGGGTTTAATGTTACATGCTTGTTCTCGCCATTTGGGAACTCGCCTTACACGGAATGCGCGCAAGAAGGCCCATTTGGCATTCCTGATCGCCTCGATGGACACGCCAATCAAGCAGAACGAATCTCGACGTGGCGTCAGCCTAATGAAATTCAAACAGGATCGGGCGGAGAAAAGTATCAGTTACGTTTCCACCCCCAACGTCTTGCTCGGTTCGTCTCGGAGAAAGGGTTGGCGCTCCATTCGTTTCCCACGCGTCAAAGAGAATTTCGATTATCGGCCGGTCAGCCTCGACGATCAAACAAGCGTCTGCCGATTTGTGAGATTAGATCACGACAGATGCAAATATTATGATTTGATTTGGAAAAATGAAAACTTTTTCCATCATTTAATGAAAAATTATATATTTTTATTAATTATCGGAGTTAATTTTATTTAAGTTTAAAATTTGGATATTTAATATCAACTGTCCAAAATGTAATTGTTAAAATGATCATTTTTTCAAGGGTTTGGGAATGCCCTTGATTCAATAACGATTGGTACAAATCTATGATTAATATCGCAAATTTCTGAACATTGACCACAGAATAGATCTAAGCGATAGATATATAGACTAGATTGATTTGAACGTCCGGGAGTTGAGTCTATTTTAATTTCTCATGATGGAACATTTCAAGAGCGAATTACATCAATTGATGTAGTTAAGATTCGAATATTATAGTTTAAAGAAATAATACATCGATTATCTACTTCAAGAAGTCGAAATTCATT
The DNA here is from genome assembly GCA_020341155.1 of Eciton burchellii. Taxonomy (NCBI): domain Eukaryota; kingdom Metazoa; phylum Arthropoda; class Insecta; order Hymenoptera; family Formicidae; genus Eciton; species Eciton burchellii. Next base: position 338,657 of record JAHMML010000067.1, on the reverse strand, counting down.
AAATTTTAATCCTGGGGATTATAAATGAATCACAATTAAAATCAGAATACCATTAATGACCAATAGTTTTAATCGTGAGATTTATCGAATGATTGCATTCGCCTTAACGTAAGTAAATCCTTTTCGGCCGACGCTAAAATCGACATTCTGCTTCATGCTCGCACGAGGTTTAATTGAAAATTTAGCGAGCCGGATAACGATCGGAATTATCACTCGGACGGCACATTTGGCACAGGTATTACCGATCGATCGTTTCCCTCCAGTCCCGAGTCCCGGCCGGCGAAAAAAACCTTCCTTCTGTTCCCCTCCGCGTGGAAAAAAGAGGAGTCCACCACTGTGGGAGATCGCGTACGCGGGGTGCTGGCCGGCTCGTGAGGAGCCGTGAGAGGAAGCCTGCGCGCAGCGAGCGAGAAGGACGAGGAGAATCACCTGCGGTGCACCTGCTGTGCAGGGGGCTCCTTCGGTCCCGTATTAAAAGTGTATCAGGCACTCCCCCGTCTCCTTCGCTTCGTCTTCCACGTCCCTTCTCCTTGCTCTCCTCCGCATCCTCCTCCCCCTTTTCCATATATACACCTCCACACGTCATGGAATACCTGATGGCCCTTGGCACGATAATTGCCCTTCAACCGTCGTCTATCGCTTGGTGGAAATGAATCGGCCGCTTCATGTGCGCGATCTGTTCTCGCAAATTGGGAATCGTTTCGTGATCGTCCCGCCAAGTCGGAGGAGTCGACAAAGTGTTAAAAGTAATGAGAAGGTCATAGGGAATGCAGGGTAGAAAAATCCAAGAGGTATCTGCAGTGCGCAAGTTGAATCTCTCTAATTAAGAGAAAGAGAGAGATGTTAGAAGAATAAAAAACACGAAGAATTATATCGCGAGAGTGGCACCGTAAAGGCATAGAGCACAAAGGATCAAAGAGGGAGGTTCTCAATGAGTTACGTAGTACGTAACACGTGTTTCTTTGATCATTCTTTTCTTCGTTCACTCGAATGCCACCGCTATCGATACCAAGGTGGCCATTGGTCCGTTTGAAAATTGCCTTAGCAACCGACGCTGCCCGAGCGCGTGCTGGATCAGGTTGTGGAGGTGGCTAATAGCGTATGATTGCCAAGCTTTTGCCCGCTGAAAGAAACAATTTCAGCTCTTTCAACTGACTTTGACGGCATTGAGATTCTCGTTTGGCGGGAATCCCTCACAAAGGGCCGCGACTATTATGCAGAACGCGCCGATTGAAATTCGCGCGCGGAGGAATGCCTTCGGGAAAACGGGCCTCCTCTCTTCCCCCCGCCGCCAGTCCGGCCCTTTTCCTTTCCGGAAAAGATCCTTCTTGTCTGATGAATCGCGGATTCGCGATTGTCGCGGATCGGCAGATTTCGTCGAAACCTCCCGATCTGATTGTTTCCTGCAGTCTTATTATCATCATCGATGAACTCCCGCCCTTCTTCATCCTCTGCTTCCTGTTACTATCGGCTCCCAGATCATATCAATTTGTTTTTTCTTCTAACGGTCTCGGAGACGTTCCCGCACGTGTACGCGCGGTTCCACTCGTTCGCGACGGACAGCAGGAGCAGCAAGCAACGGCCAACAGGTGTATAGCAGGTGCACACCCTGAACGTCTTGAGGAGCGCTGCGGAGAGCTAAAAAGTTTCACGTCTACCTGAAGGTCCCACGCGAGAAGCGGCTTCCAACCGTCGTTTTCGAGCGCCACCACCCTCTCCGGGTGGCTACTCACCCCACGGAGATGTTGCACTTGCGCAACGAGCGTGGTGTCGACTCTTCCGCTCCTCAAGTCGAGCTCTTGAACGTACTAATCATCAAGGGAAATAACTCGGGATCTCGTAAAATGAATAACGGTGGACGAGTAAGTTGCATTATTCGAGCGATAGCCGAAGCTGTTGCAGTATCGATAAACCGTCTTTCGAGTCGTCTTTGAGTCGCCTATAAAGTCTGACGTAATAGATGATCATAACGCTACAGTGCTGAAGTGCTCGTGCACGCCGAGAAGCATGTAGCGTAATATACGCGCGGAACGGAGCGGCGAGGATAAAAGAAATTAACGAGTCCGCGATGATGAACGAAGAGATGAGGATGCTAATGAAAACGATGCGAATGAAGGAAGGAGCGAAGAAGAAAGAATCACGGAGCCTAAGGAGACCAGCGCTGCAACGAGGACGGTCCAAGAGAAATGCAAGAGAAGCGAAGCGGAATAACGAGGACGAAGGAAGCGCGGAGGGGGCGGGGGGGGGGGGGGG